>JAUPFN010000009.1:8212956-8812956 GCA_036924255.1 Apodemia mormo | reverse complement strand
TCAATGCGAGTGATTCGTAATCAGCGTAGTAAAAGTAAATACATGCTGATTACTTATCCCTCGCACTGATCAACGGCTATCTTCACGTATTTTTATCTTAATACTAAGCACCTGCATTAAACACTCACACTCGTACTAATCAAAGTGAAAACGGGGCTTTAGTGAGAAATATAATATTAGTAACTTCCCACAATCACGCGCAAGGTCCAATAATTTGTTCGCTATCTGTGGAATGTCCTTGTTGAACTTGATATAAGAACCAGTGCCTTTAATGTCCCGCATTAACTTAGGAATCCGTTTCCTGCTGGTCTCTACATAGGATCGATGGGATTTCTCAGTAATATTTATTACAGGCGCGGTTCCCGCATAACTGAATACAGATGTGTGCGGTAACATAAGATAAAATATATTATGAGTTAGTAAAGAAGAAAAGCCTTGATTGATTGCCAAAGGTATTATTTGTTAGTTTAATACCTATAATCATATTATGTGTTAATATTTTGTTGATATTAATAGATAAAGTAACTTTTGTCCGCGACTTCATTCGGATCACACTAGACCAATACTTGCTTTTGGTTAACCAGGTAAGAAAGTTAATAGTAGTTTTAAACCATCTTCGCGTAATTACCATTGAAACGAAACCGCTCTGTGTGACACAGTTGGATAGCTTCAATGTCTGTAACCTGTCTGTAACGGACATATTATGGTAGGTAGAAACATTTTTTATTTGTTTTATAGATATTCCCAGATAAAAAAAACATTAAGTTTGCTTACACCATACTATTGAAGTATTTTTAAATGACTTTAACCATGACTAAATTAATTTAATAAATCGACCAAGTGCGAGTCGTATAAAAGAATATCTCTTCTATAAAAGAAAATCACGTTTGTTGTATGTATACTTAAATATTTATTTTATGTATTAGGTATTTATTTTTATAGTTAATATGTTTCCAAATACTTACTTTTTTGAAAATATTCAAGAGTTTTATTAAGATCGAGAGAGAGAAATTTATTAAGATCGAGAAAGAGAAGAAAGAGAGATTTATTAAGATCGAGTAAAAATTGCTTAAAAATAACGTTTTTTCTATGGAAGCCCCCCTTTAACATTTACTTTATTTTTATTTAACTATTTATTTTGAAAGGTATAATAAACAACTAAATATTCTGTGAAAATGTTAAGCGTCTACCTGTTACAGATATTAATTTCAGCTAGAAAGCTGAAAGCTATCGCGGTTTCTGAGATACAGTCTGGTGACAGACAGACATACAGACAGGTAGCGAAGGCTTAGTTATAAGGTCCCGTTTTACCTTTTAGGTATGGAACTCTAAAAGTATTTAAATGCTCTGGCGCAAGCGGACCTTAATCTTAAATAATATTTAAAATATTACCAATGGCAAAAAAATACCAGCCTTTTTTACAAACACGTGTACTGTGTAGTATTAGTAAAAGGCTACGTGCAGACCCCATAGGCTACAAATATTATCATCATTATCATCACAATATTTTATTATGATATGTATGTAATATTTTTAGAATTTATATTTTTACACATTGTCAGTACCTACCTGATTGAGATTAAGAACTTATTTACAATTTATAATTCTGTATATTTTGTAATATTTTTTGAGTTAAATCGTAACAAAACAAAACACAAATCTTTCCTCTTAAAAATAATACTTTAGATTTAATCTTTGTTTGTGGGTTTATACTTTTCCGGCTTCAAATTTAAAACTTTGACTGGAAAGTAGATTTAAAAAGAAGGTAGTGTCATCTTTTGATGAGTAGATTCATGTTAAAGTTTATTTTTCCCAGTTGGTCTAGATGTGTTCCTGCTAGGTACTTTGTAAAAGAAAAATGTCTGACTAAACATGTTACTATCATCGTGACTTCTAGTTAGAACAGTTCTCCAACATCTTGTACCGGTTTTATACCACGGGCTTACTATGCGTTCCAACTGAGAATAGAATCGCGCTTGTTATCAGCTTCATACCATAAGTGTGAAATTAGTAATGTCAGCAAAAAAAATATTTGTTCAAAAAATATTGCTGATTTATCGAAGATCAAATAACGTTTTAATAATATTATTTTCATCAATAACAAATTAGTAAAAAACATCAGTCTAGCTGTTCATATATTATATAAAAAAGTCGTATTGTTTATACCACTTTTAAGTCAAAAACGACGGGACCAATTTTTTTTTTATGTCATAAGATAGCAAAAAAGCAGATGGGTCTCTTGATGAAAAGAGTCAACTATCGCCTATAGACACCAAAGATGTTAATGGCGCGTTGCTATCTTGTGGCGAGGTCTAATGCCACATGCATAAGTTTGCCGGCTACCTTACCCTCCAAACCGGAACACGACAGCGACAAGCACTGACGCTATTGCGGCAGGAATAGGTAAGGCGGTGGTACCAGACCCGGGCGAGACAATGCAGAACTCTACCACCTAGTATATTTTGTTGCGATTTTTGTGGGTTTGGATTGTCTTTGTCCAGAATAGGCTAAAAAGTATTAAAATATAATATTCAACAATAAAAAAACAGTAAAATATATCAACCTAGCCGTTCATCTATATATAAGTATGAATATATAAAAGTCGTGTTACTTATTTAACACCTTAATTTAATACATGGTAACATGATCTGATGAGAATCTAAATAAAAAATATACCAATTAGCATGAAAATATATTTTTTAAAGTATTTTTTGTTAGAATTTTTTAGCACACCTTACTCATCACTTATGAAGTTTTTGCAAAATGCGGAGCAATATGTCATCCTGACAGTCCTATTCTCAGTTGGTACGCATAATACCTATTTCTACTGCAATGGCGACTGTGCTTGTCTCTGACATGTTCTGGTTTGGAGGATAAAGTAGCCAACAAATGTACGCATGAAACATTACTCGCTACACCACACACATAACCCACCACACGAATGACAACGTACCATTATAATCTTTGGTGCCTACAGGCAGGCAATGTTATTTCTTTCCTAAAAACAGCCATTCACTTGTTTGCTTTTTAAAAATGTATAATATACACTATTATTATCTTCTTATTCACTGGATGGATGGATGGATCAATACCATTAAAATTTTACAATTTAAGGACTATTTCATTTTTAGAGGATTATTTAAATTTAGGATAAAGAGTTATATGAACATATTTGTACCTAGAAAAAGCGAAACTGAACTGAATCTTGTTCGTCTCAGTAACTTATAATGGGATGATATCGAAATTATCTAATATTTATTTTATGTGAGTCATAATGTTTAATAGTCCAGACATAACGTTTTACTGGCGCTAAAATATTGCAGATTTTGCCTAGATATCCTTAAATTCAAACTCATTTTATAAATTTATGGAACCGTAACGTCAGCTTATTGGTTTATAAATTAAAACCATTAAAAATAGTATTTTTTTATACTTAATCATTTAAGAATTTGGGCGACTGAGATTCGCTAGGTTTTTTTCCGGAAAATATTTTAAATACTATATATTAT
Source organism: Apodemia mormo (assembly GCA_036924255.1). Lineage (NCBI taxonomy): Eukaryota > Metazoa > Arthropoda > Insecta > Lepidoptera > Riodinidae > Apodemia > Apodemia mormo. The sequence continues at coordinate 8,809,447 of JAUPFN010000009.1, read as the reverse complement.
TTATTTAACTTCATCTCGTATTTTTTTAAATCATTAATTTCCACAAAACTCCACGAGATGGCAATGTATTAAATTATCAATGTGAGAACCGAAAGGCTTTCCAAGAAATACAACTGCACAATATGTAAGCTTAATACCTAAAATCTTATCGAATACAAAATTTCATTTAATCCTTAGCCCCAATTCAAAAATACCGGAAATAAAAAAGTATCTTTACGTTCGTATCCCCGAAGACGGAGGCAGAGATACAAACAGTGTACCCACAATTAGTCGAAGATATTTAGTCCCACAATGAGATTGCAGAGTAAGATGGCCGGTAGACTTATGCATGTGGTATTATTATCCTGCCACATGGATAGCAATGCACTATCAAAATCTTTGGTGCCTATAGCCGATAGTTTCACTTTCCATTAGGCCATCTGGTTGTTTACAATGTAATTAATGATATGAAAAAATTAACTAAACAATGTTAACTAATAAGTGTTGGAAATTATACGGAATTTTTCTATATAACTTTCAATTCACTTTTCAATTATTAAATCTTAGCATTTATGTGCGTTCTTGCTGGTTGTTAATTTCTGATCCTCTTTCCACTTTCTTACACCTTTACCACAACCTATATTTTTACATTGTACCTTTACATTGTAATGACTATGGTCTAAGTCAATTACTGCACACAAGTGTTCAAAACAAGTTGTGAAGCAGGTGTTCCAAACAAGTTGTTAACAACACAGCTGATAAATATACAAAAAATATTCCGAATCTCACATTAACTTTGCATCTATAATACTAGCGATCGCCTGTGACCGAAATTCGACTATTTTAGACAATAAAAATTATTTTAAGTTTGTCGACTGACTTCAGCCGTAAAGAAAATAGTATAGTATCTGGTGTGTGTAGTGCATATTTTTATTAATTTCATGTATTTCTAAAGCTTTTTATTTAAAAATATAAGTTTTCTGCAGTCCTTCGCAATGTAAATTTTAACTGTATATTCCACCGTTCGCGCAATTGTCTTGAAAAAATGGTACAATTTTTTTTCGCGTAAGTATATAATATATAAATAAATAATATTACCATGGTAACAAATAGAGATGAAACGGATAGTGGTTTGGCCAGATATTCTGCAAGCTACCAGGCCGGAGCGCCAGATATCCGGCTACCGGATATTCGGCCCTATATTGCATTACATCATGTAATTACATGACGCGACCGGTTTGATTTGAAATTTAAATATAAGCGCGGTGAACGAGATCGGAAGTATTCGGACACGTTTGGGTTTTATCGCACGTGAGCAGAGATCGGGACGACTCGGGCGTTCGACTGTTATTGCGGGTGTTTGTTTGAGTTTGTTTCCCAGTTAATTGGTTTGTTTTTTGTTTTTCGCTTGTCGTAGTGGTTTTATGAATTAAATGAAAGCTGAATTGGAAAGTTGTTTAAACCTTAGGAGAGAATTCAAACTACCTTGCTACCTTTTTAGACACAAGGTTCAATTCAGACTATTTAGGAGTTATTGAAACTGAAAAAACTCGACAGAAGATCCTAAGAGAGTATATAAAAAAACTCTTACGACGAATCTTCTTTTGATAGTAACAGATCATCGCCGTATTTAATACTTGTGAAACGAATGAAATAATATGAAACTGGATCCAACTTCACACGTGAATTTCATGACACTTTTTTAAAATGTTTAAATGAAGTGGCAAAGGATGAAGCTCATCACACACGGTTAAGATACTATAATATTTGATCTTAAAATGCCTTAATATAAAATATTACAGTATCTTAACGTATCACACACGGCTAAGATAAGAGAATATTAGACTGCGTCGTTGGAGTTCTATATACAGGTTGATTAACCATGAGTGATATGGCCTTACTTCTTGATTTGTTAGACTGCTCCTCAGACAATGATTTTGATATAGAATATCTTTCTTGACTTATTTTATTTAGATTCCCGTCAGATCATGTTACCATGAATTAAAATAAGGAGTAAAATAACTAACACGACTTATATATACATATAATATGTATATAGATGAACGGCTAGACTGATATATTTTACTGTTTTATATATGAACAGCTAGATTGATGTTTCTTATATTTTTTGATTGATGAAAATGATATTATTAAAAAGTTATTTGATCTTCAATAAAACAGCAATATATTTGAACAAATATTTTTTTGCTGACATTACTAATTTCACACTTGTGTTATGAAGTTAATAACAAGTGCGATCCTATTCTCAGTTGGAACGCATAGAAACTATTATATTAGGTACTAGATGCACCACGCAGCCCTCTGCATTACAAAAGTTTTTTGTGAATCCCGCGGGATCACCTAATTTTTCGGGATTAAACGTTGCCTATGTACTATTCCAGGTCATCGTTTACCTATGTGCCAAATTACATTCAAATCTGTTCAGGAGTTTTTGCGTGATTGAGTAACCAACATCCATTCATCGTAACATCCATCCATCCAAATATCCCAACTTTCGCATTTATAATATTAATATAGATAGATAATATAGATTATGAGGCACTGCGACCGCGCGTATCCCAAAATAAAAAGATCCTGTATCTAAATTAAGATACGAAGAAATATATATTTCTTCGCATGAAATATATATTTCTACGTCGTTCGGTATCTTTAGATACTAAAGGTAAAATATATATTATCTAGAGAAGGGCCGAATGTAGTTTGAACCGCATGTGAACTTCGGCCTAACATTCGGTGAAAATAATTCGGCCGAATTTCGGCCGAACTTCGGTTCAATTTTGGCGCGCTCTCTCAAGAGCGACGTCGTGATTTGTTTACGAATTTACATAATATATTTTAAATAATATATAGCGTTAATGGTTTTAGCAGCGCACGCGAAATAATGACTTATCGGCAAATTTTTTATACCTTGGGTTACATTGTTCCAATTTTAGGTAGATATCTCTAATTTATTTTAAAACTAGCTGTTGCCAGCGACTTAGTCCGCGCGGACTTCGTTTACTCCACACTGCTCCTCCCCCATAGGTGATAGCGTGATAATATGTAGCCTATATGTTGACTCAACCTGTTAGTAATATTCATGCAAAATTTGAAGTAAATCCATGCAGTACTTTTTGAGTTTACTCCGGACATACATACAGACAAACAGACAAACAGACAAAAATTCTAAAAACTAATTTTTGGCTTCGATATCGATTGTAGATCACCCCCAAGTATTTTTTTAAAAAAGAGATTACCTAAGATTTTATTATATGTATAGATATTATATAGCCTATTTTACTCGGGGTTGATTTAATACGATTCTAATGGTGAAATTTTTTTTAATAGGTCCAGTAGTTACATCAGATACCTACATATAAAAATGCAAATATTTCCTCTATATAATGTAATGTTAGTGTAGATTTCAGTCAAAATAGCGTAAGTAGGTACTTTTTTCTAGTGCCTAATGTTCGGTATTTAAACCGAATTCCGGCCGAATGTCGAAGTTCGGCTCTCGGTTAAACCGAATGTAAAACGAATTTCGGCCCATTCCTAATATTATCTTAGTCGTGTGTGATGGTTCATACGTTTTGTATGGTGAGCGATTTCTGAAATTTGCTTTAAGATATATTATATTAAGGCATCTTAAGATAAAATATTATAGTATCTTAGTCATGTGCGATGAGTTTAATGGTATTGCTAGTGATTATCGCGATTGTCAGAAACAAAATCCAATTGCTAACGAGATTGACTTTTTCTTAAAGACGAATCGATCGCAATTTTCACGACAATCGATTTCAATTCGCACGACATTTGTTGGTCAGTTAATTCGAATCGGTACCCGCAGTTGTCAAGGTTTGCTAGAATTTATCTTTTAGCACCTAGCAGTAGCGTTTACAGCGAAAGGCTATTTTCAGAAGCTGGCCTGGTAGGTATCTGAAGCGAAGCTTAGTTGCCTCTTATCAAAAAATGCAGAAAGTTTGGTATTCATTCACCACAATTTGCCACTTGTTAATTTTGAGTAGGTCGGTATTAAACTAACTAATAAAACAAAAAAAAAAAATTGATATTATTAAAATAAACGGTGTTCATAACTTATTGTGGTACGATTTTCCTCGTGTAAAATATTGAGATTTTTATTTATTTTACTATCTGGTATCCGGCCGGATATTGGCTCACTATCCGGTATTCGGCCGGATAGTAAAAATAAAGCCGGTAATCGGATATCCGTTTCATCTCTAGACTAATAAAGAGATTAAACTTAAGAACTACGGCGTGACGATATTGTTTACCTTTGTAAAAGCATTACACAAGACCGCCGTTTCCCTTGCGGTGTAGATAGAGTAAATAGAATATTAGTAGTGGACTTCTATAACATTTTCGGAACTACACTAAAATACATATGTAACAGTGAGCCCAAATTGTATTGGTAAGTGGTAATCTTGACAAGAAAATAATCTAACTAGAACCAGGAAGTTGTAACCACTTTTTATTACAAAAGTATTCAAGGTCCTCAAATACATTTTTATACTGTTGGGAAAAAAGTCATTGAAAGGTTACGTAATAGTCTCCAAAGGATACATTTGTAAGGCTTAATAGTTTTGTATGTCAAAGACACTTAGGGGAGTGTTTCTGCAATGTGAAAAGACGCTTTTTATAAAGAAATTAGAAATACCAGCCATGTACCTGTCGGGCTAAGTTCAATGTCAGGTTTTGTGGATACCCGTCATCATAATACAGTTAACAATTAAAAAATACTCTATTTTTTATATCATAAAATAGCAAACAATAGCCGCCATATAAACTTACAAAATGCGAAAATAATCATTATCTTAAAGCTCAACTACTATCGCTAGTTCCTTGCGATGACCGCCATACATACTTATAAAAAGCGAAATAATCATTATCTCAAGCTCAAGTACATACTACTGCTTGTTCCTTGCAATAATAACTGTATAAACTTATAAAAAGGGAAATAATCATAATCTTAAAGCTTAACTACTATCACTTGTTCCTTGCGATAACCGCCATACATACTTATAAAAAGCGGAATAATCATTATCTCAAGCTCAAGTACATACTACTGCTTGTTCCTTGCAATAATAACTGTATAAACTTATAAAAACGGAAATAATCATAATCTTAAAGCTTAACTACTATCACTTGTTCCTTGCGATAACCGCCATACATACTTATAAAAAGCGGAATAATCATTATCTCAAGCTCAAGTACGTACTACTGCTTGTTCCTTGCATTAATAACTGTATAAACTTATAAAAACGGAAATAGTCATAATCTTAAAGCTTAACTACTATCACTTGTTCCTTGCGATAACCGCCATATATACTTATAAAAAGCGGAATAATCAGTATCTCAATTTCAAGTAGGTACTACCGCTTGTTCCTTGCAACTACAATATAAACTTATAAAAGGCGGAATAATTATTATCTCAAGCTTAGTTACCAACGCTAGTGAAAAAAAGTATCTTCACGCCCGTTTTCTGAAGAGGTAGCCAAAGGTACAAGTGCATCTATGATTAGCCGAAGATTCTTAGTCCCAAAATGTGTTAGGTGGCAATAAGCTTATCGCCTACCGGGCAACGTTGATTTTATCATAAAACTAAAAAAAACATGTTTTGAATTTCCCGACCCGGGATTCAAACCCGGGTCCTCAAGCCGTCAATATCGATACCTGACCAAGGAGCACAGTGGCGACTTAAAACTAAGTTCCCTATGATAACTGCCACATAATCGTAATCTTCGATCTAATAATGATCTCACCCTCCATGTCCCCTTTTGTCGTACTGATTTTCTATCATGTTCGTTTGTCCGTCAGGCTATAAGACTCTGGAATGCACTCCCTGCTGATGTTAGGAGGGCAGATTCAAGGTATTCTTTTAAACGGCAAGTCAAAAATCTTTACTTGGGCATTGTTTCTGATTGATTGCTTAAATACTTATATAATTTTATTTATGTATTGGCTGCTGCGGTATGAAGACATAAAAGAGTATTTATATAATATATATTGGTAACTATGTATTTTAGTATATATTTGTCTATAGCTATGAGTATATGTATTTTATCCTTATATATTGAATTATTTGTATTTATGTATGTATGTATGTTTGTATTTATTTCATTTATATAATTGTATTATATATAAATTTATGTTTTAATTATGTGTTTTAATTGTGTGAGTTTTGATTTCACATAACTAGTGTGTTCAACTAGTACTAAATTAAGTTTCAATTATTATTTCCTTCTTTCTACGTGCACCCCTTGTGCCCTCTCTGTACTCTTTGGAGGTTGACTGGCAGAGAATGCTCTTGGGCGTTAAGTTTACCTGTGCAAAAGTATGTGTGCAAAATTTAAATAAATAAATAAATATATACCTACTTACAAAAAGTGACATTATCAATATCTCAACTTAACTATCTACTGTTTGTTCTTTGTGATAACCGATCGAATCGGATCGATAAAAATACATACTTATAAAAACCGAAATAATCAATATTTCAAGCTTAACTATTATCGCTAGTTATTTGCGATAACCGCCATAATATATACTTATAAAAAAGCGAAATTATCACCTTAAACTTAGATTCTATTGCAAGTTTCTTACAATAACTGCCATTACATATAGAAAAGAGATACTCTTTTACAATATATATATATATATATATTATAAAATCGTAGGAAAGTCAAAACTGTACATTGAATATTTTTTTAAAAGAATACTTGGGGCGTGATCTATAATCGATATCGAAGCCAAAAATATAGTTTTTAGAATTTTTGTGTGTTTGTCTGTTTATCTGTTTGTCTGTATGTATGTCCGGGGTAAACTCAAAAAGTGCTGCATGGATTTACTTCAAATTTTGCATGAATATTACTAACAGGTCGAGTCAACATATAGGCTACATATTATCACGCTATCACCTACGGGCGAGGAGCTGTGCGGAGTAAACAAAGTCCGCGCGGACGAAGTCGCGAGCAACAGCTAGTAATTAATATATTCTCAATCCCCAACTAGGTACTATTACTTAATTCCTTACGATAATATTGTCATAATTATTATAAAAAAGTGAAATAATCAATATCTTAACCATAACTAGGTATACAGTCGTTAAGATAAATAAATTATTAAGCTCAAGAAAACTTTTTAATTGTGGAATTGCGTTCAAGCACGTTCCGGTACTCAATGGGAGCAGGGAAAGTTAGTTCACATGAGAATTTTCTGTGGTATAGACGACCTAGTCATATGTATTGTACGCTTAGACGTGTGAGTGAGATGACAACATATGCATGTTTACACGACCTTGATATGTGGAATACTAGTCCGGGGTGACGTGTGTGCGTTGGTTAATACTAGGGCGTCAGAAATGTTAGGAACAGTTTTATCACGTTGCCTTAAAGAAAATACATTGCTATATGGAAACGACAAGACCTATAATCGTTTGACTAGTGATGTGACGATATAACGTCAGGTATTTTTAATAAACTGTTAATATTCCATTACTAAAGTCGTAAAATTTCTGTAACATTTGATGATACTCAAAAATTGCATAAATTTTAATAGCCAAGCTCACGTTCTAAAAGCTCACTGCGTATTAAATTACATACGTAGGTCGCTTTTTGTTCATAGCTTCGACTGTGTTTACACCTGCCTGTAAGTATGTTGATCGCTACGGCGAACGTTAGAAATAGTTAATGTGGCTTGACAATAAAGGTTTAACTATAGCGTTTTCCAGTCAACTCAAATTTAAATTAAGTAGGTACAATATGTTTTACGATTTGGGGTCATAAGGACTCGTATATGTTCAGTACTTTTCTCATAATTGGATAACAATACAATGGACTGAACTGACTTGGGTGGACAAGTTACATTATGAGCTGAAATAGGAAAAATATATAGAACAAACCTCAAACAATTACCTACTGATTTTTTGCCCCTTCATTCACCGTTTTAACGAAAAGAAAACACAATTTTTTATATGCTCTGCTGCTGCACTAAAGCCTTACCGACAAACTAAAAGTATGGATCGCGAGAATAAAACAAGTTGTAATTATGGAGAGAATAAAAAAGTGAAAGGCCGCCTTGAAACTCCTAGATGCTTAAAAAGTATTTTGAGTCTGTCTCAGTGTGAAAAAATATTTTAAGTAACGATTCAATAATGATAATAATAGACTGAAGACGATATATATATATCAACTTTTAAAGTACTAATGTATTCTACCATCATTTTTAAAATATAAACGGATATGTATATATATATATATATATATATATATATATATATATATATATATATATATATATATATATATATATATATATATATATATATATATATATATATATATATATATATATATATATAAGATAGACTGTAGTTTCTAAAAAGAAGAATGTTCCTGCAATTTATCAGCTGCTGCAACCTGCAGTGCATCGTAGGTTGAACAAAGAGGATAAACCCCTGAGCTTAAGCTTTTACGCAATAACAGCTGTACTTTCCAAAGGTCATGCAAAAAGCCAATAAAATAATGTCAAGGATGATTACGATATATGCAGCGCTGATTCATTTATTTAATATCGAAGTAATGCGTTTTCCGCAACCATCATGTTATTCGCTGTAGAAGTAAGTGGAGGTAACCTATTTAATAATATACTTTTATTTAGATGTTTGTTGGTAGATAATTCTTCCCGCTACGTATGTAGACCAGGAAGTTACTGATTTTGCCCCGATTTTCGAAAATTGAACTTTTACCAGATTTCCACGTTTTGAGGTCCTAGGAACCTTTTCAGACTATTTTCACGATGACGTCAGTATGTATGTATGTATGTGTGTGTATATGTGTGTGTGTGTGTATGTGTGTATCTAAACATCTCATAACTTTTAAACAAACGCCTTGACCGACAGAAACGCGGTTGATGTCATTCGATTTGATTTCACTCAACTTAGAATTCCTGAAAATTTGAACTAACTCGGCCCAGAAGATTTTGATAACTTTTGAATAAACCCAAAAAGATTTTTGGTGAAACAGTATTTTTTAATATAACTTCCAGATAAATGTACCGATTAAGTACAAAAACTAATCAGCTCTATTCCTCAAATAACTACGTCTAATGCACAAATTACATCAAAATCGGTTTATCCGTTTGGAAGTAATCGTTGACGAAAAATTTTGAAAATAGGGTTTTTTGACATAACTTCGAAATTTTTCATTCAATCATTTTTTGATATTGTACGATATTTTAGTACTAAAAAACTACTTTAAACGCGGTTTCAAAAATCAAAATCGCATTTAATTTTCAAAAGTTACAGCATTTCCAGTATTAAAAATACGTTGTTTTCAGCAAACTTACTTGATATTTTTGAAATAACTTTTAGGCTAATACACCGATTGACTTAAAAATTTTATCAGTTTTTCTTATTTAAAAACTGCGTCAAATACTATTAATTGGATTAAAATCGGCCAATTCGTTTGAAATTTATCAATGACGAAAAATTAAAAAAAAAAATGTTTTTTGACAGCCTCAAATTTTTTTAATCTATTGATTATTAACTACAGCAATATTTCAGATCTCAAAAATTGAGTTGAATGCCATTAGAAAGACAAAATCGATCATCGTTTTCAAAAAATACAGCATTTAAAATCAATATACTGCCATTTTTAACAAAATAGATGTTTGAACTGAAAAAATCTATGCTTTACCTTAATTTAGCGGGAAGTTTCAGGGATGGCCTGCAGGGTCAACCGCTTACATATTTTTTAAATAATTGTAGGTTAAATATTTTTATTTATTATTTGGTGGTCGTGATGGTGGGTGGTAGTAGTCCCGTGTTGGTCCGGGTCTGATCCTGCCATTCTGTAAGGCAGTTCGTAAAGGCGAATGGTTGGCTATAAGAATCACTACCATTGTGACTACTTGGTGGTCGAGTTCTGCAACGTCTCATCCGGATATTGGTAGCACCACCTTACCTATTCCTGTCGTAATAGCGCCAATGCTTGTTACTGTCATGTTCTGGTTTGGGTAAGATAGCCAGCTAGTTAAATATGACGTTATCATCTCGTCACCCGGATAACAACACCTTTGGTGTTCATAGGCGATGGTAGTCTCTTTCCATCAAGATACATCTGCTTGGTTGCTATCTTGTGATATAAAAAAAACTTAGTGGTCCAGAGATCGAGGTACTAGCTGCAATATAGACATAAGAGGTACTGGGCTTACATATTTATTAGATAAACCGTTCTATTTTTTTCAGTTTTTCTGGATAAAATAATAAAAAATATACTTCCCCGAGAATGCCAATGACATGCAGCTGAATTTTATTAATAAGTCGACTACCTAACGTACCATAAAATTTGTTACCGGTAGCTTATTGCGAGTTGGCTCCACTCCTGCTTGCTACTTAGGGCCGGCAACGCAGCTGCAAGACCCCCGGTATTGCAGTTGTCCATGGGCGGCGGTGATCACTTACACCACCTGCTCGTTTGCCCCCTCTGCTTTAAAAAAGAACTTAGGAGGTATGATCATTCATACCTCCTATTTTTTTTGATGTTTTTTAATTTATTTTTATTACTCATATTACAATAAAATAGCTCTTTATTACTTTCTCATTAAATATAGTATATAGTAATATATTTTGTTGTAATAATGATTACCTATCCTTATCTAATTAGCGCAGTAGAAAGTTGATGAGAGTGATATTCCTATTAATAATTCAATAAACTAAATAGTATGAAGTCAAAATAACTTCCCATATTTTAGTTTTCAAGTTTTAGCTACGAAATCATGAACAAAAATTATCAAAAGATTACCTTGATTAAAAAATGCTTTAATTTATATACTAAACTACAAACTTATTTCTAACGTAAAGGTTAATATTATGTTATAATATAGTTAAAAAATTACTTGTCTTTTATCTGATTACCGACGGCTTTACGTGTTCATCCGAGTTGTGGGAGTGGTAACCAATCAACTATGCCAGACTCCGAGTTGCTACTAAGATTTTGGATTTTCGAGAAAAACCTCGAAATAACTTCAATAACAGTTTTGCCGACCCAGGGATTGAACCTGGGACCTCATGATCTGAACCTAATAGGCTAACCCCTAGACCACGAGACAGTCAATTTACCATGATAATAACTGCAATAATTATCAAGGAGCATACTTAGCTTGATAATTTCAAACCCTACCTGTAATGCATGCCACGAGAAATTAAAGCAACCGCTGTTAAGTAAATATTTCTATTAATAATAATATTGCAGTGCAAATTTCATTATAGTTATATACCCCAAAGTAAGCAAAGTATTTGCTTATGTTATAGGTGGTTTTTTTATATTTTTTTTATATCATAAAATAGCAAACAAGCAGATGGGTCTCCTGATGGAAAGAGTCAACCATCGCCTATAGAGACCAAAGATGTTGATGGTGCGTTGCTATCTTGTGGCGAGGTCTGCATACATAAGTATACTAATATATTATTTACGTGTATATATGTTAATGTTGTTATATACATAATAAACACCCAAGTCAGAAATAAGGTCATGTATGTTTAGTTAGATAGCAGTTAGGTTCACTAACCTCTCGGACGGGGGGTCAACTTTACACTACTAACTGAACAGTATTAACTCAACTTACAGCGTATGAAGTCGAATCATGTGTGTAACCTATTGATTTCAGTAAACGAGGCGAGACAACAGTTCAACAGAATTTTTGCAGTTGCATATCCTAGGCAGAGTTGATTAATTCAATTCTGATCACGTGTTCCAAACATTGCTTGAAGCAGCCAGCAAAATGGGAACAAGATGTTATGCCAATAGTAAATATTACTGTGTGTTGATTTTAAGCTTACATTGTCACTAAATAATATATATATATATATATATATATATATATATATATATATATATATATATATATATATATATATATATATATATATATTAATTTTACTGATTTTACATTGATACATTGCCGCTTCATTGCTTCATTGATATTTCTTATTAAGAGCTTTATTGGTCAGAGGTATGTCAGAGGTCAAAGGTTTGGTTTTCAAGAGGTCAAACATTTGTTTCGGCATAATTTTAAGTTCACCAATTAAAAATAAATAATGCCGCAATAGCTTCAATACTTTTCGCTGTCGTGTTCCGGTCTGGAGGGTTATGTAGCCGGCAGACTAATACATGTGGCATCGCCAACCCGCCATACGCATAGCAACGCAACATATTTTTGGTGTCTATAGGCGTTTCTGTTATTATTTATGTATGTCTGTTATAATCTTATATGATCGAAATTAAAATTAAGTAGTAAAATGAGTATCATTATATTATCGTTTATCATCGACTTGGATTTATAACCGATGAACGAAAATCTATGTCGATGTTTATAACACTTCATTTAAAATTTCACTATAATTTTATGTTCTCCTGATTTTACAAACTTTGTTACATAATCCGTTGCCCTGGTCCTTGAGATTAAATATGGAAATTGAAATCTTTTTATTTGTTAGCTATTACAATATTTGAAATAAATTGCTTGTACCGGAAACAAACAAATAGACGCCTACTTTAATAACAGAGTGCTAAGTGTGAGTTTTTCTTTTCGCATTCGATCGTGAGCGCGTTTCGAGTTTACTAGGAATTTGTATGTGATTTGTACAGCGCCACCTAGTGGTAAACGTGAGAAACAAAACATGCAAGTGCGAGATTTATGTTTACTTGTTCCCTGTCGAATACGGCCATTGCGGCCATTTTGTATTCTATAGCGAGAGCGTTAACGTATGTGATTGGTGGGTTCAAGTGGAAGGTTAGTGTGACATGCAATTTTGACGTTTCGAGTCACTAACTTTGGTGAATGGTACGCTTACGCCGAAGTAAAGTTATCACTTGGGTTTATCGTAGTGAGAACGTAAAAAAAGAAGAAAATTTTACAATTTGTTAAAAAGTTAATTTATAATTTTGTCAAAAATCATAGTTGGTGCCTCTTTTTTGCTTAGACAATGTTTGCAGTGGCACAGACAGTGGTTATACTGGTTGGAGCAATGCAAGCTTTTAACCATCATTTGATGCGCTGCTGGACCTCACAGAGAAACAATTCAGTGACGGCTATCGCATAAATAAAAAATCCCCGTGTTGATCCCGGGCTCCTTTGAAGAAGGTCAACTGCCGTTCTATCAGACAGGTCGTAAAAGATGACCGATTGGCTATACAAGTCACTACCATCATGGCTACTAGGTGGTAGGGTTATGTGGTAGATCTGCATTGTCTTGCCCGGGTCTGGTACCACCGCCTTATCTATTCCTGACACAATAGCGTCAATGCTTGTTACTGTCGTGTTCCGATTTGGAGGATAAGGTAGCCGGTAAACTTATGTATGTGGCATTAGACCTCGCTACAATATCAACGCACCATTAACATCTTTGGTGTTTATAGGCGATAGTTGACTCTCCATCATGACACCCATTTGCTTGTTTGCTATCTTATGATGTAAAAAAATGTATAAAAATAAAATGAAAATCATTTATTTCAAGAACTTGAAGTCAGTTTAGTTTCAGTCCTTTAATGTCAGTAACGTATTTTCTTATAAACTATGTTAGTAAATACTAAATAGTATTTAAAAAAAAAACACATTTATTAAAACTACATATAAAATGTGTTTCAAAATAATTTACTATGGTGTGTGTGCCAGTAATAAGCACTGCAATGCAATGCTTATTACTAATGCTTAAAATGCAAAAAGCAATGCAAACCGCATGCACCCACCCATGCACCCGCTGCATCGATGCTACCAAGGCACCAAGAAGAGGCAAGGTCGTGGGGCAGAAGCCAGGTCTACTATAGTGCCACTGCATACACCAAATTATAGTGTTTTGACACACTGAACACAGTTGGTATTTGTTCACACTGCGTGTCCCAGCTGGAGACTCCATTGCTTTTGAACGCATTCTGAAATGTACAAAACGCCTGAACTTTATACTATCTGGCCATAACTCGTTCGTGTAGATATTCAACTTGTATTTTGACACGAAGATCATAAACGCGTTTTAAGATTTCTCTCGTTTTATATGTATTTTTCCGTCATAACTTTTTCACTTGTCTTTGCCAATCACAAATATCTTTTTCACACGTTCCTTTGTTGACGTTAGATTTATAAATGGTTATGCAGAGAACTATAATCCTAGCTATGCTAAGCTGAACAACACAGAACAATATAACCTAAAAGGCTAAACAACTAAAATATGTTTACTCCTTCATAAACGCCATTAATCCAAATGTTGATGCTCCCGTCTTCATTTTTAATTTTCACTATGAATAATCTCAAGATTTTCAACAAAGAGTATGTAATTTATTTATTCTCAAGACAGTCGCAATCGAATAAAAAATGCAATAATATTTTGTTTGGTAGTAATCCGTATAAGTTTAAAACATTACTCTTTCAGTTAAAGACATTCAAGAATTGTGTACTTCTGAAAACGTTTGGTTATTCATTCGATGCTAACGTACAACCAACATTACGAAACAAATGTTCGCCATTCACGATGAGCAAACACCGACTTCTCGATACTCGTTAAGTAAAGAGTTTATTCGATTAACGCGATGGTAAAGTTATTCGAACGCATTTGAGAAACTCACACTCAGCACTCAGTTACCTATGGTATACGAAACTATACCTATGATAACGACGTAGGTATAAGAAATGCTTAGATTTCCTAGATAAAAATTTGAAGTTTTATCTAAATTTTTTTCGTTACTATTAATATATTTTTTCATTGCTTTAAATGATGAAATTGTTTTTGGAGTTTGAATCCCATGAGTACATAAAATGATTAATAGAAAAAAAACAGTGGAATATAATACAATCACTCTTTATTGCGCACCAAAATATATGACAACATATAAGTATAAGTTACAAAATAAATATTATAGGTAGGTACAAGTAAGATACACAATGGCGGTCTTATCACTAATAAAGTAACAGTACATTTTAGAGAAAAAAAAATCTTAAAATTATGAGATTACTGATCTACCTATTTTTATTAGTTATTTTAAGCTTCCAGAGATAGAATATTTAGGGTAACATTAATTATTAATTATTAATGTTACAATTGAAATTATTCCTCAAATTATGTGGAAACCACTATGTTATTTATTTTTGTATACCGTGGGATAGCAAATGGATTGAATTCTAAAATAATACAAAATGTAAATGGTGTCAACGTGGTGGGAAAATAAAACATCCAAAATGTAACATAACAGTAATGAGTACCTACCTACTGACAGCAAAATAAAGAGCGATGGTACCAAGCCTGTGTGAGATATAACTCTAGACTTAGTAGTCAGGACGGCAGTTACAATTTTCGCAATCTAGGTAGGTATATATTGTATTTAAAAACAACCCGGTCCAACATGGAAAACAAATTTAAAATCTTCAAAATAATCCTAAACAGTACGAAAATTAAAAAATTTTTTCTGTAGAAACTAGCACAGGTGCTTTGATTTTAGGACCAAACCTCAAATTTTTTTACAGACTGTTAACTCTACGTAACAATAGCGATACCGATGTTAAGCATTTGACATCATTTTAACTAAGATAAGATTCAATTATTATGATTAAATTGACATGTATTCTAGATTTTCTGAAATCTTAGTGTTCTGTGACACGAAACATAGCGTGTCAGGATACTGTTCTATTTATACAGATCTCTTTTACACGTATAATATGTTACCAATAGAAAAGAGAAGCAATATAACTATAAATTTTGTAGACGTCCTAAGTTCTAACGTTTCAAACTCGTCGATGGCTCAATAGACAAGTTATTTGCTATCTTTTTCTTGCTCACTATTTGTCTCGACGACGAACTGAAACAAGTATAGGGATCATAGAAAAACTGCCTATCAATGTGTGTATACGTGTGAACTGGACTCTAGATATGCGTGCGCCACATACGGGAATACTAGCCTAGACCTACTGCTTATTTCTTATGCCCTGGTACTTTCTAAGAACATCTAATGCTCAGAGGAATTTCTAATCCTTGTTTAAAGGTGCCATAATAACCAACCATCGTTTTTACTTTATAAAAAAATTCATAAATTATATGGTATGCATCGTGTGTGTGTATTTCTTTTAAATGCTAAGCATGAAAAGTAGATACAGTAACGATTACACATATAATATTAGTCTCAAAATACCACATAAGTCTGGTACTTCGCAGATGAGATCATCAGGTGGATTATAATGATGCTGGCTGGAAAGCTGTGAAATATGTGTCTACATTTACAGATCATTTCACAGGCTTGTTGTCGCTTCTAAGGCCGATATACTAGGAGATAATTTAGGGCTTATTAAAAAAATATTCGGCTGTAGTGGTACCGCCCCGATATTCATTATATAATATATTATATACTGTAATAACCAATAATTACTTCAGTTGATGGAAATACAGATAACAAACTTGCTAGAAACATGTTTGATGAGATAGACATACTAGGTTCATTCAGTAAGCTCACGTTATCTTATAATTAAGATATCTAAATCTGTGTAATGTTGATTTTTGACACCACAGAATACTTAGAGACCAGTATACTGTCCCTAAACCTCTACAATAAGTGCTCCTAATGCTAATCTCGAGTACAGAGCCGAGTATAATTAATAATTCAACGAACTTACCTGAAGTAAAATTCTATCATAAATCATACGACTGGCTCTGTACGAAGAGATTGGCAATCCACCTACACTTAACACCCATAGTTATTGTTTGAAATATCAACATAAGTACTAGCTCTAAACTAAATGAAAACGCGCAGGCGAAATAAGCACAATAAGTGTTCCTAATGCTAATCTCTTCGTACAGAGCCAGTCGTATAATTATGATAGAACTTCATTTCAGGTAAGTTCGTTTAATCATTAATTACTAATAACTACACGTTTATATATTAATTATTTAATTCATATTGATTTATTAGAACTAGCTATCGCCTGTGGCTTAAATCTGATCATAGACTAAACAATAAAATCTCTGTTAAGTTTAACTTTAGCCGTAAAGAAAATAGTATACATGTCTGCATATTATTATGTAATATGTCTTTCATGCTTCATGATGTCCTTCGATCAAATTTTTGATCGAAGTGTATAATATAAGTGTATTATGAATGTACGATGTAGTTGTATATAATGTTCATTTTTATTAATTTAATGTATTTTAATGCATTTTATTTAGAATTATTAAGTTTCTACAGTCCTCTGAAATGTAAACTTTAACTGTGCCAAATTTCATACTCCACCGTTCGCGCAGTTGTCTTATAAAGGGGTCCAAAGTTTTCCTTCACGTTAATATATAATACCTACTAGCAATAGCCCGAGGCCGAAATTCGACTATAGACTAAATTACTAAGTCTACATTAAGTTTGACAACTGAATTCAGCCGTAAAGGAATAAGTATACAAATGTGTGTACATTAATTATTATATCATAATACTAGCTGACCCGGCAAACGTTGTTTTGCCTTACATATTAGGAGTCCATAGCGGACAAACAACGTGACACGTAATTTATATAAGACTACGGGATTGTCCTTCCACGCAACCAAAATGGCATTACACTTTATATGGTGGTTAAGTATTCTTAAATTTTCTAATTTTCTGCGCAATTTTCTTAATACTTTCTTTTGTAAGAACCTTCTCCTTACAATTACAAACACAACAAAAAAAAAATACCGAATTTGGTCCAGCCATTCAGGCGTGATGTCGTGACCAAGGAAAATGGGGATTGATTTTTATATATATACCAGCGACCTGGCCGCGGTTTCACCCGCGCAGCTTTTGTTCCCGTGGGAATATCGAAAAGGTATCACTAAAACCTTCCTCAAGAATCAATCTATCTATTAAAAAAAACCGCATCAAAATCCGTTGCGTAGTCTTAAAGATTTAAGCATACATAGGGACATAAGGACATAGGGACAGACAGAGAAAGCGACTTTGTTTTATACTATGTAATGATAAGAAAGAAGATTATGTCACATGAATGTAATGTGTGTAATAATGTTTTATTTATTTTAATTTATTGTATTTCAAATGCATTTATTTAAAAATATTAGGTTTCTGCAGTCCTCTGCATTGTAAGCTTTATTTTTGCCAAATCCACCACCGTTCGCGCAATAATTTTAAAAAGGGTTCCTAAAATTTTCCATAGATATTCAGTTTTATTTTTGAGATGGATCAAAAATATACAATAAGGTACAAATAAAAACATTTAAAATTATATTAAATAACTAATGAAAGTTAATGTAAATTATAGGTGTAATAACATCTTGAGATAAAAAGTTCCTGCGTCCTCTTTGATACCGCTGGTGCCCTAACATCCTATCTGCGCTGGTTTCATGTCAACACAGCACGCTCCAGCTAAGAACAAGTTTTTGTTGAAAATTTTTTTAGGGTTCTGAAGTAAACTACTCTTATAGTTTCGCTATGTCCGTACATCGTACGTCCGTACGTCCGTCCGTTCATCCGTCCATCCGTCCATCCGTCCGCCCGTCCGTCTCCTAGTACTAGAAAGCTGTAATTTGGCACGAATCACTTTGTTGTCGTGACTATTAGCATCACGGCAACAAAGTGGTAAAATAAAATCTTAAAAAATTCTTTTTTAGGATAACTCCTCTTCGTGTAAAGTGGGGATGTTAATTTTTTTCTCATGTATCCCATAGTGTGGGGTATCGTATGATAGATTTTAAAAATAATTCTTAAAAACCTATCATATGATACCCCATATAGGTTCGCCCCATAAGATTTTAAATTTAAAAAAAATCGGTTTGTGAAAACAATTTTGCGACTAAGTGACTTGTTTGTGAAATATTAAGCTTTAAATTGCAAATTTTTGTTAGAGTCAAGTGTCTCTTTAGCTAGCTAAACAGTTGGTTTTGGGGGTGGGAAAAAAATTTGCGGTAGTAGTAAATATAATTAAATTAAAAGGAAATTAAATTAAAAATCACGGTTTAGAAGGTTTTACAAGTTTATTAGTAAAAATCGACCAAGTGATCAGGTGCACCTCTTGCTCGTTTGCCCCCTCTTCATTAACTACCCTATGTCCTTTCTCGAGTCTCAAACTATATTTGTACCAAATTTCATACAAATCAGTTCAATGGTTTAGGCGTGAAGGAGAGAGAGACAAACAGGCAGACAGAGTTTTTTCACATTTATAATACTCGTATTATGTATAGATAGCAACCACAGACAAGTTGATTACCTAACAATTTATTGTAAACCATAAAGTTGCTAATAAACTTTTGGAAATGGTGGATGCGGCAATAAAATTAAATGTAGTTACAGGAGTATTTGGGTAGGAGTCTGTTTTATCTTTGGAACAGAAATGGATCTATAAAATAAGTTCGTACGTTTGAAGTAGGGTCACCATAGTAAAAACGAAGTGCCCTAAACTAATTTACGATTCAAACCATAACCAGACGAATATAATCAAAAGTAGTGGAAAAAATCCACTACTTTTGATAAAATTCATTTTGATCATTTTTTCTCTTTATTTAGGACAACAAACGATTGCACTAAAATATCCCACAAATTAATGAATTGGATGCACCGAATCTTGTGAATGAACTTTGTTAAGACTTCAGCCGGCAGTGTGTCATTTTATATTTACCTAAGATTACCATAGTAACAATTATATAATATGTCATTCTAAGTACAATTTTGTCGATCTTATATTTTTTTTATATCATAAGACAGCAAACAAGCAGATGGGTCTCCAGATGGAAAGAGTCAACCATCGTCTATAGACACCAAGATGTTAATGGTGCGTTACTATCTTGTGGCGAGGTCTTATGCCACATGCTTAAGTTTACTGGCTACCATACCTTCCAAACCATAGAAATATGAATATATTTAGAGGTCAATGTTCCAAACCGAAACATGACAGTGACAAGCATTGACGCTATTGCGGCAGGAATAGGTAAGGCGGTGGTACCAGGCCTGGGTGAGACAATGCAGAACTCTACCACCTAGTAGTCGCGATGATGGTGACTCACTTAATTTGGTTGAAGGCATTAAAATATTTTAGTTCGAATGTTGCGTAATAGAAATTATAATCATAAGTTTTGTTTTTTGTGTCAAATAAAAATGAAATTTTAATTTTTTAAATTATTTATTTTATAGCATAAATCGAACATATTATCAGAAATCAGAAATCAAAAATACTTTATTCAATAAAACTTTTACAAGTTATTTTGACACGTCAACATATTTTTTTAAAACTTCTAGCGGATCAGAAACGCGGCCACAGACTGAAGATCCGGCGGAAGAAACTCAGCGGGCTTGTCTTTTTTTTTCATATCATTGATTTTTTTACAATATCACAATATTACAAAAAATATATATGAGATCGGTATGAGGAGCAAGAAATCCTAAGGTTTTTTGTCTTCTAAATAATCTGAGATTTTATAATATCCTTTTTTACACAGTTTTGTTTCAACACATTTTTTAAATTTATTGACTGGTAATCTCTTATAGTTTCGGGAAGTTTATTGTAAAAGCGTATACATTGCCCCATAAAAGAGTTATTTATTGTGTGGAGACGAGATGCATGCTCAACAAGATTGTTTTTGTTCCTTGTATTAAGTGATTGTACGTCACCATTTTTTTTAAAAAAGCAAATATTTTTACGAACGTACATCAAGTTCTGAAATATATATTGGGATATAACAATAAGAATATTGATTTCTTTGAATTTTTCTCTCGGGGAAACCCTCGGGCTATCGATTCTGAACAGCCTCTGAAAATTTGGCCGGGCCTCTAAAAGTAACTCTGTATTTGGTGGAGAGTCTTTAGGGTATGCGAGGTATCATCCCTATGTTAATCTGCCGCGATCGAGTAAATCTCAAAATACCCTCTTGAACTCCCCTACCATAGAAAGTTGAAATATCAAAGAATGCACTTTAACCACAGACATATTAATTAGATGACACTAATAGGTACATAATATAAAGCATTCAAGTGTCTGAAAGAAGTAAATAAGATTTTGTCGATATCAAACAGTTTTATAGAAAGTGGAAAACTGACAACACTGAAGGATACTTACTAACAAAATATATTTATTTTGCTCTATAGTTTGTTAACAACTCTCTCTTACTTTTCTAGCACACATACTGCAGTAAACAACCAGGCGAATAGAATAGTGTAGATGAAATTTTCCACTACGGTGTAATGCGATCAAGTACATTTTGCTACTTAGTGGTGAATAATCAAGCATTTGTTTTAATAAGAAATCTTAATTAATTTACCTAAGCACAGCATGATTATTTTGAAAGCCGGATTCACGAGTATTCGTTACGGATATCCGCTGAGATCAAGGGCACTCCAGTAGGCTCACTTTCAGTGTAAATCCAGTGTCACTTTGTTATACATATTGTTTAATTTTAGAAATAGGCTAATGTTTTCGCAGCCATATTTTTTAGTTTAACATGTGTATTGTAAATGAAGTCTTTACGTATTCAAGCCTTTTTGTTTAGAAGAGTTCGATTTATAAACCCAACTGAATCAGCATTGTATTCGTGGCTTTTCTTATCTTTTTATAGGATCAGCGAAAAATCTTACGAGCAAGCTTATGTGGACATTACCGTACTTAGAAATTTACACTGTAGGCAATTATTTATCTACACCTGCGTTACTAAAAGTATAAGTATCTAAAAACTATCTATCATTATTATCGTTATATAATATCTAACAACAAGGTATGGTAAATACGTAGGTCACTCTATAAGTTTTGCTTAACAAACAACATGTTATAACCAAAGTATTATGTTTATTGCTTTTTAAAATAATATCCTTTACATTTTAAACATTTTTTCATGCGATCGAACCATTTTTTAAAACAGGAGGACCACAAATCTGAAGGTATGTTTTCTACGTGCTGATTGAACGCTATCACTGCCTCTTCGGAGCTGGTAAAAATAAAACCTCTCATCAAATCTTTGATTTTGGGGAAAATACAGAAATCACAGGGTGCTAGGTGGGGGCTATACGCAGGATGAGTGACGAGATGTACTTTTTCGGAAGCTAAAAATGACTTTGTTTTGTTGACCGTGTGTGAAGAAGTGTTATCATAGTGTAGGAGAATGCGCCTTTTGGGTCGTCTTTCGCGAACTTTTTCTTACACCCTGCGTAAACAAATGGTAGAATACCACTCGGCATTAACACTCTTTTGATCTTCAAGTGGAATTGTACAGATGTAACCCGTAGCAAGAAAAAAAACGCGATAATTTTTTTACCCACGTTTCTCGGCTGTCTCACTTTTGTTGGCCTATTCTCATTTTCAAACACCCATTCACAAGATTACTGTTTTCTTTTCGGGTTCAAAACAATAAATCCAGGTTTCGTCTCCTGTGACTATGTCATAAACAGCATTAGAATGCCCGTGGTTGTACTTCAGTAGCATCTGTGAGCACCATTCCAAGCCCGCTTCTGCTCCGCTGTCAGTTCATGAGGGATCCAACGACAACAAAGTTTCCGAACTTTCAAGTCTTCATGTAAAATTTTCTGAATTTGGCTCATATCAATCCTCAATAGTCCTCAAATTGTCTCATAGTTACGATTAGCTAGAAGTGCAAAACTTTTAGTGTGTTCCATGTATGTTAAGATCCGCTTGATCTACTATTTAAATACTTTTCAATGATTTATTATTTTCAGTAATATATTTTTATAATGTCATAAGATTCATACGATAGTAAAGAAGCAGGTGGCTTTCCTGATGGAAAGAGAAAACCTTTGTAGACAACAAACAATCTTGTAGACAACAAAGATATTAATGTTACGTTGCTATAATTATGACGGGGTCTTAGTCCCACGTGTATAAGATTACCGGCTCCCTTACCCTCCAAACTGGAACATGATAGTGACAAGCACTGTCGCTATTGCGGCAGGAATAGGTAAAACGGTACCAGACCCGAGCAAGATAATGCATTGATATAGAAAGAGAAGATATGTTACGCTCTAGTATCTCAATTGCTAAACCTAAGCTCGATCAGTCGAACGCAAAGTAATGCGACGAACGTAGCGAACTACATTTCTCTCGCTTACTTTTGTATTGTACTATCTCACTCTCGAAAACATGGCGAACTAAACAATAATTTAATCTTATTTTCAAACGAATTGTTTTAACCGTACTTACGAATGGAAAGTAATCCCGTGTGTCTTATTTTTTTCCTTTGTGTGATTATAACACTGGCTGAATATACAAGAAGGTATTTTGATGCGTGTTTAATGGTAAATACAGTCGGAAAATATAAGTGTGTGATATGAGGTCCCGTGCGTGATTGATTGTCACCAATTGTCACTGTGTCTACGGACCTAGTTTTGTAGGACCAGGCGCTGTGACTAGGTAACGTATCTTCCTTTTTTGTATCAATGAGATAATGTTTAGTTTTGTCACCTAGTAGCAATGATGATAGTAGCTCGTATAGTTAGCCAAACTTTCGTCTCTTAGAACCGCTTAGTTGTTCAAAGGGAGCCCGGGCCAACACGGAAGCAAACTTTACTATAATTATCTATACAAATAAATAAAATTGGAGTGTCTGTTTGTGAATATTAAAATAGCCGCTTTTTACTAAATGCATATGGATGTATGTATACACGGTACATATATCAAACTAACATTTTTCACAATTTTTGTCTCTCTGTTTGTTCCGGCTAATTTCTAAAACGGCTGGACTGGTTTTGACGGGACTTTCACTGGCAGATAGTTGATGTAATGAGTAAGTTAGACTATTTGTATTTTAGATTTTTTCCAGGCAGATGAAGTGGCGGGCACAGCTAGTTATTATATAAACACTTGTAGTATTTCCCAATACACACACAATTTATATTTATTATTAATTAACATATATTTTTTTTATATTATAAGACAGCAAACAAGCAAATGGGTCTCTTGATGGACAGAGTCAACCATCGCCTATAGACACCAAAGACGTTAGTGGTGCGTTGCTATCTTGTGTCTAATGCCACATGTATGAGTTTACAGGCTACCTTACCGTCCTAACCGGAACACGACAGTGACAAGCACTGACGCTATTGTGGCAGGAATAGGTAAGGCGGTGGTACCAGACCCGGGCGAGTAAACGCAGAACTCCACCTAGTAGCCACGATGGTAGTGGCTCGTATAGCGAGTCGGTCGCATTTTACGATCTGCCTGGCAGAAAGGCAGGTTAACCTTTAAAGGAGCCCGGGACCAATAGTTACATATCCAATACCAACATCCAAAATCAAATAATTATACCACTAAAAGAGTTTTAAATTGTTAATTATAATAATTATATTATGGTGCTTAGGTAAAAAATAAAAAATTGGCCTATGCTCTCAATAAAGCCAAATCAAAAAGAAAGTATGTATATGATTAACAAGGAAGGTACCACTGTATAAATAACACTAGCTGTTGCTCACGACTTCGTCCGCGCGGACTTCGTTTACTCCGCACAGCACCTCCCCCGTAGGTGATAGCGTGATAATATGTAGCCTATATGTTGCACCGACCTATTAGTAATATTCATGCAAAATTTGAAGTCAATCCATGCAGTACTTTTTGAGTTTACCCCGAACATACATACAGACAGACTAACAGATAAACAGACAAAAATTCTAAAAACTATATTTTTGGCTTCGGTATCGATTGTAGATCACGCCCCATTATTCTTTTAAAAAAATATTCAGTTTTAGTCTTGTGAATGGGTGTTTGAAAATGAGAACAGGCCAACAAAAGTGAGACAGGCGAGAAACGTTGGTAAAAAATATTATACTTATAATAATATTCAGTTAAAATGTAAAGTTTTGACTTTCCTACGATTTACGATAGATTACCCTACCGGTACGGCGCGGCGCCCCGCGACGCGGCGGCGAATGAAAAATGAAATGACTGGGCTTTGCCACGGTCTGTAGGGCTTGACAAGCTTCGACAATGATCTTTTTCGCAGATTCTTATCGTCACTTATTTTTCATCGCCAGCAACCAATTGTTTGAGAAATGGTTCGGAATTGTTACGTTTCAACAAAGAATCGTAAATAGAAACACGTTGCATTAGGTTTCTTGCAGTGAGATCATGTGGAACCCAAATATCAAGTTTTTTCTTGTACGCAGACTTTCGTAAATGCCGTAAAACTGTTTTACGATCAATATCCAGTTCTTCAGCAATGTCGTAGCTACTAATACGCCACTGATTTTATCTGTGACAGCGTCCAGAGCGAACCTTCAATTTCCAGACTTGAAACGCTTGAACAACATTTGTGCTACTCTTATTGATACCACATTAGGTCCGTAAACCGCACAAATTTTATTCGCGGCGTTCGTCGCATTTTTACCTTTTTTGTAATAAAACTTTAAAATATACCGAATTTTTTCGTCACATACGTTCATTTTGCTTGCTTGAAAAACAATTGAAAAATGGCGGGAACTAGTTTTTTTATTTATTTATTGCATCTTCAAATGTCACATTTAATGGTATTAAAACCAGCCAGTTATATTCAGTACAGCCAAAGAGGTTTTATTACTAATAATACATTCAAAATATGAAAAAATAGTTTTGCTCTGACCTTTTATTTATGTGTAAACTCACATGGTATTGATCATGACACAGGCACACCTGAACAGACTCAGTTTTCTTTTCAATCAGTTTTTTGCGCTAAATAAAAAAGTAATTAATTGTTTTTTAAATGTCTTAAAACCTTACTTTACCTACCTTGACATACGTATATTTATATTATACTATAAATTCAATTTGAATATTATAAACTTTTTTACTTCAGAAAGTTGGTAAGGCAATAGTTAAGTAGAGCACCTTATGCTTCACATTAAAGCGTACATTTTTAATAAAATAGTACCCGCGTAGATTATGTACTGATAGACTAATAAGCAGACTGATTCTATATTAAATAAGAGATTGGCTGTTTGTTGAAAGATCTGTGTCTCTTTAGTCATAAAATTAAACGCCACAAATTGATCAACTAGTATCAATTATGTACATTACGCTTGAAAATTAAAATACTGGGAAATGTCATAAAACATAATATTTATTTAAATGGGACTGAAGACGACTAGTCCATTAGTACTTTTTTAAATTATAATTAAACTACACAACCATTTACAATACAAGATTTGGCGCTGCAATTCTGAAACTTATCTATACTAATATAAATGGGCAAGTGTGTGTGTTTGTTTGTCCATCTTTCACGGCAAAACGGAGACACAAATTGACGTGATTTTTTTAAGTGGAGATAGTTAAAGAGATGGAAAGTGACATAGGCTACTTTTTGTCTGTTTCTACTCCCACTTCAATGAAATGAATTTCACACGAGCGAAGCCGTGGGCAAAAACAAGTAAAAAAAGTATCGTAATATGTTGTTTTGCAGACGTAATCGTGTCAGATTTGCAAATACCGACATCCGAACAGGTTTGGTTTTTTTTCAATCGTTTTCTTACACTTAATAAGTAATAAGCTAGTCAACTAATTTTGAAAAACTTTTTTTTATATTATAAGATAGCAAACAAGCAGATGGGTCTCCTGATGGAAAGAGTCAACCATCGCCTATAGACACCAAAGATGTTAATGGTGCGTTGCTATCTTGTGGCGAGGTCTAATGCCACATGCATAAGTTTACCGCCTACCTTACCCTCCAAACTGGAACACGACAGCGACAAGCACTGACGCTATTGCGGCAAGAATATGTAAGGCGGTGGTACCAGACCCGGGCGAGACAATGCAGAACTCTACCACCTAGTAGCCACGATGGTAGTGATTCGTATAGCTAATCGGTCGCCTTCTACGTCCTGCCTGGCAGAACGGCAGTTGGCCTATTCTTCAAAGGAGGCCGGGACCAACATAGCGAAAACTGTTTAATAATTTACCTTATCTATACATATTATAAAATCGTAGGAAAGTCAAAACTGTACATTGAATATTTTTTAAAAAGAATAATTGGGGCGTGATCTACAATCGATATCGAAGCCAAAAATATAGTTTTTAGAATTTTTGTCTGTTTGTATGTTTGTCTGTATGTATGTTAGGGATAAACTCAAAAAGTACTGCACTGCATTTACTTCAAATTTTGCATGAATATTACTAATAGGTTGGGTCCAACATATAGGCTACATATTATCACGCTATCACCTACGGGAGAGGTGCTGTGCGTAAACGAAGTAAACGAAGTTCGTGAGGACGAAGTCGTGGGCAACAGCTAGTTAGGTATAATAATCAAAAAACTATTATTTTTAAATAATGTGCATTTGTAATAAAAATTTCGCGTTTTAAAATTGAAATTAAACTTTATCGCGAAAATGTTATAAACTGTCATGGCGTCAACATCAAGATGACGTTTTACCACGGCGTAACGTAAAGCTTCCAGATTTGCGTTTAGAAGGATAAGGTCACTGACACGCTTAGTATATGAATCTAGTACGCCAATCTCGAGCTTAACAGTGACTTACGATATTGGTTATCCCTTACCATAAGAGAAGAAGTCTGCTTATATGAAAAAAGATATATGCATACTGCATACTCACCAAGTGAAAAGCATCCTGATAAAATCACAACAAACAACATTTTATATATCATTGCACGGCGGCTTTACTTGGTAGAGGTCGACTTTTCCGTCGCTTCATTTGTTCCAACTTCCTTAGTGACCACATAACTTTACATACACATTGAAATGTGTTATCACTTACGACATCACTTAAAATTCACTTCACATCACTTAAACTTTTTTGTCACTTTACACTTCGTTTTGTATCCTTATATTCCTTTCAACTGCGCCTGCTTATATTCCTTTCAACTTTCACATGTCAATACCTGCAAAATATAAATTAAAATTTATTAACTCTGTTTAAGAAACGCGATGCATTTATTTTTATTTATATGCCTTTGTAAAATAGACCATCTACCCTTCTGTCAGGCAGTTTCTAAGAAGCATACGATTGGCTAAGCGAGTCACTATCATCGTTGCTACTAGGTGGTAGAGTTTTGCATTGTCTCGACCAGATCTGGTACCACTACAGACCTGGTCGTGACAATGCAGAACTCTACCACCTACAGGTATGGTAGCCGGTAAACTTATGCATATGGCATTAAACCTCGCCACAAGATAGCAACGCACCATTAACACCTTTGGTGTCTATAGGCGATGGTTCACTCTTTCCATCAGGAGACCCATCTGCTTGTTTGCTATCTTATGACATAAAAAAGTATTAGTTTTCTCTCGGCTTTTAGGAGACACCTAGCAGTAAATTTTTGACTTATACTTTAAAAGTACTGTTTTGAATGACAAACTCCGTGTTAATGTAAACACGGAGTTTGTCATTTAAAACAGTACTTGCACAGTATAGTCCCCCGTGTTGGTCCGGATTCCTTTGAAGAATAGACTGACTGCAGTTCTGCAAGGTAGGTCGTAAAAAGTGACCAATTGGCTATAACGTGTCATTACCATCGTGACTACTAGCTAGGTGGTAGAGCTCCGGAACGTCTCATCCGTGTATTTGGTACCATCACCTTACGTATTCTTGCCGCAACAGCGTCAATGCATCTCACTATCGAGTTCTAGTTTAGAGGATAAGGTAGCCGGTAGATAGGCAGATTCGGAATTTTTGTTTGGAAGGATTTGATTCAGCGCCCTAATTTTTGTTTGAAGGGAAAAGTCTGGATTCAGCTGAGGATAGACTTTATCACAGTAATCACCAAAATTTTTAAGGAATGGAGGGGAGAGATTCAGCCTTGTAGCCCTTCCTCTGGATCCTCTCTTGCCTTGAGTTGTTTCAAGTAGTAGTCTCAAATATATCTATATATATAAAATCAATTATAAATGAAACAAACACACCAAGCTTAAAAGCACTGAGTTTGTTTACGAAATGGAAAGTCATTATTTTGATTAATTGAAGATATTTGGGTCTTATACATTGCTAATTCGTTTGCGAATTTAATCATTGTGAACAAATCTTTTTATTTATATATCAAATTGTATTAGATAATAATGTAACTGAAAAGTTTATTTTAAAACTAAATCTAAATAATTGGTATTAATAAAAAATCTTAAGTGCCCTTTATATAAAATTTGTTTCGGATCCCGAATAAAGACGTACATATAAGGAACTAGCTGTTCCCGCGACTTCGTCCGCATAGCCTACACATATTACTTGTTTTTATTCAGTTGAGTAGAAAAATGTTTAGCTTTATATTGGTAAAAGAATTTTTAAATTGATCCAGCATTGTTTATCCATTACAAACAATGAAATTGTACCTCTTTATAGTAGGTATGTATTAATATTTTATTTTTCATTTTTTCACACTGATTGTGAATAGACAGGTAAAATTCTGAGTAAAATCTGGACTAAAGTTTTTTTATATATTATGAGATAGCAAACAAGCAGATGGGTCTCCTGATGGAAAGAGTCAACCATTGTCTATAGACACCAAAGATGTTAAAGGTGCGTTCTTATGCCACATACATAAGTTTACCGGCTACCTTACCCTCCAAACCGGAACACGATAGCGACAAGCACTCACGCTATTGCGGCAGGAATAGGCGAAGCGGTGGTACCAGACCCGGGTGAGACAATGCAGAACTCTACCACCTAGTAGCCACGATGGTAGTGACTTACATAGCCAATCGGTCGCCTTTTCCGACCTGTTTGACAGAACGGCAGTTGGTCTATTCTTCAAAGGAGCCCGGAAATAACAGTTGCCTGTTCTTGTCAACTTGAGTGGTTTCCCTTTTTACTGTAGGAATGGAAACAGATATCCTTCGTCTAGTTTGGAAAAGATTTTGATGGTACGTTTCCATTCGTAAGACGAGGACATATAATCAAGTAATTTTTGCATATTATCAACGGTTGCTTTACCCTCCAAACCGGATTACGATATTGGTAAGCCCTGAAGTTATTGTGACAGGAAAAGGCAAGATAGTGACACAGCTCCAGTGATTTGGTGGTACTAAAGTCATAAACTAGTTAGCCGGAAAGATAACGGTGATGAAGATAACGACCCATTTCGTTAATTGGAAAATTGGTTAATCGTGATGAATCGGAATGTCAATTGATATATAGTTTCTTATTAAATTCTTTTTAAACCATACACCTGATAATCTAAAAACACTAGTGTTAAAATTTCGTAATGTGTTGTTTAAATTCCCAGAATTTAAGAAATTATACGGAAATTAAGACACAAGTACACTTTCTTACATTTATATATAAGACATATTTATAATTAAGAAAATACACTTTCTTACATGTTTGAGTTTACTGTATGATGCCCGACATGCACTAACCAGTGATCAGCTGAGTTTCATGTGTTGTATTATCTCAGCTTGGTTTTGAAACTTCAATGGAACATTCGAATCCCTCTGTATTTATATTTTTTGGTCCTATGTTCAGTCAAAAATGAGTACTCTAATACTACTTTAATCATAATATCTTAAATTTTGTACTCATAAATAAAAGTTTAGCTTTTTTATTAAATTAAGAACTATAATTTTGTGAATAATCAAAAAAATATTAAATATTTGCCCACTACATTATGGTAAAATATGCTGATAGAAATAAATCGTGATTTTAACAATAAATTCTTGCAAATAAAATACTCAGCCATTCATTCATACATACATTTCACAATATAACAACTTTAAATTTCTGTACACTATGGCCTCTGTGATAACATATTGTATATACAAATTACCACTATGATATACTCGTATCATTAGGCTGTGTTGCGGTAATTCTCCGACTTTCTCGACCTACACGCGAGAAATCACTTCTATGAAACCACCGAGTGCTGACATATTAAAGGTTGCAATTGACAGCCTAGTTTGATACATACTTAAGAAGAAAGCTTTCAAGGAATATATTGAGAATACTAGTACAACATCAAGTTGGTAGAGTGATATTTGCAAAAAATCACATCATCATAAAAATAACTTCAAGACACTGACCATCTTCGATCTATTTAATTTACGGTTTGAGACATTTATTTTATCCATGGAACATAGAACAAGGGGAAGTGAAGAGTGGGCGTGCCGCGTGCGCCACTATTATACGCTTTTACTCTAAATTGCCTTAGTAATACTTACCATATCATTAGGAGATAGTCGTCGTGCGAAAATCTATTATACACTGAATTATGCCGTATTGTGCCATCCTTGAATGCAGAAATGATAGTAGAATACAGATGATTAAAAATGGAGATATTTCATATCATTCGAAAGTACAATTTTCATTTTATTTTAATTAAATTCCTGATTTAATATAATCTCTAATGGTATATTAGAAAGCCAAGCTAAAATCAGCCGTACACCTTACATATAAAGTTCATTTTAGGTTGAGCTAATTTTTCTAGACAGATATACGTAATGACAGTCATTACGTATATCGTTCTAGAAAGTTCTCTACTCAAATATGATCAACTGAAAACTACGAAAAAATCAATACTGCCATCTATTGTAGAATAGCGAAACTATTAAGATCTTAAGTTTCACTATTGTACAAATAGATGAGTCTATTTTGAATAGACTACAAAAGGACGTAAATACTCTTTTTTTTTGTAGCAAAACAAAATTTATTGTAACGCAGTTTGGTATGTATTTTTAAATGTTCTGTTTGTGTGTTTCGGATTATTGTTGTTTAAAATGAAAACGACCAATGAAACAATGTTTGCATTAGTAGTTTATATGCAATAATGCTTATTTTATGTGTGAGTATAGCGATTGCGGTCCTGACACAAATGTTTGTACTTGCCAATTCCGCTTGTTCTATGTTCCATGATTCTATCTAAGGATTTGCATTTAAATCACATACAGAGAATACTACAATACAATTGATTGAAAAATGATATCGAATAGGCGCATCAATCAATACAACAACTATCTAATAATATTAATACAGTGCAAACAAGTATGACTATTTTGTGAAGTGAGTTATTTTAATCATATATTAAAAACTTTTTCTATTTTGCATTTAAATAATAACCAAAGGGTGGTGGTACAGAACGTATATTTTTATGAAGTTCCAATAAATGTAATCAACGCCTTAATAGCTTTAGCCGAAGATATAAAATTTTATTTAAAAAATGAGATAATTCAACACCTGAATAATTTTAGCTACAGGTATTTATGATAGCTACTATTATCCTTCTGATATTGTGATGTTATGTGTGGAATATTTAAAAAAAATGTTTATAACGTACAAAATATAATATAAATTGTTGTATCTCAAATAAATAATATTCAATGTTAATGCTTTTTACTTATAGAGTAATACGAGTAGTAGACAACGCTAGATAGTAGGATGCACATCAACCAACATATTACCACAAATTATATTATGTAAAGTAAAATATTTGACCAATTGCGATCTTGACCGTTTGCTAATTTGACCGTTTGCGATTAGGAAGTTATGTCCACTTGACCATTTGCGACATGAACCAATTACTATAATTTACAGTTTGCGATATGGACTAATCGCTATATTGACCGTTTGCTTTTTTGATGGTTTTTCAGTCATTTGACCGATAGCGATTTTGATCGAACGCGACGAAACGAATTTACATTAATGTGTTATTCCAATAATCTATTGTTAATGAATGTATATATAGTTAATGACTACTAGGTGGTAGAGTTGTGCATTGTCTCGCCCGGGTCTGGTACCACACCCTTACTTATTCTTGCCGCAATAGCGTCAGTGCTAGATTTCGGTTTGGAGGGTAAGGTAGCTGGTAAACTTATGCATGTGGCATTAGACCTCGCCACAATATAGCAATGGACCATTAACGTCTTAAGTGTCTATAGGCGATGGTTGGCTCTTTCCATCAGGAGACCCACCTGCTTTTTCGCTATCTTACCTATACATATAATAAAATCGTAGGAAAGTCAAAACTGTACATTGAATATTTTTTTAAAGAATACTTGGGCCGTGATCTACAATCGATATCGAAGCCAAAAATATAGTTTTTAGAATTTTTGCCTGTTTGTCTGTATGTATGTTTGTCTGTATGTATGTCCGTGGTAAACTCAAAAAGTGCTGCATGGATTTACTTCAAATTTTGCATGAATATTAGTTTTTATTAACCCAACAGGTCGGGTCAACATATAGGCTACATATTATCACGCTATCACCTACCCCTGTATCCACCCCTGTATCTATGGGGGAAGAGCAGTGCGGAGTAAACGAAGTCCGCGCGGACATAGTCGCATGCGACAGCTAGTGATATATAAAAAAAATAGTATTATATTATCAAGATGGGAGAGCTTTCATTTCAGATTGTACCCTGTTAAGATACAGGTGTAGTTGTATTTTCTAAACTAATATTATGACTAGGAAAGATTTTATAGTTTGTTTGTTTGTTACGATTTAACTCAACAACTATTCGACCGACTAAAAAAATCACTTTTAGAAATCTACATTATCCAGGAGTGACATAGGCTATTATATATCTGCAAAGGGCAGTAATGACTTTTTTGTCACGTGAACGACCGCAAAAAACTGCACATCATAAATAAAGCAAATAAAATAAAACAACATATGATTTCCAAAAAAAAGTTTATAAAGCGTCAGCCGAAATTGTCTCTTTACATCAAATGAGCCATCTCTTTGGTTGCTATCCCATAAAAAATTCACGATCTCAAGCGAGAAAACCATAAATAGTGTATAAAAATATAATGATCACATTTTGTTTCAACTTATCTTTATCCTTGTGGACGTCAATTTGGTACTGAAATCTAATATATAAGTTCGTAATACGCTTTTTGTTACATTTTTTTTATATAAGAAACATAGAAAAAGGAAGTAGTTGTAGATTGCATTCTTATTACTTTCTAGAAATGGCGTCCTAATGATATCGCTCCGTGGTTATATCTACATTGCATACTCGGTGGTTTTTATGAAAATGACAACATTAAAATGAATGAATGAAAATGCTCTGGACTGTCATGTTGTCGTAATGACATCGCTCTGTGGTAATATCTATATTACATACTCTGTGGTTTTTTATGAAAATGACAACATCAAGGAACTTATTTACGATAACTGGAATTTTACGAATAATATTTGAAAAATAAATATATACTTTATTTCGTTACCAATAAAGTTGACGTTTGTTTCTTACTTAACAGAGGAGGAAAACGTTCTGAGCAAGACAACGACAAGAGTAGATGCCGTCCCTTTCTTGCAATTGCCAGTGTAAATAAAACTATCTAATGGTAGATTTTTATATATTCGGTAATCGTTAAATCCCTTTTATTCATACATGTCTATAAATATATTAGTATAAAATGTATTGTAATTAACATAGTGAGTTCTAATATATGCTTATTTTAATTATTACGCAATTACTTATGCAATGCAAAAACTATTTCTCAAATTAGTAGAATTACTTAGTAGTAATTTGCAAACTACGCATGGCCGCACTTATATATGGCGATTGGCGCTTTATTTGGTAGAAAGAAACACGCTCCACCTATGTCGTGGTACTTTTTGGAATGATTTTGAAGCGCGTGTGAACATTCCGGGTAGAATGTAACTTCCTTGGACAACATCAAGATGACTGACTGATAATGCTCTGGACTGTCATGGCGTCCTAATACATCGCTCCGTAGTAATATCCATGAAGCTCACTTCTAATACTCTAATTGAAACACAATTTTAAATACTGCTGTCGTCTTCTGAAGTCTTACCCTCTCTTTCTAACACAGTTGTATAAAAAGAGACAGAGAGACCTCATAGACAGAGATATAACGTAAATATGTGTTTCAAGTGATTAATACGAGTGCTAGCTCCACCTCTACCTAATACTTCATGGTAATATCTACATTACATACTCTGTGGTTTTTATGAAAATGACAACATCAAGATAACTGAATGAAAATGTTTTAGACCATCATAGCGTCCCTAATGTCATCGCTCCGTAGCAAGGAATTTACATTCTACCCGGAATTTCACACGCGTTTCGATATCGTTCCGAAGAGTACTACGACATGGGTGGAGTGTGTCTCTTTCTACTAAATAAAGCGCGAATCGCCATATATAAGTGCGGCCATGTGTAGTTTGCGAATTTCTACTGAGTAATTCTACTAATTTGAGAAACAGTTTTTGCATTGCATAAGTAATTACGTAATAATTAAAATAAGCACATTTTAGAACTCACTGTGTTAATTACAATACATTTTATGCTAATGTGTTTATCAACGTGTATGAATAAAAGCGATTTAACGATTACCGAATATATAAAAATCTACCATCAGATAGTTTTATTCACACTGGCAATTGCAAGAAAGGGACAACATCTACTTTTGTCGTTGTCTTGCTCAGAACGTTTTCCCCTCTGTTAAGTAAGGAACAAATGTCAACTTTATTAGTAACGAAATAAAGTACATTTTTTTTTCAAATATTGCTTCGTAATAATTCCAGTGATCGTATATAAGTTTTTTTTTTTTTTTTATTATTTAATTTAAAAATGATAGTAGAACGCGTTAGTTTAAAAGTTCGTATATAAGTTCCTTGCTCCGTAGTAATATCTACATTACATACTCTGTGGTTTTATGAAAATGACAACATCAAGATAACATTTTACCACGACGTGACGTATCTAATGTTTCTAGATTTTCGTTTATTGTCACGTGACTTAATGTTCTAAACTTGCCGAATTTATATCCTAAAAATATTAGGAATTAATCCTTATATTTTTTAAGAATGTTTTAGTTTTTTGTTATCATAATATAATAATAATATCATAACAATATATCCGATTCATTCTCAGTGAAAACAAGGTCATTGTTGTATTTTAGTTTGAAGGGAGAGGTAGCCCGATAAGTTACGTAAAAGCTATATGGCATGATGTCCCTTCGACATAGGAATGTTTCACCTCGGCATCATTAGACCGGTGCTAATTAACTTTTTCTATCAAGAGAGCCATTTTGTTTTCTATGATATAAAAATATCTACAAGATTAATCAAAGTTATTTCTCAATAAACTATTCGGCTTTCACAACTAGCAACATTTATCGGTACAGTGATCAAAATAAATATCTAGTTTGGAGCATGGCGATCCACTTGACCATAATCACTAGAGCGTATTGCAACGCTTGCTTTCTCTTAAAAAATGGACCAAAGTAAATGCTACGGATTATCTTAATATCAGCTAAAGCTATTAATATTTTTATTGGATAGGAAAGTAAACAAGTTGACTGGACTTTTACAGTTAAGAGATAATTATTGGCTGTAGGAATTAAATAAAGAACAAAAAATACGACAAACTATTACTTATTTTTTGTATAGCATAGTTATTATATAGCAGAGTTAATATTTATTTTATAATGTATTTCTTATGCATATTGCATAAAAATAAGCTTTCTGTATTCATTCACCATGTAAATTTATTTCTAACTGTCAAATTTCATACACGTTCGTCCGTTATTTGTTGTAAAAAGGGGTAAACAGTTTTCGTCCCACGCATTAATAGATAGTTAAATATTACGGGACAATTTATAGGAATTGATCTAACCCCAAAGTAAGCAAAATATTATGCTTGTGATATCAGTGTTAGTCAATGATATTATTACATAGAAATACATTTATAAAGACTGAAATATATTAAATAAACAACCTACACACCTAAACCTAGAAATAAAAACATTTGTGCTCATCACATACATACTTGTTGGTGTCGGGAATCGAACCCAATTCATCCAGACATATATTGCATATTCACGATAGCTAACCACTCGAACAACTGCCTAACACTCTTACAATAGAGAAAAATCAAATGACACATCTTATGTAAAATCCGACATTCGGTTGTGGTAGATACTAATGATAGGTTGTGTAAGAGAGTCTCATTTACAATTAGGCTCTCTTAGGCAACTTACCTTACAGTGCAATGCACCTACTAAATGAATAAGTTTACCGAAGACTTCAAATTGAATTGTCAATGACATCGGCTGTTGCTTAAATAGGAAAAGTTATAACGGATATACCAAACCTGGGCGAAATGTTACAAAAAAGTTGTACAAAAATGTTACTTCTAGTAGACATAGTGACTTAAAAACTGCATGACAGAAAATTAGATCGCAAAATTTATAAAAGTAATTATTATTTTATATTTGACCGTAATTTGGATATAGAAGTTGTAGTCGATGATGTAGTGTTAGAACAAATAAATTAGTTTGTATATCTTGGATGTCCTTTTGTAGAGATGGACACAATTTTTTTCGACACCGCTGATGTCGAAAAAAGAGTGTGTTCAGAGAACAGAGTGATCGGAATACTTGAAATGCCCGTCTTGCCCTGCATAATCACGTGCTTATTCTAAAGATATTCTATGGAAGTAAGAGTTGGGGATGTTAGAAAGGGCATGAAAGTAGAATCAACGCGGTTGAGATGAGATGAATTAACGACCTTGACTACGCGATCAATGGGGCTCGCGTTCGATTTCCTACAGGGACAGGTATTTGTGTGATGAGCATTAATGTTTCTATTTCTGGGTTTGGGTGTATATTTTAATATATATGCAGTATTTATAAATGTAATTCTATGTATTACTATCGTTGACTAATATCCATACCACAAGCAAATTAATTTTGCTTACTTTAATATAAGCCCGATTCATGTAATTTGTCCAGAGATATTAATATTATAAAAATAAAACCCAACTGTGACCAGATCCAAGATATAGAACTATAATTCATCTGACAAAAAAATCAAATCTACTGACATCTCTGAAGCACGCTCCGAATCTAAAATCAATTAATTCGATATTCGTTATCAGGTAGGTAAAATACAGTAATGGGGATAAATTGGGATCTCGCCTAATAAACAATTTAGTGAAACGTTGTAAACCAGCGGTGGTATCACATAAAATTTGTAGCGATGACTCCAAACGTAACAAAAAATCATTGAAAACGTCGCTAATTGCTTGTTTGTCACTGGATCCACTTTTTGTAATGTCATAGCACCAAAAATAATCAAGCGGCAATGACTACCACTAACATAAGTACAAGGCTATTATGTGTCTTGCAATAACTAAACAATTACGATAATTGCGCATTGCACATTCAGTAAACTCCGCCTACCAGGCAAGGGAATCGCCGTAATAAACTCTTACTTACAATGCGTACCTAAATTGAGGCACTATCAAGACAACAAAAAATCGAAAAGTTGTTATAAAAACTATGATTGCATAAATCCGTTGGACGTCAGAACTCATTTCAAAGTTCCATAGATGTAAGCAAACCCTGGCAAATTTAACCGCAAATAACAAAAACCACTAGAACTATTGGATTGAAAAAACTTGGAAACATGTATTGTACGCGTATCTTAGAGCATAAATTACTGTCGAGCTAACAATGTTTCGTTGCGTTTCATGTATTTCGTAGAAAAATAGTATTGTTGTGAAATATATACATAAAAAAGCAAGTGCGCCGAGTTTCATTTACCGGATTTCAGTGTGTGACAGTAGTGTTTTCGATCCGGTAGTAGCCTAAAAATATTTTTGACGTGTCAAAATAAATTGTCAACAGTTTAATTGGATAAAGTAGTTTTGACTTGTGATATCACATATTTATATTAACTAACGATCACCTGCGGCCGAAATTCGGCCATAGACTATACAATAACATCTCTCTTAAGTTTGACAACTGACATAAACAGTAAAAAAATTAGTAAGCATGTTCATGTATGTCACATGAATATGTACTGTGTGTAATGTTTATTTTTATTAATTTAATATATTTTTAATGCATTTTATTTAAAAATACAATGTTTCTGCAGTCATCCACAAACAAAAGTTTAAGTTTGCCAAATTTTATACTCAATCGTTTGCGCTATTGTTTCAAACAGGGATTCAAAGTTTTTCCATCACGTATTAATCTATAGATGATCATAACATGATTAAAATTTGATCTTCATTTATATAATAATCATTAAATGCATATATGTATATACCTCCCGCTAGACCTTTTTATTATGTGGCCGCTTTTTCGGTCCGGTTCTAGTTGTTAAATTCGTCGTAAACTTCAAAACTGCAGATAAAATTTTATTTGAATAAAACTTTTTCATTTTGCTTTACAAAGGAAAGTGAAATTTGTACTCTTACATTTCAACTTGTTAACGTTAAAGGTACAAATTCAAAGTTCAAAGAGGGTTATATTATTCCATACGCAATGTAGTAATAGACAAAATAGTTACACAAAACTTATGTTTCTATGTATATTGGATATAATATAATCGATACGTAAAACTCATTGATTCAAATAAAAACCACCACGTTCCACTAATAACAAATCTTATCCAGCTCATTAGAATTATTATAACCCTCACAAAGCCATGGATTTTGCTACTAATGTGATTACCTCAACTAACATCGTCATGATTATCTAGCGGTCGCGGTTTGGACGCATTATATTGGCTTGGTCACATTTCATAATGGACCTTAATACTATTTGCGGGTGCACTAAATGCACCTCTGTCCGACTCTTCATGGATATGGACGAGATGTTTTTATTTATTAAGTAAAAAGATTTAATCGTGTTTCGGTTTGGAGGTAGCCGGTAAACTTATACATGTGGCATAAGACCTCGCCACAAGACAGCAACGCACCATTAACACCTTGGGTTGGCTTTGGCGATGGTTGACTTTTTCCATCAGGAGACCCATCTGCTTGTTTGCTATCTTATACTATAAAAAAAACTTACAGAAAGGTATCCTCTAACATTTTTATATGTACCCTGTATCATGTTGATAGCAGAGTACAAAAAGTCAGACAAAAACAATACCAGTTAAGTTCCAGTTCGGTGGAGTCCGAAACAGTAAACAATATGTTTTAGACAAAAAACGTAAAACGGCGTGTAATTTATGTTTACCGCCCCGCTTGATTGCGTGGTGAATGACCTGAATTCGCAATAAATGAGGTTTGGGTTCGATTCTCGACAAGGACAGCCCCCCAATTCACGTAGTTTAGTCAATGCGCTCAGGGCTTTCACACACATAAACACGATAGAACGTCGAGACGTTCTACGACGCGGCATTATATGTAAGAAAATGTGTAAGTGCCTTAATCCCATCGACTCGATTGCCGCTTGATTACGTAAATTAGGCCCCAGGCATTTGTGTGATGAGCATAAATAATTATGTTTCTATGTTTGGGTATTTATTAATATATATCAGCACTTATATATGTACTTAAATAAAGTATCTTTCCGCCTTTATCCCCAAAGAGATAGGTAGAAGTACAAAAAGTGCACCCACCAAGCCAAAATACTTGGTCCCACAATGTGATAGGTGACAAGCGAATCGCCAACCAGGCACTTATCCAATTTTTATCAGAAAACTGAAAACACATTTTAGTTGTTCCATAGATGTAATTCTTTGTTTAAATTTCGTTGACTAAAAACATTAAGCTCGATCCACCAAATCTTGGTTAGAAACAAATGTTCCGGATTTCATCATAGCTGAAGATTGGCCGTCATCTGGTCCCGATCTTAATTCGCTGGATTATGGTTTACGGTCAGTTTTAGAAAGTATGGCTTGCTCTAAATGGCAAGATTATTAGGAGTCCCTCAAACAATCTGTACGATTAGCAGTGAAGAATTTCCACATGCGTGCCAAATAGTGCGTGCTTTTATTGATAACTTGCCTCAACTTTTAAAGGACTGTATTGCAGCCAATGGAGACTTATATATTTTTAATGATTTTATATGAGAAAATTCTCTTCTTGTATGTTTTCTCAATCCATAAAATTTGGCTACCCATTTGGTCCAAAACTAGTAAAATTGAGAGATAACATGACGTCACACTTCCGTACACATTACATTTTTATTCAATTAAGAATGAATAGCTTCCGGATTGTTCAGGTCATGGACGTTATAAAAGCAATTCAAATTCAGTTATGCGCTTAGAGGAATAACGCTGAGAGTGATAATTACATTTAAGGCGAGGCAGGACTTAATTCCACCATCCCCGTTTTTTTATCGATCGTCGAGGTGCACAGAATCTAGGCATCGTTATATGGTGGACGTTCCACGTACCCGGACAAAGCGGTTCGACTCAACATTCTTCATTCGAACCGCAAAGGACTGGAACATGCTTCCTGAGTCTGTGTTCCCGGGCGAGTACAATCTGGAGATCTTCAAGAGAAGAGTGAACAGGTACCTTCTAGGGAAGCGCGTTCCATCTTAGGCCTCATCTTAGCTTACCATCAGGCGAGATCTAGGTCAAGCGCTTACCTATCGATAATAAAAAAAAGGTATTTCGACGCGCGTAAATTCTATAGGAAATGGGTGGCGCGGTATGTTCTGAAACCCCTGAGAAACGTGTTAATTTTCGGATAAATAAATATAGGATATCACCTGAAAACCAAAAATTAGCACATTCTTTTTTGTATTTACAACTAAATATCACCATATAAAAATCATATGGAAGAAGAAGAAGATTTTTTAATACGATTAACAGATTATTTTTTATGCTTTCCATCGTCGGCACTTGGTGAAACTGCATCATATTGATTATATAATATATGCACTTGTACTGTTTCACAAATGTTATTTGAATTTTATTTATTACACAAACACTTTTAAACTAACAGCCAACCGGTTTCGCCTATTAAAGCATCATCAGGGCTTTAACATTAACATTTTTCATTATACTATTGTAAAACTTAACTAATAAATATACACAAAGACAAACTCTGTTTGTCTTTGTGTATATTTATTAGTTAAGTTTTACAATAGTATAATGAAAAATGTTAATGTTAAAGCCCTGATGATGCTTTAATAGGCGAAACCGGTTGGCTGTTAGTTTAAAAGTGTTTGTGTAATAAATAAAATTCAAATAACATTTGTGAAACAGTACAAGTGCATATATTATATAATCAACAGATTATTTGTTTTAGAGATTTTTTAGCCTGTTTTCGGAGTTTTATATGATTGAGTAAAGTAGATTCTACCATGTAATAAATTAGCACATTCCTTAGATAATATCTTCAGGTATATCGTGTAATGTTTGTAAAATTGTTATTTAACAATCAGTACAAAAAAAACCTGACTAAACGAACCAGTATTTTCCCGTTTGTCGCGATGCCTCGCCTTAACGTTTCGTTCATATTTTAAGTCAAAACCGTAACGTTGCCGCGTGACCTTCGTGTAATTACTTGCGTTGACACGCACACAAGGACTCGAATAATGTTGCAAGTAAATAAATATTTTCCCAAGACGGTATTTAAAACATGTCTACCTCACCGGTATACAAATAGTCTTTCATATAACTTTTACTATTAGAGTTAGTTAAATGCAGTGAAAATGAATTTATGTCGATAACTAATCGTTAAAAAGCAAAATAATACATTGATAAATTATGATTTTATACAAAAAAATTTAGTCTTCCAACAAAAAAAAATTATTCTCAATATTAAAGTCATAAATTTTTCAATCAAGAGGAAAAAATCACGTGTAACGCGAAAAAAACGATAAATTACTTTTGAATTTAACTTCAACGTCGAATAACTTTGAAAGGAGTGAATTTAATTGAAAATGTTAAGAGACCTTTTTTTTACAGCATTAAATTTCCTTTAAGAATAAGTATTTTAAATTGTAAAAATATTGATATTTATGGTAGCTACAAAAATCCAAAATCGAAACGCAAAATTGAAAAACTAAATCTTTGTTTATGGCATGATTACAAGGAAACGGCTTGTTTTACGGTAATTTACTAAGATAAGTTTTTTTTAGGAAATTTAATTTCCTATAAGAATCCATATCGCTAAAATTTTTCAGATTGATAATTAACAAGTTTTGAGTAAAAAATGCGATTACTGTTGAAAAATCATTAGTCGTAACGATACACCCCTTAATATTATTATTAAGGACTCAAACTTTCACAATAATTTTTTTTTATCATCATGAATGATATTTTCACAGTATCGATAGAAAAAAAAATAGTCGGTTTTTTTGGCCCAGTCTAACTGGTACATAAATACATTCAGACTTACAAATACTTAAATAAAATATACATATTAGATATGGTTCTATGAAGTATGAGATGATGTAAAAATATACTAAAAATTCCTACTATTTAGCAAATGCATTTTTAGATTTTGTTTAAACGAGATCTAAGTATTCGCTAGATGGAATGTTAAAGGTAGCTCATTCCACATTCGAGCAGCATGCATTGTGTATGAGGTTAAGAAAAAATTGGAATGGTGTCGAGAGATGGAGAGAGATTGTCAGATGATCGAAGGTCCAAATTGTGAGTATTACATAGGAATTCAAATTTAGATTTTAAGTAATTAGGGGCAGTGGATTAAATAGTATTGTGAAAAGAGTACATAAGGTCCTTAGATCACGTCGCTGAGTAATAGTAAGCCAGCGAAACTGGTTACGGTAAAATGAGATACAGTCATATTTACGCAAGCAGAAAATAAAACGGATAGATTGATTAAGCAGACGCTCTAATTTCAAGAGAAAGCTAATAGAAATGTTAGTATAGCAGACCTCCCCATAGTCGAGTATAGGCAGAACTAACGTTTGAACTAGAGTATTTTGATTTTTAGAGGTAAAAAATTTCGCAGACGATCTAAGGATCGTAATGTGCCCGTAACTCTACGACACAACTCAGTAGTTTGAACACCCCAGTTAAAGTTACAGTCAATATAGATACCTAAATCCTTTACTGAAGGAGTAAATTTAATTATAGAATTATCAAACATTACGGGGGGAATCGAGGTTATATCAATCTTAACCAACTGGCGCTGGCTGCCAATAATAATGGGTTGACATTATAAAGGGTTCAACCTTACTCCAAACTCGAAGATCAAATTCTGAGAGCTTCAAGAGAATTGTTTATTTTGGAAATAGCTGTCCCCAAAATAGTTATATCAGTTATCAGTCA
The DNA here is from genome assembly GCA_036924255.1 of Apodemia mormo. NCBI lineage: Eukaryota > Metazoa > Arthropoda > Insecta > Lepidoptera > Riodinidae > Apodemia > Apodemia mormo. Next base: position 8,765,570 of record JAUPFN010000009.1, on the reverse strand, counting down.
TGCTCATAGAGTTGCAGATCATCGGCATACAAGTTGTACGGAAAATGAAGTAAATGTGTGAGGAGGTTGATATAAACAGAAAATAATAATGAAGACATAATGCCACCCTGTGGGACATCACTAGATGGCTCGAGCCAATCAGAAGTATCCTGTTCAACACGAACAGTCTGCGAACGACCACGGTGATAAGTTGAAAACCAATTTAATGTGGTACAAGAAAACTTTAAGCGATGGAACATAGTTATCAAGATGTCACGATCAATTGTTTTAAAAGCATTGGAGAAATCTATCAATACTAGAATTGTGACTAATTTATTTGAATGAAGCGTTTACATAAATATAAACATAATAGTAAATACATTTTATACTAGCAATCGCCCTCCGTTTAAAACTCTATCGTTATTCTATTAATCTGAAAGTAAAAATATCAGACAATTACCTCTAATCCCCTAATAATATTATAAATGCGAATGTAAGTTTGTTTGTTACATTTTCACGCGAAAGCTACTTAACTGATCACCATGAAACTTTGTACACATATTCTTGCTATTAGAAGTAACATAGGATACTTTTATTTAAAAAAACTTATTTAATGGCTTAAATGCGAGCGAAGTCGCGGGTAAAAGCTAGTCATAAAATAAACAAACTATAACTTAGTTTGATAATGGACTAAATTAAAATCTCTTCTAAATTTGACAACAGACTTCAACCATCACAGAAAACACATATAGTCAACCAGAAACAAAATCGTGAACTAAATATAAACTACTAGTGACCTGCCCGCGGTTTCACCCGCGTAGCTTTTGTTCCCATGGTAATATCGGAAAGGTTTATATACTAAAACCTTCCTCAAAAATCAATCGATCTATTAAAAAAACCGCATCAAAATCCATTGCGTAGTTTTATAGATTTAAGCATACATAGTGACAGACAGAGAAAGCGACTTTGTTTTATACTATGTAGTGATACGTATGTGCGTATGTCAAACGTATGGGTATGTAACGTTTTTTTATGAAATGAAATTATTTCTAATAGATAACACTAGCGATGCCCTGTGGCCGAAATTCAACCATAGATCCATACTAATATTATGGATAAATCTGTCTGTCTGTCTCATGGATTAACTGGATCGCCTTTCAAAGCAATTTCTTGAAATGTCAATGTCGCTTGCATTTACACCCAGATATACAGAGTTATAAAACGTACCGATGAAATAAAATCACTCTACCCATAGGGTCAGTCTTATTCCTTAAGCCTTAAATTTTTATTCGACACGATAAAATAGCACAATGTGGTACGTTTCTATTTTTTTTTACATTATATTATATCTACAAGGGTTTGACATTTACATGCATTTGCTCATATGAGCGGCTACGATTTTTACGCCCAACACCGTGTCTATTAGTATTTGTGTGGTCTGTGGTCTGTCCCTTCTTCACGCCTAAAGCAGTGAACCGATTTGGTTGAAATTTGGTATAAACAAAGTTTGAGACCTGAGAAAGGACATATTATATATACAGTTTTGATCTCGAAAATCCCACAAACATATTATATATACAGTTTTGTCTCGAAAATCCCACGGGAACTGGAACTATGCGGGTAAAACCCCAGGACTGTCTTTAGAAATTAATTCACGCGGACGATACGACACGCGTATATAGGACATATATAGGACGCGCGATACGTGTATATATGTAGGACGCGCCTATAGACACCTTTGATGTGTATAGGCAATGGTTGACCCTTTTCATCAGAAGACCCATCTGCTTGTTTGCTATCTTATGGTATAAAAAAAAAACGAAGTCGCGGGCACAACTAGTTAAACAAGAAGATCTTTTTAAATTTTTAAAACAGACTTCAGCCATAAAGAAAATAGTATATTTTATGTATGTCGTGGCCTGATTGCAAAATTGCCCTCATCATAAAATGCTCGAGAATTTCATTAAATGGTGGTATTTCATGAAATGTTTCACTGTCCATTGGCTGCAGCATGATGTTCATTGATCAGATCAATGATAAGCAACCGTTTATTGATATGGTTAACTAAACGCGCAACTACGTCATGAAATGGTCAAACTTAATTGATAATGTCTTAAAATAGTTACATTATCTACCGATAGAGGCGCGGGAAATGCTTTATTTATGTGTCAAAATGGCGGCCACGTTTGCCATTTATTATTTAGTAATTACCTGAAAATTATGTTGTAAGAACTTGTAATATTTCCTAGCGTTCCTAATTTTTAAAAATGTTGTCGTACTCAAAAACAATAAAGAAGTTACTAATATATTCCGGATCTGGGTTATACTGGTGGTTTATTATCATTTAAATCACATTAATGTAGTGTGCGTTTATTTTTAAATATATTTTTAATACATTTTTTTAAAAATACATTTGATTTAAAAATTTTATGTTTCCGCAGTCCTCCGTAATATAAACATTAACTGTGCCAAATTTCATACTCTACCGGTCAAGGAATTGTCTTAAAAACAGGTAAATACAAAGGTTTCCTTTCACGTGTTAAATTATAGGCAAAATATAATTAGCTTCCTGCACTTCCTTTCCATGTAGACTATGAGGAGTATAACTATGTCAAAATTTATACTCTTCGCTTTCCGTAAAAAAGGGAACAAAGTTATCGCTTCACGTTTTCATGTTTCTTCAAACTTACTGTATCGTATTGGTAAAACAAAAGGTCGCACAGATAATTAAATGTTAAATAAGCTTAAGCTTTATACATATACGGTGTTGATCTGTCAAGGGGATACATACTCATTAATTTTTATTTTATTATTTTTAAGCTATGGCATCGTATTTCCTGTTTAAGTAGCTATATTTTATTCATGTAAATGTGAACGGAAATTGAAGTACCATAATATATAATTAAATAAGTACATGTTTATGGACTTCCGCACAAAAATGCCTACCTCAAGTTATTTTATAATTTTTTTTGGACAAATTACACGAATCGATTTAACCCCAAAAGACGAAAATTATTTGCTCGTAATATGGGATGTTAGTCATTTAAGTCTAAGATATTACTACATAGAACAAACAGTACATATTTTGTAACAGTAGTTCGCAGTGGCAAAAACATTATTTAATTCATATTATAACTCGTCAGGAGTAACTTAGCTGTAACAGTGTAAAATATAGTTCATATATGGAAGAGCGGGCCCCCCTAGTACAAGTGATTTTACAATTAAAAGGAGATCCCTAACTTTCTCTCTGTTAATTTTAATACTGTAATAATAATTTTTTATTACATTATTTATTGTAGAATATTTTAAATGAATACTGAAATAGATAAAATAATACTCGAACTCAAAAATACAAAACTTATTCTCATCACATAAATGCCTGTCCCTGTGGAGGAATTGGAGCCAAACCCCATTGATTGCGTAGTCTGGGTCGCTAACTACTCGAACAACGAGGTGTTTTACGAAATAATTCCGTTGGCTGATAGTCATCATTTGGTGTCAACATGATGTCAGCCTTCCCTACTAAGTTTGCTTCCAATCAATAAAGAATTCGTGGTTTGGAGTTGAGCCCTTTTTAGCCTATTTTCTTAGATGATAAGGTATCAAGTTCAATCTTCAAGTCAGGAAAAAGAGAGTTTTTTCGATTTTTTTTTTTAAATGAAAAATCTCAGTAGCAGCTCGGAATTTGGAGTTTAGTGGCCTCTGTGTTAACAGCCCAATACTGAGGTATTGGGCTGTTAACACACGAGCACTTAGAGCTGTCGGTCCAAATTATCGTTAAAAGTAGTTGATGATCGATATCTGGTCGGTAATGCGGAGATGAGAATTACCACTTATCTCGTCAACCAACAAAGCGGTGAACTATCGTTAACTGCAAAATCTATGGAAATTCGATTTTGTCTGCCCCAAAATGGAACTACCTTGATGATTCTTGAAAGTACAATATCTTTTTTTATATTATAAGATAGCAAACAAGCAGATGGGTCTCCTGATGGAAAGAGTCAAACATTGCCTAACCAAAGGTGTTAATGGTGCGTTGCTATCATGTGGCGAGGTCTAATGTCACAAGCATAAGTTTACCGGCTAACTTAACCTCAAAATCGGAACACGACAGTGACAAGCACTGACGCTATTGCGGCAGGAATAGGTAAGGTGGTGGTACCAGACCCAGGCGAGATAATGCAGAACCCTACCACCTAGTAGTCACGATGGTAGTGACTCGCATAGCCAATCGGTTGCCTTTTACGACCTGCTTGGTAGAACGGCAGTTGGTCTTTTCTTCAAAGGAGCGCGGAATTTATCGGATTATTCAACTAGTGGACGCTCTAAAAGCAATTCATGTCTCTATACTACAAACAGAGAAAAACCCACGTAATATGCAAGCACACATTCAATTAATGATATTTATTATGGAAATCTACCCCATACTTATGCATCGTTAACGTTTTTACTGCTAGGCTATTGTAAAATGAAATTGCTTAATAGCGATCTACAATTATCTTGTCAGTTATTTTAAATATCAATGACGTCTATTGCGCATAGACTAGTAGACATTCAAATTAACCTGACCATAAATCTAGATATCAATATAACTTTACCTAGATTTATAGCTGAATTATCCCCCGTGTTGGTCCCACGTTTTCCCCCGTGTTGGTCCCCACCTCCTTTCAAGAATAGGCCAACTGCCGTTCTGCCAGGCAGGTCGTAAAGGGCGACCGATTAGCTATGCGAGTCACTACCGTCGTGGCTGCTAGGTGGTGCAGTACTGAATTGTGTCCCCGGATCTGGTACCACAGCCACATCTATTCCTGCCGCAATAGCGTCAGTGCTAGTCACTGTCGTGTTCCCGTTTGGAGGGTAAGGTAGCCGATAAACTTATGCATGTAGCATTAGATCTCGCCATAAAATAACAACGCACGAATAACATCTGTGATGCCTATAGACGATGGTTGACTCTTTCCATCAGGAGACCCATCTGCTTGTTTGCTATCTTATGATATAAAAAAACAGAATCTTTAAGATTTGTATTTATAGATACAGTCAGTGTGAATCAGTTTACGGCAATTTTTTTTTAATAAAAGGAAAAAATACCGTCACGAACATATTCCTAAAGGTATAGGCAGAGGTTTAACCAGTGCACCCGAGATTATCCAATGTCTGATGATATGAGAGAGAAGTAACAAACTTAATGACAAATCGGCATTAGTTTCGCGCAATTTATGTTCTATTTTTAAAAATATACAAACGGGTCAAAAACGCGTACATATTATATAGAACTTAATTGTAAAGTTCGACGTTGCGGCCAAGTTTCATTGACCGTGGTCACGAGCGGACTGGAGCAGCGAGGTTCCTCTGTTGCTCACAACACTAACCGTATCTTGAAATTTATTCTTTTGCATGTGCAAAGGCCGTATTCTGTTAACCACCACCACCATCCACCGACCTCAGGTTCTTTCTACTGAGCGACAGTATGTTCCCCGTACAGTACGGGAAGTCATTGAAATTAGACCGTGGGGGTCAATGTAACTTGGCCGAACCGTCAAGCTTTACAAGTAAGTTCTAAATATGTACGCGTTTTTCACCGGTTTATATATTTTTAAAAATGATAGAAGAACGCATTAGTTTAAAAGTTCATTATGTTCTACAACGAATCGACCGGCCCGCGCTTTGAACCCAGGACCTTATGTGTTTATATCGAAGCCCGTTTCCCTAGGTCACTTAGACCTTAGATTGCTTTGAGTATAAAAATGTGAACAACGAATTGTATATGCGTATAAAAATGTACATATAATTTAAACATAGTTGGTATAATTATGTTAAGGCGAACTTTGATAATATTTAAAAAAAGTTTAAAAGGTTTATTAAACCTGGTCGCCCTGTTTATTTTCACAACAAAATTATCGGGAATCAAAATATACTTTTTTATACATATAATAATAATAATTTATTGAACAAAATATTAAGTGTTAAAATAGATGCATTAAATTAAATCAGTAACATTTTTACTGTATTATATTGATGCAACATGAGCAATTTTAATAACATATTATATAACTCAGAAACACAAAGATTTAATACATAAACACAAAAATTAACAAATAACGAATGTTTATCTTCCTTATTTACTTTGAAATTGAAATAGATTTTTGATCTCTTAAAATATTTTAGAACTTAAAATTACGTCAAATTTTAACAACATTTTAACAAACTTTAGATTTTTGAACTCTGAAATAATCTACGATTAGGTATAGTTAAGTATATCTCCTGCGAGCTTAAACTATCTCACTATAGCGGGAAGTTTTAGGGATAGCCTGCAGGGTCTACTAAAATACAGACATTTTAATAGACTACGACGCTATTTCAACATAGTCTGTTATTTTATTAAAGACTTAGCATATTTTTCGTTACATGAAATTATACCCATTTTAATTATAAGGCTAAATATTAGTATGTCCAGTCTACGTAGCTAAAAATATATTTCTATCTTTATGAAGAAGAATGCGATGATCTCGAAGAATGTAACGCAATACAATATAAATTGAATGGCAGCTAATTGTAATTCTTCTACTAACAATTAAAGTTTATAAGTCACTAGTTGATTTCCACAACTCTGTCCATATTTCTGTGAAGAAAACTCTTTTTAAAATAGTGTACTGTTAAAGCCTATATAAAATATATCTCTCGAAATTTATATCATTAAAAATTTTCCTTGTATTGGTCCAGGCTTCTTTGGAATAATTACAAGTCTTTTTGTTAAGCAACTTGTAAATAACGAATGCTTGGCCAAACACATAAATCAATGGAACTATAACCACAGAAACCTTTATATTCTGTGCTATTACCTACTACCTTAAATCAAATAGCATTTATTCGACGTTGGAAAGTTCGGTTTCACACATGAAGTATTAGGTATAGGTGAAGCTGGCACTCGTATTAATCACTCGAAACACATATTTACGTTATATCTCTGTCTATGAGATCTCTCCGTCTCTTTTTATACAGCTGTGTTAGAAAGAGAGGGTAAGACCTTAGAAGGAGACAGCAGTATTTAAAACTGCGTTTCAAGTAGGTATTAGAAGTGCTGCCTCCAGATATAATACAACTTCATGGTTTTACATATTGTCATTGAAGTTAAATATCATTTCACATACACATTTTAAAACATATTACCTACTTAGAGCATAAACATTTTACAATTGAGTACACAGTTTTACAGTTGAGAGAAACAGACAAAAATTCTAAAAACTAAATTTTTGGCTTTGATATCGATTGTAGATCACGCCTCAAGTATTCTTTTAAAAAAATATTCAATGTACAGTTTTGACTTTTCTACGATTTTATTATATGAATAGATATAGATGACTAGCTGCTGCCCACGACTTACTCCGCACTGCTCCTCCCCCGTAGGTGATAGCGTGATAATATGTAGCCTATATGTTGACCCGACGTGTTAGTAATATTCATGCAAAATTTGAAGTAAATCCATGCAGTACTTTTTGAGTTTACCCCGGACTTACACACAGACAAATAGACAAAAATTCTTAAAACTATATTTTTGTCTACGATATCGATTGTAGATAACGCCCCAAGTATTCTTTTAAAAAATATTCAATGTACAGTTTTGACTTTCCTGCGATTTTATTATATGTACTAGCTGTTGTCTACGACTTCGTCCGCACAGCTCCTCCCCCGTAGGTGATAGCGTGATAATATGTAGCCTATAGGTTGATCCGACCTATCAGTAATATCCATGCAAAATTTGAAGTAAATCCATGCAGTACTTTTTGAGTTTACCCCGGACATATATACAGACAAACAGACAAAAATTCTAAAAACTATATTTTTGGCTTCGATATCGATTGTAGATCACGCCCCAAATATTCTTTTAAAAAAAAAATCGGTTGTCTGTAAAGTTGGTTTACAGACGATAGTTGAACGTGACAACGTCTTAAGAAAATACTAATGGAATGGTAGCATTTACGGAACGCCTCAGAGCGAGGTAACGCCGCATGAGTCATGTTTTTTCGTGCGTGCAGCCAGCTCTATCGAATTATAAGACGTTGTCACGTCAAAAATTAATGTACAGTTTTGAATTTCCTACGATTTTATTATATGTATATAGATATTCCAGTATTTATATACGTATTTTTATATATAGGTTACGCGAACGAAGGAGTTTGTAATTAGACACAGCTACATCGCGGAGGACTGCAGAAACTTAATATTTTTTATTTAATATGCATTAGAAATATATTAAATTAATGAAAATAAACATTACATACTACATTCATGTGACATACATGATCATATACACACATGTATAAATATAAAATACTATTTTATTTACGGCTAATATCTGTTGCAGATTTTATTATCTATGGTCAAATTTCGACCACTAGACGATCGCTAGTTATATTAAATGTCTGAAACTGCCATGGCGACTCTTAGGTGGTGGAGTTCTGTTACGTTTCGCTCGATACTGTGGCTTTACCTACCTCTCCCACATTAGTGCCACTACTTATCCTATCGTATCAGCATCATGAAGCTGTATTATATATGGAGGCAACACCTAACTAAAAACTGTAAACTGTGTACTCAACTGTAAAATGTATATGCTCTAAGTAATATGCTTTAAAATGTGTAAGTGAATATAATATTTAACTTCAATGATATGTAAAACCATGAAGCTGTATTATATCTGGAGGCAGCACTTCTAATACCTACTTGAAACCAAATTTCAAATACCGCTGTCATCTTCTAAAGTCTTACTCTCTCTTTCTAACACAGCTGTATAAAAAGAGACGGGGAGATCTCATAGACAGTGATATAACGTAAATATTTGTTTTGATCGTTTAATACGAGTGCTAGCTCCACCTTATGATCAACATTCATTCAGTGATATTTCAAACCGCTACACAGATGTTAAAACAATACAATATTAACATATTTATTGTCTGTATTGGACGCCATCGGACGTCCGCGTCGCCTTTATACAACGGCGTGAGACGTTGCGGACCTAGTAATCGCGATAATAATGATACGCTTAGCGAATCGTTTACCTTTTATAAATTGCGCGAGAGAATATCTGGTGGTTTATTCCTTCTACCGCCCCGTTGGTCGAGTGGTTAGCGGCCTTGACTACGCAATCGACGGGGCTCGGGTTCAATCCCCGACGGGGACAAGCATTTGCGTGATGAACATACATGTTTGTATTTCCGGGTTTGGTTGTTATATAAATATATTTCAGTATTTATATATGTATTTCTATGTATTAGTATCGTTGACTAACACCCATTACACAAGCAAATAATTTGCTTACTTTGGGGTTAGATCAGTAAGTGTAATCTGTCCCGTGAATATTATTCCTCAAAGGGAGGACCAACAGGGGATTAAAGGAAGGTAAGTTTTGTCAAACTACAACTGACATTACAAAAGCACTTTTAAATTCAGATTGTCTGGTCGTATAAGAATCCAGTAGCATACGGTCACGATTTAAAATAAAATATTGTTTAATAGCAGGAAATAAAAAGTATATTCACACCCGTATCCATGAAGAGGTGGGTAGAGGTACAACAAGCGCACCCATGACTAGCCGGAGATACTTAATCCCAAATTGTGATAGGTGGAAAGCCTATCACCAACCGGACATTTTTTTCCAATCCCAGACAACGTTGCTTTTTTCAAAAAACTGAAAAAAACACATTTTTGAATTTTTCGACCCGGAAATCGAACCCGAGACCTCATGTGGTCAATTCCGACACCAGACTACTGGACCACAGAGGCGATAGCAGGAAATAGTTCCAGACAACATCGTAATATTATGAAATATAGTGACGTAATGTAGAGAAAGTGTTGAAAGCGTCAGCCGCGCTTCGTGTGGGTACAAATACAGCCTTCTTTCATTAACTAGTAGAAAGTTGGGTGATTTTGTTTATCATCCTTCCATTTAGTTAAGTAATGCAATTAAGGTAATTACGATCAGTAAATAAAGTTAATGGCCATTAACGTTTTGTCTTTGGTTGTTCCATAATTAAAATCAGTTTTGCTAATATACTTAGAAGAATTTTTTTGGATGAGTAAAATAAATAGTTATTGAATTGGTAAGAGATAATATTTAGATGTAACGCAAACATTATTGAGACACGCATTTTTAATCGTATTTGGAATGAACGCTTCACGTGCTTAATTACTTATTTTAAGTTAAAACACGAAACTGGCAACACGGAAGGGCCATTATGATGATAGCAAGTATAATATGTACATCACTTTATACTGATTGGGTAACGCAAAGACTTTTACAAAAATAAATCTTTCAATTATTAAAACACAATATCCTATTAGGAAAATTCAGTTATTTTTATTAGGAACTGACTCTCACAGCTTCGCGAGTAGAGTAACAGATCATCAGTATAAAAAATATTATACAACATTTCATTCCCTAACTACAGTTTATTGATTTTTTTAAAGTATCATGTGTTTTATCTTTGATCATTAGCTGTCTTTCATCAAAATCGGTAAAACGGTTTAGCCGTGAATACTTAGCAGACAGGCTTTTGCATTTTTATGTACCTAATATTATACAAGTGTAAAATCAAACAAAAGAACACTTAGAATCCAATTTAGGATGTAAGATTAGATAAAAATTAATAAAATGCCGCCTTAATAACTACCTATCTTATAATTTAAATTTTTTTTTGTTTCATAAAAATAAGAGTATATTTAGTCAGTAAATTTAAATATTTAAGCAAAGTTAAGATGTAAGTTTCATTTTTATAACGCGGGCTAATAACTGTGGACAAAATTTTTAATTTCATAATAATCCGAATAAAAAGCTCACCAATATCTATATAAAACGGCGTTGTATTAAAACAAACACCTTTGAGCCTATCCTTCAGAAGATATAGAATATTAATCTCCGACTAAATACGTTAATTTGGTGCGTTACATTTATTCGTATATACTTACATATTAAAAAATAACATATATCCAAATAAGTAGAGTAGGGCACAGTCGATTTAAAATTCAAAACATAAACACTTTACGTTATTACTTCACTTTACCTAATCGAAACTTTTTACTAGGTACTTGATATAATGAAATATAGATAATTAAACTTCAAGTTTATTTTTTAAAAATGGCGGAAAACCGCGCAAGCGCACCGGATCTCGCGGCAAACTGCCTTCACTTGACTGACTATAGACATGACATTAACCCCACCACATACAAACCAGAATATAGATAACAGCCTTATTACAATACCATATAGTTGAAAATATAAACATTCAAAGCGTCTCGCATCAAGAATTAACAGGTTGTCGTTTTGGGGAAAACACAAAGACAAAATCGTTCGATGTTGCGACGAATTTATTAGCAAGTGCGGTTTGTATTTACGTAATTATTCAAAGAAAGTTTTATTTACATTGTGTTGAAACTTAGCTATAAATTTATTTTGTTATCATTTTTACTGCCACAAAAGTAATAAAAGTTAAAATCACCTTACATCTCGGTTTTCCCAGGCTATGAAATCGCGTTGGCCTATGATTGTAAGAAGTATAATTTTAGTAAGCTCTTTAAGTTAGCATTTTTGGATTCTTTTTATTGTTTCTTTACAAAGTGCCTTCGTAAGCTTCTCAACATTTTCACATGATCAAAGCTAGCAGTTTTTTTTTCACTTATGTTAAAATTAGGTTTGTGATAAGAAAATGCGCCCAGAGCGAGATCACAAGGGATACCTTTTGGGAGTCTTAGACTCGGCAGTATTTTGATTGATGGCAGGATTGTATGAACCACTACCAGACAAACTAGGTTCTCTTGTAAAAATAAATGGAACCGTTGCCGACATTTAATATACTGTTGTGTAATTTATGATGAATAAAAATTAGTTTAGGTTTATTAGGCGTCAGGTCTTGACAAACCTTCTGAAGTAGGCCGTTGTAGTTGGGGTTTGGAAGTTGTTAAATTATTACGATTTGCGGTATATGTGGCATATATATAACATAAGGTAGCGTTATCACGTCTCACTTAAAGGGGTGATTTCTCATGATTCGCCGTTTTAACTATTGACCTAAACACATTGTGCTATCTAAGGCGTGTTTTAATGTAATTTTATCAATGTAATGTAATATATATATATATATATATATATATATATATATATATATATATATATATATATATATATATATATATATATATATATATATATATATATATATATATTAAATTGTTATATAAAATAAAAATTTAATTGACCAGCTCTTTACAAACATATTAGGACATTCATCAACTGGTTCCACTTTTTAAAGGTATCTTCAGGACGTAATACCTATAAATAACTAACTTTTTGCTGTTAATAATAATAAACAAGTAATACAACTAACTATAACTATATAACTTAAATGTTATTTTGTTTCATTAGTATTAAGTTAAAAATATAATTGTTAATTTGTCAATAAAACAATTTGATTAAATGAATTTTGACAAATAGAATAGAAAATAGAATCCATACTTCTATATTTATTTATTTATTTATAATATTATAATTGCGAAAGTTTGGATGTTTGGATGAATTTTTGTTACTCAATCACGCAAAAACTACTGAACGGATTTGAATGAAATTTGGCAAACAGGTTTTTAATAGTACATAGGGAAAAATTTGGTGATCCCGCGGGATTCGCAAAAAACTTTTATAATGCAGCGGGCTGCACGCTGCAGCTAATATATTATAAATGCGACAGTAACTCGGTCTGTCTGTCTCTTCTTCACGCCTAAGCCACTGAACCGATTTAAAAGAAATTTGGAACATAGAAGTTGATACCCGAAAAAGGATAAAGGGTAGTTTTTATCCCGGAAATTCCACGGGAACGAGCACTATGAAGGTAAAACCTCGGGACTACCGTTAGAATTTTTTCCACGCGGACGAAGTCGCGGGCACAGCTAGTAGAAAACAAAATAAGTATTAATTAAATGCATTGCAGTCATAATTTTATATTTTAATTTTGTAGCCAAGAATAAAATTATGTGAATCAAAATTAAGTAAAATGATTATCACTGATCAAAAATTATCACTTTCATAAAATAAAAATGATCAAAAATAAAGTACCTAATAAAAATATAATAAAACAAAATAAAATTTCGATTTATATTTATTAATCGAATATGTACAATTAAAAATTCTATAATTTAATTTAATATATTATTTTTCATATATTTATATTTTATAATAAATGAAATTATGTAAATTATTTTTATTTTTGTACAAGGAATATTTTTAACATCACTACAAAGTCGCTTTCTTTGTCTGTCCCTATGTCCCTAATCCCTATGTACATATGTGTGCTTAAATCTTTAAAACCACGCAACGGATTTTGATGCGGTTTTTTAATAGATAGATTGATTATAAAGGAAGGATTTAGTATACAAACCTTTCCGATATTCCCACGGGAACAAAAGCTACGTGGGTGAAACCGCGGGCAGGGAAACGAGAAGCATTGACCTCCGTTTCGTTTTTTAAGTCTTTGATCACATTCATGTCGATTTATTTCTAGTGTGTCAAAATCCTGCTGTAAATATCTCTTAAGTTTTTATATAGCAAAAGTACTCGGATAGCCTTCGGCTTTAAGACGTTGCGCAATAGCAGAATCACCTTGCCCGAACGTAAAAGGTGTTCTTCCGGTTACGCTAATGTATATCACATATGATAATATATTTACATGGTAGTCTAAACATGCACTTTAGGACTTCTTTGATATTTCCTGTTTGTTGTTTTCTTTTATAAATACAAGATACGAGAGATTTTCTTTCTATAGTGCGCGCGGAACTAGTTGGCCGCGCCTTATGTGGTGACAGGGGTAAGGGGGCGGGTTGTCAACTGCTCGCAATGCACATGAGCTTAGACAGTGATGACCAATCTGAAGATATCGTGAACAATATTTTTTCATTTATTGAAAAGAATAAATATTTGCCCTGTTCAGAACAAGTTTCTTGGACGAAAGCTTTGCTTTTGCCTCCAAATGACCACGAAACGAGATAATGATGAGTTATGGATGTGTATTAAATATGTGTATTATATAATAAAAATCAGAATTACTCAAATCGGTTTAGTAGTTTTTGGGATTACCACGTTCAAACAAACAAACAAACTCAATTCTCAGAATCACTTGATTCTGAACTCTCTGAACTTGATTCAGAATCATCTTGTAAACGTATAATGATTTGGTCCATCATAGTATCAAATTTCATATCATGATTCCAGTATTCCTGTTCATTTTTTTGTACGTGGTCATCGCATTTTTGCCATTGTTCGGCAGAGAATTCGGAAAATAGCCTTGTTAGTATTGTCATTTTCTCGTCCAATGTAGCATTAATGTGATCTCTGGCCAGGCAATTTTTATTATTTGCCCACACAAGCTCGATCGGGTTGAGGTCTGGATGATATGGAGGTAGTCTGAGAACAGTATGACCTGCAGCTTTCAGAAGTTCGTCAATCTTGAATATTTTTTCTGATTGGGTCGCATTAATCAACCTCAGGAGTTCAGCTTTGATCATCGTGGGAGAAAATGTTACATTATGATTTTGCAACCAGTTCTGCATATTAATTTTCAAACTGGACATAGTCGGTTTCTTCTCAACTTGCACACAATGATAGGCAGCATTATCCATAACTATGACTGAGTTAGGTGGAAGTTTAGGTATTAATTTTTGATCAACCCAGTTGTAAAAATTTGTAGAGTTCATGTCTCAATGATAATCCCCCGTTTTTGAATCTGATTTAAAAATTAGCAAAGCATCGTCAACTAACCCGTTCCGGCTACCAGCGTGAACTATTATCAAACGCCTTCCTTTGCCTATATCTGTATAAATTCCAGGCTCCGACGAAGATTGCCCACATTTTTGGACATTGTGACTTTGGTTAACGTAAGTTTCGTCCAAAAAGAATATATTTCGTTTGTCTTCTCTGAATTTTCTTATAGCCCTCATATATTTCACTCGCCATTCAACAATATTTGGTCTCTCTATTAAAAGGCATCTCTTCGATTTACATTTTTTAAATGAATATCCCAGTTTGTGCAAAGTGTTCTTAAAAAAGTCAATCCGCAGTCTAAAATATTATCCTCTTTTAACACAGCATTTAGTTTTCGTAGACTTGGAATTTTTTTCTCTACCGTATAAAACTGATTTATTTTTCTTCTTATCACTGCTAAATCAAAGTCATCAACTTGTATTTTCTTTTTTATTTCTTTTGGTCTACGTGGAGAACTAAATCTTGCTTCCCCTGTATTTTGCAACGATTTTTTACTTTCAGCAATCACTCTCCTAACACTTCGTTCTGATATCCCTGTTGCTTCTGCTACTAGTTTATGTATATTCGCATCAGTTTTATATTCTAAACTATTGACATCGGCTTTCCGTTTATTAAAAAATGTATGCACTTTAAATATTATTTCCTTAGATTGTCTTTTTATCGGCGGACTCATCTCGCTATTGCAATCTTATGTGCGTTTTGTCTAAACTAGCCGGAACTTTCAACGCGTGTTGCCGTCGCAAAGTACGGCGCCGCACTGAGTAATGACAGCAAGCGCCCCTGCCTCTCCGCCCCACCGTTCACATACCTAACGCGCGGCCAACTAGTTCCGTGCGCACTATAGTATAAAAGTGGTTGTCAAATCCTTTACCAACAGTCAGGTTCTGTATATAATTATGACATAAGTAATGTAATACAAAATTTATTAAAAAAAATAAAAAAAAATCACGAGAAAAATTACACTGACTGATATCACCCCAAAGTAAGCAAATTATTTGCTTGTATTATGTTGTGTTGTACAGTCGAACCTGGATAAGCGAGAGTTCAAGGGAGCACAATCTTATTCTCGCTTATAGAGGTTTCTCACTAACCCGAGTTTCTCGCTAATGCAGGTATATAGGTAACGATTCTCTCTTATAGTGGTACGCAGCAATAACAAGTCACATTCGACATATAAGTACTTTATAAGAGTAGGTATCAAGATGCTCACGAAAACAAAACAAAAATTTATGCACTATATAATTATTTTATTTAGAACTTATTTACAATTAAAAAAATCCGTCAATTTCGTTTGAGTTTCTGTTTTTGTATTTTGAATGTGTTTTTCTAACTCATAAATTTTGTCAAATATTGCTTGATCAACAACCGCCGCGTATTCAAAGTATCGATGGACCGTCTCCAACGCATTTAAAGCTAGCTTCATTGGAATGATCTCCATTTCTGTTTCCGGAATCTGTGCCTCGTCTTCACTGTCATTTCCAGCAATACAGGTGTTTACAAAATTCTTAACGATATCGTCGTCAGTCAGTTCTCCAGCGGTAGTTACGTCGTCGTCAATTTGAACATAATCTTCGAAGCTCGGCATTAACAAATTGGATTCGTGAGACACAAGCTTAGTCCATTCCTCGTTGCTAGGTCCAACTTCAACATCATTTTCCTTTTGCAAGTCTTGCTCATCTGTACTTTTCCAAAACCCAGCTTTCTTGAAGCAGTTTTTAACAGTAACGCCACTGACTAAGTACCATGCTTTTCTAGCAAATTTCATAGCTAAAAGTACGTTAATGTCAGGGCTACTGTTTTCTTCCAGACTCGTAAGAATATGTTTAACGACTTCTCTGCGATAAAAGCGTTTGAAAGTGTGAATGATGCCTTGATCTAATGGTTGAAGTCTACTAGTGGTGTTAGCAGGTAAAAACATTACTTTTACGTTTACAAGTGTTGGTAAGTCCGTATGGGCAGCACAGTTGTCAATGAATAGCAGAATTTTTTTACGGTTTATCTTCATTTGTTTGTCAACTTTTTTCAACCAATCTTTAAATAATATTTTGGTCATCCAAGCTTTTGTATTATTGGCATAATCAACGGGTAGAGTCTTGACACCTTTAAAACATCTAGGTCGTTTTGATTTCCCGATGATGAGAAGTGGGAGTTTGTCCGTACCACTCATGTTAACACACTGGAGAAGTGTAAGGCGTTCCTTGCTTTGTTTTCCTCCATGGCATTTTTCGCCTTTAAACGTAAATGTTTTATCCGGAAGGCACTTGAAAAACAAAGCCGTTTCATCCGCGTTGTAAATATCGTCTGGTTCATACCCTTCTAAAAGATTTGGCAGATCTTTAGTCCAGTGATTGCACACACCTTGGTCCACAGATTTACTTTCCCCAGCTGCTTTTTTGAAAGCTATATCATGACGCCTTTTAAAACCCTCTAACCAGCCGTTGCTAGCAGAAAAGTTCTGGATTCCCAGTTTTGTAGCAAACTCTTTTGATTTTTCTTTCAACAAAAGTCCATCTAAGGGAATGTTCTTGTCAAGAGTTTGTTTTATCCATTCCAAAAGGCACTTTTCAATATGAGGGAATTCAGAAACTCTAGCCCTCTTAATATTTCCATGTCCATCAGAGCACTCAGACTTTATAGAGTCTTTTGCTTTTATAATTTTATAATAGGTGGATTCTGGTAAATTAAAGTCCCTCTGAATTTCATTTCGCGACTTTCCAGATTCAAACTCATTCACTATTTTAAGTTTATCACTTAATGACAGTACTGTAATTTTCCGTTTTGGCATGATGCAGAACACAACTTTCCTTCGCAATCGATTGACTATAAACTGAGTAAGTCCCAAGGTACACAGGCACACGTGTCCATTCAAAAAGAATGCGAAAAGAATGCGAGAAAACAATACAAAAACAATGGTAGAAAGTTCCACGAAAGTTAAGAATGAGTCATAAAATAGCAGATTGTATTTTTGTTAAGTTTTGTTAAGTGTAGTTAAGAATGAGTCATAAAATTGCAGAATTTTTATTGTAGCTATAGTTCCTCCTAAATAATATAAAGAAATCGACTGTCGCTTATAGAGGTATAGATAAGCAGCAGTCTCACTTATGGAGGTTCATGAGGGAAAAACGACTCTCTCTTACAGAGGTTTCTGTTTCTCGCTAATAGAGGTTTTGGGAGCTTAAAATGACGGGTCTTGGCTATTTCTCTCACTTATAGAGTTTTCTCACTTATCCAGTTCTCGCTTATCCAGGTTCGACTGTATTTGCTTGTGTATGTTATGTATTAACGATACTAATACATAGAAAAACATATATAAATACTTTTACATACATAATAAACACCCCAACCCGGATATACAAACGTTTATGCTCATCACACAAATGCTTGTCCCCGTCGGGGATCGAACCCGAGCCCCGTTGCTTGCGTAGTCAGAGTCGCTAACCACTCGACCAACAGGGCGGTCTAAACTTAATGTTTTGCTTAGGTTTTGATACTATCACGTTACCTCTATTTATGCCGCAATAACGTCAATGCTTGTCACTGACGTGGAGCGTAAGGTAGCCGGTACACTTACGCATATTAAGGCATTATCATGCCACCGCAGGAAGAGCAATGTATCAATAATATCTTTGGTGTTTATAGACGATAGTTGGTCTCTTTCCATCAGGAGAGCTATTTGTTTCTTTGCTGTCTTATGATACAAAAAAAGGTTACCTAATTCTTTAAAACGGATCGCGATGGTAAAGCACTGACCCTATTGAAAGAGTAAAAGATGAATTGGTAGACATTGTAGTTATCTGCTACTTAGTAGTCATAATAGAAAAATGTGTAGCCAATCTTTCACCTAATAAACTCTGCCTGGTAAGAAGATATCGCCTAAGAAGTCCGAACGAACATGGAAATAACAGCATAATAGGCACAATGATATGTTTCCTGCCGCAATAGCGTCAGTGCTTGTCGTTGTCGTGTTCCGATTTGGAGGGTAAGGTAGCCGGTAAACTTATGCATGTGGCATTCGACCTCGTCATTAGATAGCAAAGCACCATTAACATCTTTGGTGTCTATAGGCGATGGTTGACTCTTTTCATCAGGAGACCCATCTGCTTGTTTGCTATCTTCTGATATATAAAAAATATGTTTCATTAATTTTTATAAGTATACATTAAACAAGCTGTTACTCGCGACTTCATTCGAGTGACCCAAAAACTGTTTCGGCAGGAATAAGTAAGGCCCGGGCGATCCAATGCAGAACTCAATCACCTAGTAGCCAGGATGGTAGTGACTTGCATAGCCAATCGGTCGCCTTTTACGACCTGCCTGGCAGAACGCCAGTTGCTCTATCCTTCAAAGGAGACGGGGGTATCCCTTTACTTGGTCGGGGAAAAATGTACTTTAATATGTCACTTTTGGATAGTGTAGCTTTCTATCGGTCAAAGAATTTTTAAGATCGGTTCATTGGTCTTAAATTATAAAGACCGCCACGTTGGTCGAATGGTTAGCGACCCTGACTATGCAATCGACGGGGCTTAGGTTCGATCCCCGACAGGGACAAACATTTTGTGTGATGAGCATAAATGTTTGTATTTCCGGGTTTGGGTGTTTATTATGTATGTAAACGTATTTATATATGTATTTGTATGTACGTAGGTCACACTATGAGTTTTGTCTAACTTAAAAAAACATGTTATTTTTTTATGCTTATTTATTTATTGTATATTGCTTTTTAAAATAATCTCCTTTATATTTTAAACATTTTTTTATGCGATCGAACCATTTTTTAAAACTGTGGTCCTCCTACCACAGATCTGAAGGCATATTTTCTTCGTGCTGATTGAACGCTATCACAGCCTCTTCGGAGTTGGTAAAAGTAAAACTTTGATTATGGGGAAAATACAGAAATCACACGGTGTTAGGTCGGGGCTTTGCGGCGGATGAGTGACGAGATGCACTTTTTCGGAAGCTAAAAAGACTTTGTTTAGTTGGTCGTGTGTTAAGAAGCGTTATCATGGTGTAGGAGAATGTGGCTTTTGGGTCGTCTTTCGCGAACTTTTTATGAAATACTCGGTAAACAAATGGTAGAATACCACTCGGCATTAACACTCTTTTGATCTTCAAGTGGAATTGTACAGATAGTACCCGTAGCTGAGAAAAAAACGCGATCATTTTTTTTTCCAACGTTTCTCGCCTGTCTCACTTTTGTTGGCCTGTTCTCATTTTCAAACACCCATTCACAAGATTGCTGTTTTCGGGTTCAAAACCATAAATCACGTTTCGTCTCCTGTGACAATGCCATAAACAGCATTAGAATGTCCGTGGTCGTACTTCAGTAGCAACTGTGAGCCCGCTTCTGCTCCGCTGTCAGTTCATGAGGGATCCAACGACAACAAAGTTTCCGTACTTTCAGTTCTACGTGTAAAATTCTCTGAATTTGGCTCATATCAATCCCCAATAGTCTTCGAATTGTCTCATAAGTAATCCGGGGGTTTTTTCAATTAACCGTTTAACAGTAGCCACATTATTTTCTTTGACGGCAGTTTAAGGCCACCAAGGTCATGTAAAGAAACTCGACCTCTCCAAATTCAGCAAACCATCGCCTCACATTGCTCAAACAAGGTGCTTCTCTCCCAAAAGCATTTTGAAAACGAGCGGCACAGTCTTGCGGAGAAAGAGAACTTTTAAAATCATAAAAAATCATCGCTTTGAAATCTTTTCGACTTAATTCCATTTTCGTTGCGTACGTAGATATTTGATGTGTGATAAAAACACAATTGACAAATCATTTCCCGCCAATTGTTTTTTTTTATTACTAAAAAGTTTGCAACGTTTTAAAAATATAACATTCGAAATTCAAATAGTTCCGATTAGCTAGAACTGCAAAACTTTTAGTGTGCCCCATGTAATAGTATCGTTGACCAACACTCATAACACAAGCAAATAGTTTGCTTACTTTGCGGTTAATGAGTAAGTGTAATTTGTCCCGTGAATATTTATTTATTTATAATAAAAAATCGTTAGAAACATAAATATAAAACTTCAAAAATACAAATATTTTCTCTTTACAATGTTACCTTTATAATATTATAATAGTCAAGCTGCTTCATATGGTAATAATGGTTGATTTTTTTCTAGTGGATAGCTACGGTATTTCTACTATGTGACGTCCCGACTAGTGACGAAAATTGCCGGCAATATTCCCAAAGTTGCCAAAACTGCATGAATGTTTCTGAACTTGCCGGTAACATTGGCAAGAAGAGTGTAAATAGAGAACGATATTTTTTTACAACACTTTTAAAAGTTTAACTTTTTTACCGGCAAGTTTTGAAATATTCGTGGCAGTTTTGGCAACTTTGGGAATATTGCCGGCATTTTTCATCACTAGTACCGATCCCGTGGGAAAATGGAGAAAAAGCGAAACTACGTCACATAGTAGAAATACCGTAGCTATCCACTAGAAAAAAAAAATCAAAATAGGTTCATTAATTCCAGAAATTTCTTTCTATAAACAAACTTAGAATCTTGACACATATAATATTAATAATATAATACACATTTATGCCCGGTTACTATATCTGTAAAATGACTGGTTTCAGTTACGAGTAGTAACATTATCTACGAGGCGTAAGCTAAATTGTTCCTATAAATGTCAAATTATCAAATATCCATAAAATTTGGAACGCCACGTTATTATTAAATTGGTTGTTAATATAATGACGGATCGTTGATTATAGGAAACCGGCATGTTATAATGCTTTTTCAACCAACTTCCCAAACAGAGCATGTTATCAATATGCCTGTATTTTTAACTTCCCGCTATGTATGTAGATAAGAATGTTACTGATTTTGCTCCGATTTTTGAAATCGAGTTTTCACCAGATCTTAATGACGTTTTGTAGTCCTAGGAACCTTTTCCGACTTTTTTTCACGATGACGTCAGTATGTCTGTGTGTATGTTTAATATGTGTGTGTGTGTGTATGTAAACATGTCATAACTTTAAACGGCTTGACCGACTGAAACACGAGTGATGGTATTTGATCGAATTCTTATGTTTTATTTATAGGTATTTGTATCGATATTTCTCGTAGTTTAAGACATGTCGGTCCAAGACCAACTGCCGTTCTGCCAGGCAGTTCGTAAGGCGCGAAAAATTGGCTATGTGAGTCACTTGCATCGCGGCTACAAGGTAGTAGATTTCTACATTGTCTTGCTCGGGTCTGCTACCACCGCCTTACCTATTCCTGCCGCAACAGCGTTAGGGCTTGTCATTGCCATGTTCCCGTTTGGAGGGTAAGGTAGCCGGTAGACTTATGCATGTGATATTGCCATCCCGACACACTAGCAAAGCACTATTAACATCTTTGATATCTATAGGCGATGGTTGTCTCTTTTCATCAGTAAAGTCAATTGCTTGTTTTCTATCTTATAATATAAGGAAAGACATGTCATTACTCCTTACTTTATTATTTTATCCTGTATGCCTTTATAGTTTATAGTACATAGTACATTTAACATCGGCTAATTGTTTGGCAGATGTGTATCACATAAAATACTAACGAGTTTGTTAACCAGGGGAGAAATAAACATTCCTTGATAAATTTCGACATAATTGCTTTTGAATGTCTATTGAAAATAAGCTTATTGTGGGTCAAAATTCAATTTGTATGATAACATATTAATGTATTATATCGTATTCTCGTTGATCTTATATAGTTTTACTATATTTCAGAAATCAATTAAACGTGTTGGGTCTCCCAGTGAAGCTTTCACTTTTTATAATATTTGTCTGAGCACAAAAAAGAGCGATGGGGAATTATCATACAAGAAAATATCTGAAAGAAATTTGTAACGTCTTCGATAGCTTCAAGGTACTTGGAATTAAGTTAATGCTAGAATATTTCAAATAAACCGTTTTAACAAACAAAGGGGTTAAGATTTTTAAAAATGCTTTAAATATTTTGAGGTAAATTAAAATACAAAAATCAATTAAACAGTTTATAGATTTTTATATGCAAATTAATCACAAGTAATATTTTTTCTAATACAAATACAAATTAGCGAATAGCTAAGTACAAAATATAGTAAAAATAATGTATCGGGATTCTAATATTTAATGCAAGTAATTGGGTGTGTTCAGCAAAACAAGCGATACCCAAGGAGAATTATATTTTTAATATACTATTTAAACTTTTCTATTAAAGAATTAAACATTTAATGTAAGACACATCCGTGGTTAGGGAAAAATCTACAAAATAATTGTCTTGGCTAATTTAAAATGGCTACATTTAAACTAGTGCATATTAAATAAAACATAGACAACAAATAAAATGGCTCAAATAAAGGCTCTATTTAAATATTTAAATAATTGTATCTTTTTTCTCATGCCTTACTCAGACATACTAAATACGAACAAATATGTTTTTTATAGAAAAGGATTTGACTAAATACAATCATTTTTAATACCAGATTTAGACCCACCCTAATTATGTAAAAAGAACATTTAAGCGTATATTTAATTATTATTTATTTGGAATGAGAATCACATACATTATTACCCTCTTCAAGGTTTAGGTCGACTTACCTAACAGGCTGTATAATAGTGACGGGTCTCAGACTGCGTTCTGGAAACGTTCTCTAACACAACTCCGCATATTTAAAGAAATAAAAGGTACACCAAATTGTTGAGATAAGTGACTGTTATGAAGATATAAAACAAGTAATAATGGAATGCTTTCAGAGTGAAGAATTGGGAAATACATTTTTAAAAGATATGCCTAGATGTAATTTAGTTATTCTTTATCTATATCTGTATCTATAACTCAATCTTGTGTGAGCCCATATCCAAAAAATATTTTTTACAAAATTACAAAGGTGAGGTTTGCTTCCCAATAACATCGCCGGGGAGGAAATCTCAATTTTGGTTTTTTTTTACAAGCCGGATGGAAAAAATAATCAAACAGTGATTAAGTATGTCAAAACAAATTAAAATAACAGTTATAATATTCTAATCTATAAGTCTAGATATCTCTGCTCATTTACTGACTGCACAATACTATATACAGTAAACGAAAAAGAGTATTTTTTTAATTTACTTTACACTAATAAATTGTGGTTGAAATACTACACCGATCCTAAACATGACCGAACAATCAGTTGCTTTACAACAAGAATTGATTCAACAGCTTAAACTATAATTATATGTTCGTAATTAAATCCTCATAAAGAAATAATTATTGAGTGAAGTTTGTGTATCAAAATGTCAACCTAAATAATAATGTTTCCTGTAACCTATATTTAATCCCCAATACGTAGAGCTTGAAATCTCTCGTTATCGGAATTGTGTTGCCGAAATTACCGTAATTCCCACGAGAAGGCGTCAGGTGCTAATGATTGGATCGAAACACATTAAACACAAGGATTAAATAGTACACATAATGCGTGTTTGCTAGTCCAAGAAAGAGTCTTTTTTTATATCCTACAACAAGCAAACAAGTAATGGACGTTTTATTACGTCAATCGGACCCCTGGACATTTCTGAAGAACTCTACCGCCTAAAAGGAACAATGTAGTGAGTCTTAATAGTCATGGTGGTAGTGATATGTTTTGCTAATCATTCGCTGCCTGGCAGGAAGGTAAATTGGTCTTTATGTGGTCTGACCGCTTGTGACTATTTCATTCGCAAACGTTAATTATATAGAGTCACTTTGCCCGTGATTATATATACCTAAGCGTGTACAAATGCCTAATATATGCATGTAAAAAAACCTTCTCGTATTTTTTTAATATAAGAGGGGGCAAACGAGCAAGAGGTGCACCTGATGGTAAGTGATCACCGCCGCCCATGGACATCTGCAATACCAGATGTCTTGCAGTTGCGTTGCCGGCCTTTTAAGAATGAGTAAGCTCTTTTCCTGAAGGTCCCTAAGTCGTATCCGTTCGGAAATACCCCTGCCGGTAATTGGTTCCGCAACAGAGTAGTGCGAGGTAAAAAGTGTCGGGAGAAACGCACAGTTGTGGATTTCCAGACATCGAGATGGTGAGGATGGAACTTCAAATTTTGACGCGATGTCCGATGGTGGAATTCGGCGGCAGGAATTAATCCAAACAACTCGTCGGAACACGATAATATATGTATAACACTCTCCATAATATATACGATAAAATACACAGAGAGAACCTACATCTCTGCGCAATGCCAATGAGTCAAGCTGTTTCGAAATAGCCTGGTCGTCAACGATTCGAACCGCTCTACGCTGAATGCGATCAAGAGGAAGAAGCTGGTTCTGGGGAGCTCCGGCCCAGAGATGCGATCAGTACTCTATGTGAGGCCGAACCTGTGCCTTATAAAGTTGAAGGCGATGGACCGGCAAAAAGTATTGTTTCGCTCTGCTTAGCACACCGAGCTTTTTGGAGGCCAGTTTAGCCTTGCCTTCCAATTGACCGCGAACTGAAAAACTAAACGTAATTCGATATGTCAACTCCCAGGATTCCGACACTAGCTGAGGCTATCAGGAAAATATCCTCAAATCGAGGTGATACGATAAAGGGCGTCTTTTTTGCGGTGAACACGCACGAACACGAACAAGCTGTGTCTTCTTGGGGTTAAAAGTAACCAGGTTTTGGCGACCCCATTCCGAGACATCGGTATGTCGATTCTCGACTTCAGACACAAGCTTGTTTCGGCACTCTTCGACGTGTTCCCGAGAAATACCGCTTCGGCCGGAGTATGTAGCATCACCAGTACTGTCATCCGCATAGCAATGTATGTTGCTAATTCGCATCATATCATTGATATGCAGAAGGAATAGTGTCGGTGATAGCACGCAGCCTTGGGGAACACCAGCATTGACAGATTTTAAGTCGGAGCACGCACCGTCGACAACGACCTTGATGCTCCGGTCAGTCAAAAAGCTGGTGATCCACTCGCATAATTTCTCAGGAAGCCCATAGGAAGGCAGCTTCGCGAGAAGCGCTTTGTGCCATACCCGATCAAAGGCCTTCGCTATGTCCGAACTAACTGCCAATGCCTCCCCCTTGGACTCAACTGCTTCCGCCCATCGATGAGTTAGATATACTAGAAGAATTTTATTTATTTTTTATTTTTATTTTACTCGGAAAACAAACAATGATAAGTAACGAATACAAACTTAATAAAATACGTGAGTGTATATATATATATATATATATATATATATATATATATATATATATATATATATATATATATATATATATATATATATATATATATATATATATATATATAGTGTATATAAGCAAAAACTTTGTGCCCCGTTTAAGGATATTACGAGAACGGTGTAGTTGAAAATTTATCTATATTGTTATTATAAATGCGTAAGTTTGGATGTTTGGATGGATGTTTTTTACTAAATCACGCAAAATCTACTAGACGGATTTGGATGAAATTTGGCACACAGGTAGATAATTACCTAGAATAGCATATAGGCTAGGTGATCCCGCGGGATTCGACAAACTTTCGTATAATGCAGCGGGCTGCACGCTGCAGCTAGTATATGTGTGTATTTCTTTTTGTCGTTGACTAGTACCCACTTTATGAAAAATAAATAATTTGTTTATTTTGAGATTACATTTATTCGGGTAATTTGAGACTTTATTTAACTCTTCACACCCAGCTCTCCGGCTATTAACAGATGTTTCTCGGGGGATTTTGTTAGACATGGAACAACAATATTAGGTCGGTTACCTAATAGACGTAAAATATTTCCTCGTTTGGTTCTTTCATAGTCTCATAAAATTTGTTGTTTTTTTATATAAGAAAATTAGGTACAGGGCTAATATAGGCTTTATGACTAAATTTGAAAAACTGTTTAATAATTTATTCCATTAGGTATATTAACCAAAAAAAACTTTTTTTTTTGTTAAATGGCGTAAATTTGTAATAAAAATTTTGTGTTTTAAATTGAAATTAAAAGGGTATTTATTGTCCATATCAGACTATTATATGACCATGTGTTTTTTCAAAAACCATTTTTACAAAAAAAAAATTATTTAATTTTTAAAAATAGCTCCATGGCCTATCTTAAAAACTGGAATTTAAACTTAATTAGAAAATTTTAAAAATAGTGATCAACGCAAATTTTTCAGTTCTAAAGTCCCATTGCGGCATAGGCAATGACGTGTATAATATTACCACTGGGCTTGCTGCTGTCAAAGAATTTTTGTGCCTATTTGAATATCGCCGATGCGTGCGTCCATGGAACTAAAATTAATGCTGTCCACATGCCAACATCTTCGATAAGTTTATCGATTGTTTAATATTTACTTATTTTTATAATATAAATTGAATTGAAGATTGTTATTGTATTAGAATAGTTGTTAAAAACTTTTGAAGATCTTGTAATAAATAGTGATGTGTAGTGAAGTGTAATAACTAAAGTTTTCTATGATTTAATAATCAATCATATGATTATTAAATAATTGAATAGATTAAATATTTTAAATTACATTATTAAATATGTTTAGTTTATTATTCGTACTGAATAATATCTACTGTTCCTTATAATTCGTTATGTATTTATAATACTTTATTTAAATGCAGGAAAACTGCAATGACCGACGTCAATTTCAATATTTCTATCAGCGTCATGGTTAGAAATCCCAATATAGAACTATTAAGTTTCTCTGTAACTATCACTTCTATATAACGGCATTACAGTAACAAATATAATAATAACATAGAATATTTGCCCGAACTTTATTCATTTCCTTATGTTATAAGAATTGAAGATTTCCGTTATTTTGTCGTATATCTCATCATTAGATCTTAACTAAATGTAATGAAGTATAATCGAAATTGTTAATTTTTCGTGTACTCGCTTATACAAATTGTAAAATTATGTGGTTTTTATAATGGATTTAACCAACATAAATAAACTATATTTAGATAATACTAATTCGACTTATTGGATTAAAAAAAGTTGAAAAAAGATCCCGAGAATTGAGAACCCCTTTTCTTATTTGTCGGTAAAAAGTCATAGTTTTTGGAAAATATGTTTAGCTTCGAATCTATCTGTCAATTTCTTAACAAAAACTAAATAGTTAATAAGTAATTAATAAAACAATTGTAGTTTTTCTTAATAAAATACGTGAGTATGTATTTATGACACCTCAACAAGCGATAGAATTAAAATGAATCTAAATGAATTAAAATGAATCTGATTTCTGATTATTTATGTTTATACTACCTTATTTATATTTGTTCATTGTTGTTAACAATAACATCATTGTCTCACAATAATAGGTGCATAAATCACACAGGTGCGCCACACCTAGCCAGCTAGTCTTGTTGATAAGCGCAGTTGCTAACATAATTTGTAGAGAAAATAACACTAATAATAGAAAAAAAGGTATTTATTTAATACATTGAAAGAAAGTTTTTTTACAACGTATTGTTTACTTAGCTAAATTCTATCTTATAATAATATTTCTATGTAATTTAAGAAATAGACAAACCTTTTCTTGAAAAAAAAAAAAATGTTGACTAGCTAATTTCACGTTGTTGGTTTTTCATGGCGGTTTGCGCGCGCATCGTAAAAATTTACTCTCGGTCATTTTTTCCTAACGCGCCACTTTAAAAACAAAAATAAAGAACAACCAAAAAAGCACTTTATCTGGGTTCAAGCTGGTATTACCTTTAGCTTTCCGCGTAACAACCCATTCCATTCACCACTACGCTTTATTCAAACTTATTTCCACTTTGTTGACAACCTGACATTTTTTTTTACCAATAAAAACAACCGATAAAAATCACCATTAAAAATTCTACCACAAAAAATCGTCAATTTAATTTAAAATAAACCGTGGCGAATATAGAACGACAAGGTGATTTGTTTTCTACCAACGAAAAGATTGAATGCAGAAAGCGAGCAAGGTCAATATTTAACCATTATGTTGAATAATGGCTAAAAGGTTAATGGCGATCAACGGTATCTATTTATCTACCTACATATGTAGTTGATAACAGATTCTATTGATAAAATGAACGCTGGATAAAACGATAATGAAAAAAGAAACGTAGTATTTTCAAATAATGAATTATATCGTACGATATAACCGTTATATACAATTAACAGTTACTCCTGAATTCGTCCGTTGACCAAAAATCATTACGCCCCTTGGCTCGATCAGGAAAATAGTAGACTAGTTTACTTCTGGATACCGTAGCTTTTTAAAGGTGATTTTGTTAATCGGTCGAATAATTTTTGAGTTAAATCGTAACAAACAAACAAAGAAACAAAAAAAAAAAACAAATAATAATAATAATTTACATAAATCTATCTAACCCAAAGTAAGCAAATTATTTGCTTGTGTTATGGGTGTTAATCAACGTTAATAATACATAGAAATACATATAAAAATACTGGTATATCTATACATATAATAAAATCGTAGGAAAGTCAAAACTGTACATTGAATATTTTTTTAAAAGAATACTTGGGGCGTGATCTACAATCGTAGCGAAGCCAAAAATATAGTTTTTAGAATTTTCGTCTGTTTATCTGTTTGTCTGTTTATCTGTTTGTCTGTATGTATGTCCGGGATAAACTCGATAAACTCAAAAAGTACTGCATGGATTTACTTCAAATTTTGCATGAATATTACTAATATGTCGGCTCAACATATAGGCTAGATATTATCACGCTGTCACCTACGGGGGAGGTGCTGTGTGGAGTAAACGGAGTCCGCGCGGACGAAGTCGTGGGCAACAGCTAGTATTTAATAAATACCCAATGTCCCAAACCCGAAAATATAAACGTTTATGCTTATCACACAAATGTTTGTCCGTATCAGGAATTCAACTCGGGTCCCATGAATTCGTAGTTATAGTGCGCGCGGAATTAGTTGGCCGCGCCATACGTAATACGTAATACGTAAGGCGCGGCCAACTAGTTCCGTGCGCACTATAGGTTCGCTAACTACGCGAGCAAGGTGGTGAAATATTATCTCTTTATAATATAAGTTTAGATATACTAGCTGACCGCGCAGCTTCGCCTGTGTGTAGACTGCCATATCGTTGATATAGTTTTTCATAAAAAAATACCTATTGTTTAATTAAGGGTTGACTTTTTAAAAAAAAACTTATTGTTAACTCTGGATCTTCAACTGTCTCCAAGAACGATGAAGTTGAGAAAGTATGAAAACCAACAGACAAACAGACAAACTTTCGCATTTATAATATTAGCTGTGCCCGCGACTTCATACGCCAAATTTTTTTATATATTTTTTAAATAAAAGTAGCCTAAGTTACTCCTTCTTACCGTGATTTAAAATATAGACCCGGTCACCCACATAGTTCCCGT
The DNA here is from genome assembly GCA_036924255.1 of Apodemia mormo. Taxonomy (NCBI): domain Eukaryota; kingdom Metazoa; phylum Arthropoda; class Insecta; order Lepidoptera; family Riodinidae; genus Apodemia; species Apodemia mormo. The sequence goes on along the minus strand of JAUPFN010000009.1, from coordinate 8,735,455 downwards.
GGGATATCCGGATAAAAATAACCTGTCCTTTCCCGGATCTCTAACTATCTTTGTACCAAATTGTATCAAAATTGGTTTAGTGATAAAGACGTGAAAAAGAGACAAATAGACTGACAAACAGAATTACTGTCGCATTTATAATATTAGTATGGATTCGTATGGAAATATGATTTAGTTTTCGACTATTGGACATTACGCATAACAGTAGTGTCATTTAGGTCCGCTGGTACCAAACTAGTTGAATACTTTTTAAATTACTTTTAGTATGTTTTTATATATCAGTAGGTAGTTAGTTAACAAGCAAATGGCTCTTTTGATAGCAAGAGAAACAAATCGGCTAGAGGAAAGGTCGCAGGTTCAAGTGCTGTTGCGTCGAATTTTTTTTTAATTTTAAAAGTTTTTCTAGAGAAACTATCATCTATAGACACCAAAGATGCTAATGTTGTGTTTGTAATCCAAGTGGTGGGAGGGCAAGGTGCTTAAGTCTACCGGCTAACTTACCCTCCAAACCGGATTACGACAAGGACAAACACTGATGCTATTGCGACAGGAATAAGTAAGGCGGTGGTAACACACACCCGAGCGAGGCATTGCGGTACTAACACCTAATAGTCACTAATGCCACGCATAGCCAATGGGTCGCCTTTTACGACCTGGCTGGCAGAACGACAGTTGGTCTATTCTTAGGAGAAATATTGTATTGTATTGGACATGGACTAATTCGACTTTTTGGATTAAAAAAGGTGAAAAAAGATCCCGAGAATTGAGAACCCCTTTTCTTATTTGTCAGTAAAAAGTCATAGTTTTTGAAAAATATGTTTAGCTTCGAATCTATCTGTCAATTTCTTAACAAAAACTAAATAGTTAATAATTAATAAAACAATTGTAGTTTACTTAATAAAAAACGTGAGTATGTATTTAGGATACCTCAACAAGCGATAGAATTACAATGAATCTAAAACATCTGATTTCTGATTATTTATGTTTATACTATCCTTATCTATATTTGTTCAGTGTTGTTAACAATAACATCATTGTTTCGGAAAAAAATTGTAATATTTAATCCATGTTCAATATTATGAACGTGAAGTCAAAAATCTGTTTGTCTGTCTGATATGCTTTAATGAATAAACCGCTAAACAGATTTTGATGAAGTTGAACAAGGAGGTAGTTGGAGATTAGGTGTCAAACAGAGGTTATTTTCTTCAAAAACTAAACGACTAAAATCTACATAGATCTATATAGATTTCAGTCTTTTAGAAATTGATTTTGAAGAAAATAACCTTTATTTGACCTCTAATCTTCAACTACCTCCTTGTTCAACTTAATCAAAATCTGTTTAGCGGTTTAGTCATTAAAGAATATCAATGCGTATACAAACACAAGCAAATCTATACATATAATAAAATCGTAGGAAAGTCAAAACTGTACATTGAATATTTTTTTAAAAGAATACTTGGGGCGTGATCTACAATCGATATCGAAGCCAAAAATATAGTTTTTAGAATTTTTGTCTGTTTGTCTGTTTGTCTGTTTGTCTGTTTGTCTGTTTGTCTGTTTGTCTGTTTGTCTGTTTGTCTGTTTGTCTGTTTGTCTGTTTGTCTGTTTGTCTGTTTGTCTGTTTGTCTGTTTGTCTGTTTGTCTGTTTGTCTGTTTGTCTGTTTGTCTGTTTGTCTGTTTGTCTGTTTGTCTGTTTGTCTGTTTGTCTGTTTGTCTGTTTGTCTGTTTGTCTGTTTGTCTGTTTGTCTGTTTGTCTGTTTGTCTGTTTGTCTGTTTGTCTGTTTGTCTGTTTGTCTGTTTGTCTGTTTGTCTGTTTGTCTGTTTGTCTGTTTGTCTGTTTGTCTGTTTGTCTGTTTGTCTGTTTGTCTGTTTGTCTGTTTGTCTGTTTGTCTGTTTGTCTGTTTGTCTGTTTGTCTGTTTGTCTGTTTGTCTGTTTGTCTGTATGTCTGTATGTATGTCCGGGGTCAACTCAAAAAGTACTGCATGGATTTACTTCAAATTTTGCATGAATATTACTAACAGGTCGGTTCAACATATAAGCTACATATTATCACGCTATCACCTACAGCAGAGGTGCTGTGCGGAGTAAACCAAGTCCGCGCGGACGAAGTCGCTGGCAATAGCTAGTAATTAATATTAATTAATTAATCTATATTAATATTACAAATGCGAAAGTTTGAATGTTTGGATGCATGGATGTTTGTTACTCAATCACGCAAAAATCACTGAATAGTTAGAATAGAATAGAGATTTGAATGAAATTTGGCACACAGGTAGACGATGACCTGAAATAGCACATAGGCTACTTTTTATCGCGGAAATATCAGGTAATCCCGCGGGATTCCCCAAAAACTTATAATTCAGCGAGGTGCACGGTGCGTTTATTCTATATTATATTATATATTATATAATTATATCTACATTATATATAATATTATAAATGCGAAAGTTTGGATGTTTGGATAGATGTTTGGATGGATGTTTGTTACTCAATTATGCAAAAACTACTGAACGGATTTCCATGAAATTTTTTTTTGGCACACATGTAGGATGATCTGGTAGCACATAGGCTACTTTTTATCCCGGAAAAATTTGGTGATCCCGCGGGATTCACCAAAAACTTTTATATTGCAGCGGGCTGCACGCTGCAGCTAGTAATATTATTTAAATGCAAAAGTTTTGATTATTGGATGGATGTTTGTTACCCAATCACGCAAAAACTACTGAACGGATTTGAATGAAATTTGGCACACAGGTAGATATTGACCTGGGATAGCACATAGGCTTATTTTTATCCCGAAAAAATTAGGTAATCGCGTGGGATTCGTCAAAAACTCTTATAATGCGGCGGGCTGCACGCTGCAGAAATTTGGATGTTTGGATGGATGGATGTTTGTTACTCAATCATGCAAAAATTACTCAACGGATTTGAATGAAATTTGGCACACAGGTAGATTATAAACTGGAATAGCACATAGATTACTTTTTATCTCGGAGAAATTAGGTAATCCCGTGGGGTACGCCAAAAACATTTATGCTTTTGCATAAATGTTTTTGCGCTGCATTATAAATGTAGTAGAGAATAAAGTTTATTTATGACATGACTCTACTCACGTACCAAGCTGCTCGGCACAACTTGTATGCAATATATTTACAAGTTATGGATATGTTTGTTATTTCAAGTATGTAGATTCAAATGGAGAATTGTCTCACGTTACAATATATGAAAGGAAATTCCTCTCTTGATATTGCTTTGGGATATGAAACAATTCCATTTCTTATGCATACGGTATAAAAAATTATATTATGATATTTATATTGTAGGATATTTTTACTGAATTGGGAAGCAGACTTTCGTATGAAACACGTCTTTGGTCTTGTAGTTAGTCAATTCGGCCAAGATTCGATTTTCGGGTCGATTAAAAACTTCTTGTCCAGAAAAGACCTCAATAATAGCTCATTCTAGTTGGTGTTCTAGCCTCCACGTATCTCGAAGAAGCTATAGTTATTGGTTATCGCAAGAAGGTGCTAGTCGTCACAACTGGATAAAGTGAGGCATTTGCTTATATGATGAAAAAATAATTTTAGAATCCATTCTTACTTTTTTTGGAATACTATTTATTTGTTAAGGTTTTTATAAAAAAAGTTCATAAAAAAAATCACGATGAGATGGTTGTCTCTTTCCACCAGGAGAGCTATTTGCTTGTTTGCTATCTTGAGGCATAATAAAAAGTTAGCAAGCAAGCACATGAATCTGTGATAGAAAGAAAAAAACGACGGAGATTGATCTGTGACGCTAACCATCGCATATAGACATCAAAGCTGTTGCGTAGCTAATAATTATATTACCCTCCAAAACAGAACACTGCAGTGAGAAGCATTAACTATATCACGACAGGAATTGGCAGTATGGTGTTGTTATCAAACCCTTACAAGACATTGCTGAACTCATCATCTAGGAGTCATGATGTCAGTGACACATACTACCTGCTTGGAGTATTCAGCAGAATGACAGATGTTAAAATACCCGACAATCAATATGGTCTAGTCTTGTTCTGGTCCAGTTTAATTAAAAAATTGACTAACTGCTAAAAAAAACTTATTTTTTATAAAAACCTTAACAAATAAATAGTGTTGGTCCCGGCCTCCTTTGTACTCGCCGTGTTGGTCCCGGCCTCCTTTGTAGAATAGGCCAACTGCCGTTCTGCCAGGCAGGTCGTAAAAGGCGACCGATTGGCTATCGAGTCACTACCATCGTGGCTACTAGGTGGTAGAGTTCTGCATTGTCTCGCCCGGGTCTGGTACCACCACCTTACCTATTCCTGCCGCAATAGCGTCAGTGCTTGTTGCTGTCGTGTTCCGGTTTGGAGGGTAAGGTAGCCGGTAAACTTATGCATGTGGCTTCAGACCTTGCCTCAAGATAGCAACGCACCATTAACACCACCAAAGGGCGATGGTTGACTCTTTTCATCAGGAGACCCATCTGCTATCTTATAATATAAAAAAGGGATAAATAACTTATGTCAAATCAAACCGAGTGCAAAATTCTACCCAAATCGATCTTGTACTTTTCATGTAATTGATACTCAACAATCCAAAGACAAAAACTTTCACATTAAACTATTAGAGAGATAGATTCGTCAAGAATATGTTTTACATTTCAAGTATGGACAAATGAGATGCGATCGAATGCCATGACGATGACGCTACCGTTATTTAAAAGTCAGTGACCACCGCCTTCGCACGTGCCGTCGCAAACTAAACGATAGTCTAAGGTAGAATTCACATTAAGCATGAAAAAATTAATTGCTAGATATAGCTGTTTATGCTACAATTTACTGTAGTCTTATATGAATGATATTTGGATTCTCGTCGAACTTTTTTGTTAATTAACGATAAATAAACATTTTAATATTATCATTAATGTGGAGTGAGTTTGTTTGATTGTTAATTTTTAACTGATTAAGACAAAAGAGGTTATCACTTTAACTTTTTTTAAATTGTTGGAACTAGATTACTTTTAAATATAACGTTCTCTCTAAGCTTCCAAGCACATGTGCATTTTCATAAAAAGACTATGTTTGTTCACGAATTATTCAGACACCAAAAGTCATATCAGAATTTTTTATAGTAGAGGGGGCAAACGGACAGTGGGAGTATCTGATGGTAAGTGATCACCGCCGCCCATGAACATCCGCTATATCAGAGGACTTGTATTTGCGTTGCCGGCCTTTTAAAAATGAGTAAGAGGTTTTCTTGAAGGTCCCCCCAAAGTCGTATTTGTTTGGAAACATCACCGCATGTAATTAATTCCATAAAAGAGCAGTGCTAAACAGAAAGTTCCGAGAAAAATGCACGGTTATGGATTTCCAGAATTTTTACGCGACGCGTGAGATTTACTCAATAGAGAGAAATACTCAAAAAGTACAGTAACGCACTATTTACAAGTGAAACTTGTCATGTAAACTAATTTGACCGCCCCGTTGGTCGAGTGGTTAGCGACCCTGACTACGCAATCGACAGGGCTCGGATTCGATCCCCGACTATTTCCGGGTTTGGATGTTTATTAATTATATTCAAGTATTTATATATGTATTTCTATGTATTAGTATCGTTGACTAACACCCATAACACAAGCAAATAATTTGCTTACTTTGGGGTTAGATCAGTAAGTGTAATTTGTTCCGTGAATATTTATTTACTTATTAAAAAAAGAAACTTTTTAAAAATAAAAAGACAATACTCAGAATAGATTTTTTTCCGAAAAGAAATAAAAGCTCTATATGTGATATCCTACAGTGCATAAACTTATTGTTAGATGCAGCAGCCTAACACGGTTTCCTTAGAAGTTATTGTAATCGATAGTCTGTCCTGATTCTCGACTCATATATTTATCAACGGGCAGGCAATAAAGCAAAGCATTTAAAAAGATTTTTGGGACATCAATTGTCAAGATACATATATTTCCCATGTTGTACATATAATATTAAATAGAGAGTAGTTAGATAGTTAGCAAGAAATATGTCACTTTTACAGATACATTAATGTATTCAAAATTATTGCTGAACGTCGAGATTTTTCTTTATTAAAAATACGCCATTAACATTTGTAAACATGTGTAAACTTTGTCTGTAATAATGAACTCATCCGATTTTGACGCGACTGTCACTGGCAGAAAGCTGATGTGACAGAGAGTAACTTAGGCTACTTTTTTCTCGAAATTTTTCCATGCGGACGAAGTCGCGGGTGCAGCTAGTAATCAAAATAAAAAAATATTTTATTCAAATAAACCTTTACAGTCACTTTTGACGAGTTGACATTTTTAGTGGTATGAAATTGTTTCCATTCGGGACGGGATTAGCCAGTTCGAATCCAGTCAGTTTGGAACTCTTCGATCTCAAAAATCTAATCTAAAAAGTGTATTTTTAACTGCTTACTCTTAAAATACCTCAGCTGATATGAAAGTTTCAGAGATGGTCTATTGGTGTACTGGTTTACAGATTTTTTATTAGGAATGCGAAAACTTTGTTGGGATTACCTATTATTACATTATGCTATTACATGATTCTAATCAACTTTGGCATTTATGAAACAACATTTTTAGGTAGCTGACATTGACTTTTTTTATATCATAAGATAGCAAACAAGCAGATGGTTCTCCTGATAGACACCATTGTCTATAGACACCAAAGATGTTAATAGTGCGTTACCATCTTGTGGCAAGGTCTAGCTACATGCACAAGTTTACCCTCCAAACCGGAACACGACAGTGACTAACACTGACGCTATTGCGACAGGAATAGGTAAGGCGGTGGTACCAGACCCGGGCGAGACAATGCAAAATTCTACCACCTAGTAGTCGCGATGGTAGTGACTCGCATAGCCAATCGGTCGCCTTTCACGACCTGCCTGACAGAACGGCAATTAGCCTATTCTTCAAAGGAGCCCGAAACCAACACGTGGAATCATTAAACTAGTTTGTTAATACGACCGAATTAATGTAGATTTAAAATTTTCGTGCCGTATTTATATCTTACTGTCCAAAGGTTTCCAACATGTTTGTAAGAATGTTTCACTATTAACATCCACTTAAATTATAGCCATTTGAAAAACATACAACGTATTTTAGTTAATGTTTAAGATATATATTATTCTATTTATGAGTCCTTCTAACTTTTCAATCCACGAATAAAAAATTGTAAAACATTAAAAAATATAGAATTCAACAAAAAATTCAAACGTCATTGTCGGGTTCCGACGAGGTTAAGTTAGCCGACAAGTTGGCACGACGTTTGTAATACCGTAAAACAATGGCTCCCAAATTTGACTCAGCTCCAACACAACTAACAAAAATTTTCAACGTTCGAATCCATCTCTTGGATTTCTTAATGACAAACTGTCGTGGAACTACTTGCTACTATTTTAATTGGATTGAAAAAAAAATAAACGTTATCAAAATGAAAAAGAATGAGAAAGAAGAAATGAGAACAAGCAGCTGAGATAGGCGTTGGACGTCAGTAGACTCATCTAGTTGTAGAGATCTGTATAACCGGCTCGTCATTTACGCCAGTAGTCATCCGGCTGTTGACTCGATTGACTGTGATAGACGTATCATTCTACATTTCAGAACCCACTCAATAGACTGTTGTATGGAACCAATCACCAGCGGATGTGTTTCCAAATCGATACAACTTAGGGGCCTTCAAGGAAAGAGCATACTCATTCCTTAAAGCCCGACAACGCAACTGCAAGACCCTCGGTGTTGCTGCTGTTCGTGGGCGGCGGTAATAGGTCACCATAAGGTGAGCGTTTTGCATATTTGCCCCTGTTCCATAAAAAAAATATTCGCTCGACCGACCGACCGATCGATCGCGCGACCCACCAATGGATTGCGACTCGAGAGTCGAGACCCATAATTTGGGAAATACTGAGGTCACGTAATTACGTAAAGTCTATTTATATGTTTTACTCACACTTTTAGACAGGGTCCTTGTCGACAGTGCAGTGTGGTTCTAGGTGTGGGACCTAAAGGACCTTATACAACGAGTCGGTTAGCGTCTAACTTATTGCTATTTTTTTTAATTTTTTTTATTTATTTATTTCAACTTTATTACAGTTTTCCAAATCGATATTGTAAGTAAATTATTTAGTAGGTTAGTCCTTTTTCTAGGGACGCTTAGGGTATGTATGCACTGTTAAGTTATCCGTACTGACTACCATCCATCATCCATACCTCATACGCAAAGTTTTATCCGGGTATTTCTTAGGTTTCACCGCCGTACCTATTCCTGCCGCAATAGCGTTACTGCTTGTCATTTTGTCATTGTAGCTTTAAGGTTTGGAGGGTAAGGTAGCCAGTAGACTTATTCATCTGGCACTGCCATCCCGCCACACGGATAGCAACGCACTATTAACGAAGTTGGTGTCTATAGTCGATGGTTTCTTTTTATAAGAGAGCTATCTGCTTGTTTGCTATCTTGTGATATAAAAACAAAACATTAGCGGATAGAAAGGGTATGCTTAAAATAAATTTTAATTCACACCGTATGCTTAAAATAAATTTTAAGCCATATGCTCATATAGGGATAAAGTGCGGCACTCTATAACCTTTTTATTAATAATGAGAAAACGACACAGAATCCAAGTGACACGGGTAAAGTAATGGGTATAGATCGTGGTCTCAGGAATATTTTTATTTTTGACTAGCTCACCCGGCAAACGTTGTTCTGCCTTTTTAACTACTCTCATTTTTTTATATTTGCTCACCATTTAAACCTTCCCTGGATTTAAACAATGAATTCAAAACCAAAATTAGCCAAATCGGTTCAGCCGTTCATATATATATATATATATATATATATATATATATATATATATATATATATAATATATATATATATATATATATATATATATATATATGGGTGATTCCGTTCTAACTGTGATATTCAATGTCCTGTATTGTTTGTTCTCACAGGTCGTTAATTAATAATTAATTTATGAAATTTTTGTACTTATTGGAAAATAATAAACATATTTCAACATTATTTTCATATAATATAACTTGCCACTTACAGAAAACTTACAATATATCACTTAAATGTCAATACCGTGTCATGTCCATTTCTAGAATTTATTTATAAATTGTTAGTTTTTTGTCGTAATAAATGATTTAAACTAATTACCTCATAAATTCTAATGTTTACGACAAAAAAAACTAACAATTTATAAATAAATTCTAAAAATAGACATGACACGGTACTGACATTATATCACAGTTAGAACGGAATCATCCATATATATATATATATATATATATATATATATATATATATATATATATATATATATATATATATATATATATATATATATATATATATATATATATATATATTAGACTGATTCAAATTAAAAAAAACTTTTTTTTTTTTGAATAAATACATCTAAAAAGTTTCTTTGTTAGACCAAAAAAAACCTCCTAAAAGATGAGCTTGATATCTTGAAAATTGAGCTGGCGCATGGGGGGGTCCCCTTTCCCATTTAAAATACATTGAAAAATAATTTTTTTCTGTATTTTCATTGTAAATCGTCGAAAAAAATTTTTTTTCGAATTTCCGATTTTATTATCTTGTAGGAAATTAAATTCTCTACAAAAAAGGTAAGAAAAAAGTTACAGAGCTTTAAAAAACGAAAATTATAAAAAGTCAAAAATAACTTTTTTTTTTTTATTTTCGACATCAAATTATTTTATTTCGTAAAATTTTTTACTTAATTTATCTATATTCAGTCTGTTAATTATATCTAAATTTGATCTATGTACAGAAGAAAAAAATATATATTTATTTATATTATATTTTTATATTATATATGGGGCATTTCATGCTAAATCGACCACTTTTAAACCCGAACTTTTTAGATTTTTTTGACATTTTGGTATCTTTCTCTACCCTACTGAAAATAATCGAATTTTCTATTGTTTATAGAACTTTTAGATACAAAAATAATAGAATACGAAAAAATAATTCAATGTTTCTTTTAATTTTTTATCTAACTTCATTGGAAATTAATCAAATGTTATCGATGATTGTCACTTTTAGTTTTTGTTTTTATTTTTTTTCTCAGATTTTAAAGTTTTCAAAATCTGCTAAAAAATCTTCAGTGGTATAACAAAAAACAAACATTTAAAAACGATTTTTTTTTTCATTTCTAAAAAAAATAAAAAAAAAACGACGACTAACAATTTCAGGAAATTCGCAGAAAATACTAGTGTTTTAAAAAAAAGAAAAAATCAAAAATGTCAATCATCCCAAAATTTTCGTATTTTTCGGAAATTTTCAAAAAAAAAACGCTGAATATAAATGCGAATTATTTTCATTTTTTTTCTAAAAAATACATTTAAAAACAAAAATTTCAATAAAAAAATCCTTCCAATAAGTTAATTTTCAAAAAAGTTATGGTTATTTAACAAAAAAACTATCTTTTTTAAATAACTCGTAACTTTTTTTGGTTGGGTAAGAAAATTTGAAAAAATTCCGCAAATTGTTTTCAATAGGGTAGAGAAAGATACTAAAATTTCAGAAAAATCGAAAAGGGTCGGATTCAAGAGTGGTCGATTTGGCATGGAATGTCCCATATATAATATAAAAATATAGGTATTATAAAAATAGCTAATATAAATAAATATATATTTTTTTCTTCTATACATAGATCAAATTTAAATATAATTAACAGACTGAATATAGATAAATTAAGTAAAAAATTTTACGAAATAAAATAATTTGATGTCGAAAATAAAAAAAAAGCTATTTTTGACTTTTTATAATTCTCGTTTTTTAAAGCTCTGTAACTTTTTTCCTATGCATTTTAGCGAAAAAATAAAAGAGACCTTTTTTGTAGAGAATTTAATTTCCTACAAGATACTAAAATCAGAAATTCGAAAAAAAATTTTTTTCGACGATTTACAATGAAATACAGAAAAAAGTTATTTTTCAATGTATTTTAAATGGGAAAGGGGACCCCCCCATGCGCCAGCTCAATTTTTAAGATATCAAGCTCATCTTTTAGGAGGTTTTTTTTGGTCTTACAAAGAAACTTTTTAGATGTATTTATTCAAAAAAAAAAAAGTTTTTTTTAATTTGAATCAGTCTAATATATATATATATATATATATATATATATATATATATATATATATATATATATATATATATATATATATATAGATGAATAACAATTATTAGTTTTTACTTTAATCGCTTGATTATTTTATGAAAAACACGAAACATCTTTTGTCTTACACATTTGATGGTTTTTTGGACGAGTCTTCCACTCTAAAGATATCAGAATTATTAAATTTTAAATTGACACTAATCAATTTAAAAGTCGGCCAAGTGCAAGTTGGACTCGCGCACGAAGGTTTTTTTATATCATAAGATAGCAAACTAGCAGATGGGTCTCCTGTTGGAAAGAGTCAACCATCGCCTATAGACAACAAAGGTGTTAATGGTGCGTTGCTAGCTTATGGCGAAGTCTTATGTCACATGTATAAGTTTACCGGCTACCTTACCCTCCAAACCAGAACACGACAGTGACAAGCACTAATACTATTGCGACAGGAATAAGTAAGACGGTGGTACCAGACCTGGGCGAGACAATACAGAACTCTACCACCTAGTAGCCACGATGCTGGTGACTAACATAGCCAACCGGTCGCATTTTATGACCTAACTGGCAGAACGGCAGTTAGCCTATTCTTCAAAGGAGCTTAGGGCCAACAAAAAACAGATACGAAAAAACACGTTTATTGTATGGGGGCCCTCTTAATATTTTCATTTTATTTTTAGTATTTGCTATTACATACATAATTTGTGAAAATTTCAGCTTTCTAGCTATCATGGTTCTTAAGATACAACCTGGTGGCAGACAGGCAGACAGACAGACAGAGAAGGAAGTAATAGGATTCCGTTTTACCTTTTAGGTACGGAACACTAAAAACTTAATTTTCTCACAACATATTGTTAAATATTATTATTATTTAAGGGTAACTTTGTCCTACACGTAAAATGAAATCTTATCTTAGTCCGACGCTCTTAAAATTTCTTTTTTACACAGCTTTATTACTTATATTTAGGGAGGATACGTAGGGGAGCTTTAGAGGGGATTTTAGCATTTATTCGAGCGCGTAAGATTTACGTTGGAGGGGGGGTTGTTGAGGCTCTCCACCAAATAGAAGACCTTTATATAGAGACGGGTGGCTAGAATAGAAAAAAAAAACAAAATTCAAATAACTTCAGCTTGTGGAAATTGTCAAATTATATTTTTTTCGTCATTCTTACATCATTTCCGGTATCGATGTACGCATGACCTTCGTGTAGATATATCGCATGTACATAAAGGCTCGAGTAATGTTGCAAGCAAATAAATATTTTCCCAAGATGGTATTTAAAATATTATGTCTACCTCACCGGTATACAAATAGTCTTTCATATAACATTAATAGTCATTTAGTATAAACTTGAAACTTATACTTTTTATTCGGTTAGGTAAAATATTTTAAATGCCGAGATATATTCTAGATGTTCTCCAGATGATATTAGCGTTATTCCTCTATGATTTCCTTTATAATAAAAGAAACTTTAGACGCGCTCGAATGTCAGAATAACGTTTTCTTTGCAACTTTTTGACCTTCCCACTCCATTACGCTACACTTGAATCGTCAGATTTTCTAAATTTTAGATGGCAATTAGCCCACCATGCCTTAATCTGGCGTGACAGTGTTTCCATGTCACAGTCTTTTTAAACATTTTTTTATCCGCAGATTTTTTCTCCACCATTGAAATGAAAAATACCATATAACCTTTCATTTTTCCTATAATTTACTATACAAAATCCAATAGGTCCCTGCGACGCTCGAGTAACTACCCATTTAGTCTTGGGCTCACCTACTATTACGCGATTCAAGATTTTTCGAAGATAGAATAGATGGGAGTTTCGTCAAAATGAAGCTGTTTATAAAAATTACCGCCCCGTTGGTCGAATGGTTAGCGACCCTGACTAAACAATCGACGGGGCTCGGGTTCGATCTCGGCGGGACAAGCATTTGTGTGATGAGCACACATGTTTGTATTTCCGGGTTTGGGTGTTTATTAAATATATTCTAGTATTTATATGTATATGTATTTCTATATATTAGTATCACTGATTGACTATAAAACAAGCAAATAATTTGCTTACTTTGGGGTCAGATCAGTTAGTGTAATTTGTCCCTTAAATATTTATTATTTATTTATTATTATTTATTCAGCTTGTAATTAATCAAATATAAAAATGTTGCTGGGACCACGGTCTAGTACTATCGTTGCCTAAAACAACTTGTCTGTGTATAAACGAAATATTTGTGTGACAATGGACCGTTAGTGACGAGTGTTCTATTGCGGTCAATTACTCTCTGGCATTTGCGGTTTTTATTACAAATTACAATCCCTGATGTCCCACACGTTGTACTGAATTCTTGAGCGAGCTTTCTATCTTTGCAGGTGTTGCATATGCAATGCACCTGTTTCATATAATAAGACAGTAAACAAGACATTCTCTTTTGAAAGAGACAATCATCTCCTTTAAACATCAGATATGTTAATAGTGCTTTGCTATCCGCGTGGAAGGGATGAAAAGCAAAATGAATAAGTCTACCGGCTACTTCACCCCCTAAAACCGAAACTGTAAAGTCGTTGATCGACGGGTGAGCCTATACCGCGGCCTTTATGGACTAAGAGTCCTCGACACAAAACTTATGGGCGATAGAACAGGATCTTAAAGGTCCGACGAGCGACCCTATACCGCGGTATTATGGCTTGTTGGTAAAGCTTGCCCGTGTATCATCACAATACCGCGGTTATATGTAGTGCAATTGGCCATAAGTTTTGTGTTAAGGGCTCATAGACTAATCTCAGAAATCTAAGTTAGATTGACAAAATTCTGAGCTAAGATTTTGTCAAGACACTTTTTAGATACTTCAAATAACAAAAAGAAATTAGCTTTAAACTATTCTTTAGAACAAAAACAAGGTTTTTTTTTTATTTGATCCTTATAATGATAGTTATAATATATAAACTTATTTCTGTTTTAATGCAAATGTACCTTCGTAATTAAAGTTTAATACAATGTATTAACGTCAATCCAGAAAAACACATTAGTTTTGATTACATTATTTATTATCCTCCATTTACATGCGATTATTCTCAATTCCTATTTAAGTAGTTTTCGATGGTTTCAACATAATCAAATATTCTTATCCATTGCATTGCATTACATTCAACATAACGACTTACTTATTCGATAAGTATCAAATACAGAACCGTTCTTGTGGACTGCCACATGAAGAATGACAAAAATGAATGTCTTACCCCCGCCAACCGTTAGGTTAAGGCGGGCTTCTAATCACGCCACCAACAGGTGACAATTGGCGCGGTTTAGTTTAAATTTTAACGGCTTTACCGTTAAGATTTAAACATCTGTTATTATTAAAATACTAGTTAATATATTTACATAATAAATCATACGCATTTAAACACAGTTATTAAAAATATCCTAACAAATAGTAACACTTAAATTATGATGATAGAAGCCAATCAAAATAAAGTCTCAAAATTGTTTATACGATTGTTCCTAGCGATATAATTATTTTTTTAATTAATTTAAAAAACCAAGAAAATTATTCTAGTTTAACTAATATTCGTCACTTCGAAAGACACGCAAGGGATGTACAAAACTAAAATCAACCGTGTTCTTTACCTTTTTTAGTACAAAGATCAAGTTTTTTTTGTTTTTCTGGTACAAAAGACCAAAACATCGTCGAATTATAATTAGACCATAAACATTGGCCATAAACACTGTTACAAATAAAAATAAACAAAACATTAAATTTGAATTTGGAATCCATCATTTTTATATGAATCTTCCATCCGAGGATTGTTCATTGTGTTTTCTCATTTTTGCGCCGATACATTGTAAAATATTTTGTGATATTAAAATGAAGTGGGGAGATAAAGAGAACCGAAATACTGTGATTGCATTACACAAAGTAGGTATGGAGCCAAATATAATTTTTAAAACTCTCCATGTACCGGATTATTGATAGGTACAATAAACCTCCTCTGTTTGTAATAGGAAAAGATCTGGAAAAGATTTGAACAGTATAATTCTAGACTCGGTAAAATCCAAGAGCGTCTAGCGAATGAGTCTTTTGAGCAGAGAGCTAACAGACTTGATCTCATCAATGAGCGTCTAGCGAACGAATCTGCCGAGCAGAAGGCTCATAGCATTGGTCTCATTAAGGAGCGTTTAGCGAAAGAGTCCGCCAAGCAGAGAGTTCATAGATTAGAAGTGATACGAAACCGTACAGCAACCGAGTCTGTTTAGCAACGTTAGAACCGAGTAGTGGCAGCGCGTCACACGTCAAAAAAACTTCGTTCAATGAGTGAGCGTAATTTTATAATCACCATAAGTCAATATGCTGAAGTACCATGTACAATCTGTAAAAAAATATTATATCCAAAACAGCAGACATTAGCCACAGCACGTTTTAGATTTCCTTCCGGAGGAGCTACCGTTGCTCAACTACCATAAAAAAAGAAAAGTTCCTTCTCAGGCCTACTGGAATAACATGAAATTTATGTCTTTACCTCCTGAACTGACCGACTTGACAGACGTAGAACAAAGGCTTTTGTCAAAAGTAGTTTCTTTTATAACCAGTTACCACCCGCACCAAAGTGCTCGGCAACACGAATCAAATGAGCCCAAACTCAATAGAGTTGTGTCATTTAAGTACTGAGCTTATGTAGCCACTTACTGGCTTCATAATCGGACCCTGCAGGATCCTAGTTATCACTAAGCACCAAAGTGCTCGTCAACACGAATCAAACGAGCCCAAACTCGATAGAATTGAGTCATTTAATTACTGAGCTCCTATGACCACCTTCTGGCTTCATCATCGGACCCTGCAGGATCCTAGTTACAACGAAGCACCAAAGTGCTCGTCAACACCAATCAACCGAGCCCAAACTTGAAAGAGTTCTGTCATTTAATTACTGAGCCTTCTGGTTTCATCAGCGGACCCTGCAGGATCCTAGTTACCACCAAGCACCAAAGTGCTCGTCAACACGAATCAAATGAGCCCAACTCGATAGTTGTGTCATTTAAGTACTGAGCTCCTATGGTCACCTTCTGGGTTCATCATCAGACCCTGGAGGATCCTAGTTACCACCAAGCACCAAAGTGCTCGTCAACACTGATCAAACGAGCCCAAACTCGATAGAGTTCTGTCATTTAATTACTAAGCTCCTATGACCAACTTCTGGCTACATCATCAGACCCTGGAGGATACTTGTTACCACCAAGTATCAAAGTGCTCGTCAACACGAATCAAATGAGCCCAAACTCGATAGAGTCTTGTCATTAAACGATTTTTAAGCATTTAATTACTGAGTTCCTGCGGTCACCTTCCGAATCCATCATCAGATCAGGTTTATCTCATAAAAATTTTTGTATTGTCATCCAATTTACATACGTATACAAAATTTCAGCTCAATCGGTAACCGGGAAATGGATCAAATTTCCGTTAATCCAATAATTAAAAAAAATATACATTGTACGTAAAATATAATTGACTTTAAATTTTAAGTTCGTTTTTTCAAATTTTATTGTTATTTTTGACGAATAAAAATCGAATATCTCTCTTATTTTTACGCAAGAATTTTCTTATAACTTCTAAACTACTGAAACGATTTTGGTGATTTTTTCACTTTATTACAGACAATTTATTGCTTTATAAAATTTAAGTTCAACATTTTACAAAATCATTATAGTGTGCCATTAAATCAATAAAAACCTTATTATTTCATTCGCGGACAGCACTCGCTCCGAAAGTCAGTCTCCCGGTAGCGTTCGTATGAGGAGGCTGTGTCGCACTTCAGCGTATACCGCTCTCCACATTAGAGTCAAAGAGTAATAATACAGATACTGCGTTTGGCACAGTAATAAGGTTGTGCTGTTTAAAAATTGGACATTTCGTTTACGCTTGAACGTTTTTTATAGTAGATAATAAGTTTGGAGCGGGAAGGCTGATTTTTGACAGAGGTTGTTCTTATGATGTAATTTAATCCCTTAAAGAGGAAAAGGGGCGTTAATGATTGTATTAAAAAAATTGTTTATTACCTAAAATTTAGTATTTATGCTTTTTAATACGATTAAATAAATACGCATTTTTGAATTTCATCCCATAAAGGGGTAAAAGGAGAGGTAATTTTTTTATGAAAAATGAATTGTTTGTTGTAGAAATTACTAAAAATTTAGTATTTATGCTTTATAATACAATTAAAGAAATTCACATTTTAGATTTTTTTTAATTTCATCCATTAAAAGGGCAAGTGTATAAGTTTGTATTAAAATAATAAGTTTATAGTATCTAAACTCTCATAAAATTTAGTACCTGCTTTTTCAATTCAATCCAAATTGAAGAGACATGCGCGCAATGAAGTTCGGAGTTTCATCCCTTAAAGGAGTAAAAGTGGGTGTTACAATTCATATGAAAAATTAAACGGTTATGGTCAACATAACTTGAAATTTGGTACTTATGTTCTTCAACACAATTTAAAAATTATAAATTTAGGGATTTCATACATTTTATTCCTTAAAAGGGTAAAAAAAGCGTTTATGTTTGTATGAAAAATAGATTGTTTATTGTAGAATATTGTAGAAATTATTTAAAACTTAGTATTTATGTTTTTAATACAATTAAGGGGCTGAAAGCTAGTACTTTATCAACAACTTTGCTTGTGTGTGGACGCTGAATAATATTTGAGACTATTCAGGTACTTACCTACGTTTACGCTTGAATGTTTTAATGGCTTTAGATGGATATGTATTTTGTAAATATTTTGTATAAGTGTACAAAACATAAAACAAATAAACAACGAATATAATTCAAGCAAACGACTAAAAACAAAACTCTGAAGAAAAAAGATAAAAAACCGGTACTATTTGAAGGTAGTGAAGTCTTCGCAACCAGCATGTTTGTGTGAAGAGAGTAATGAACGTGCAGGAAGCAAGAAAAATTTGCAAGGATCATGACATATTGCACTCGGTTCTCTTTGCCTACCTCGTAAAGGGACTGGCGTGAATATATATCGTTGTTGTTGTTGTTTTAGCAATAACCAAGACCGACTGCTTTATGTGCTCATCCGAGGCATGGAAGTGGTAACACACCAACCGCCAGACTCCAAGCTGCTACTGAGATTTTTGAATTTTCGAAAAATACCTTAAACCAAACTTTAGGTTATCCCCTTGACTACGAGGCAGTTATTATAATCAGTAGTTATTTTTTTCGACCTTGGTTTTTTGCAACACATCAACCCGGTTTTGGAATTATCGCGTTACATATTCCTGCCGCAATAGCGTCGGTGTTTTCAACGGTCGTGATTCGGTTTTGAGGGCAAGGTAAATATACGCATGTAGCATTCTAACCCTGTTACATGAATAGCAATGCACCATTAACATTTTTAGTGTCTATAGGCGATATTTATATGTTTCTATCAAGAAAACTGTTCACTTGTTTGCTATTACAGGAAATGAAATAAATATAAATTAAATATATTATACATACAAATAGTCTAAATTAATCAACTTGTTTAAAACTTTCCTTTTAATTTAATTGAAAGCATACATATATGGTTTCAATTAAATTAAATCTCTACTTTTTCTTACGAGATTTTGAAACAAAAACTTAAATTTTTAAAGGTTACTTAAATCACTTTTTACAAAATCACATTTTCAAAGGTTTTGTTAAAATTGTTAATTGTATGTATTAAAATACACGAGATAATACACGAGATGTATTGTATATTACAAGCTAATAGGATACGTAACAGTCATTATTGTGTAAAATTGTCATATAATTGTCGGATTTCGATATTTACTGTTTTTTCTTTCGATCGTTTTTATAAAATGAATCGATAAATGACCGATTATCGGTTATGGGTTTTGAGTTTGCTAACATTCACTTGATTCATGATGATAAAAGTTCATATAGGTAAATAAAAATGTTAAAACGTATCTGCACCTACTGTATATATACTCTTTGACTTTTGGAGATGTCGGCGTGCGGAATAAAACTTACGCTGCGCCTGTCACTAACTCAAGGTCGTTCGCAGGTGTAATCGCCTTAATCAATGTCCGTTTAACCTTAATATATACTTAATCTTTGCTACAAAAACAAAATTTACTTACCTGAACGCACTTTAAACGAACACTGCTTTGAAATTCATCCAAAATTAAACCAAACTATCTCAGAAACTTTTTTCTTGAATATTTACTACATGCACGCGCGCAAGTCAACAAACTTTTGTTGACAAACTATTCAAGTTGGCTAACTGCATGGCACAAAGCCCGCGGAAATTTGAAATTAATTTAAGAGTGTTAGGGCCATGTCCCGGTTTTACCCCCATACCCGGGTTTTTACTAATCTCCTCTGTTTTTTTAGCTATTAATCCACGTAAGTATTAAATATTATAAAGCAAATAATATTACTTTTACTAAGCTGATGAAATTCATTATCTTGTTCTTTTGCATTCACTGTATGTTTATTGTTGAAGCTGTCACTTAACAAGAGCAAGTGTTTTTTCAATGGGAACTTTATCTATGTTATGTATCTATACAAAAATAAGCTGAGAGACAACATCTAAATGTTGTTTTTTTTTTTCAGGACAAAAACATTGTCACATGTATCTATTTCCTAGTAATTATTATATTTTTGTTCCGTTTAGCCCATCATACTGCTTCCTATTTCCATTTAAAATATTTATTTGCACCCCTATTGAAATTTTTCTGCTCCACTTGCTGGTTGACTGGCAGAGAATGCCTTTATGACATTAGGTAAGTTTAACCATTGTACAATTTTAGTGCATAAAAGTAAATAAATAAATAAATCTTACCTTGTAACTAGTATTGTATTTACGAGTGTGTATTATAATACATACTCATATACTTTTTGTTTTATATTGTGTTAAATTCATTTTAGGGAAGTGGGGGGTTAGAAAGAGAGAAAAAGTAGCCTATGTCACTCTCAATCTCTTTATCTATCTCCACCTAAAAAATCACGTCAATTCATAACTCCATTTTGCCGTGAAAGATGGACAAACAAACGTGTTGGTCCCGGGCTCTTTTGAAGAACAGACCACTGCCGTTCTGCTAGGCAGATCCTAAAAGGCGACCGATTGGCTATACGAGTCACTACCATCGTGGCTAGTGGCTACTAGGTGATAGATAGTTCTGCATTGTCTCGCCCGGGTCTGGTACCACCGCCTTACCTATTCCTGCCGCAATAGCGTTTGTGCTTGTCACTGTCGTGTTCCGGTTTGGAAGGGTAAGGTAGCCGGTAAACTTATGTAGGTGGAATTAGACCTCACCACAAGATAGCAAAGCACCATTAACATCTTTGTTGTCTATAGGCGATGGTTGAATCTTTCCATCAGGAGACCCATCTGCTTGTTTGCTATCTTATGATATATAAAAAAGCACACATTCGCATTTACAATATTAATATGGATGCTTTTTGTTTATTTATAGCAAATAAACAGATGGGCAAATTTTAATGGTGCGTTGCTATCCGTGTGGCGAGGTGTTAATGCCACTTCTATAAGTTTACCGGTTATCTTACTCACCAAACCTGAATACGACAGTAACAAGTGACTAGTATATAGGAATGGGTAAGACGGTGGTATCATACGCAGGCGAGACGTTGCTGAACTCTTCAACCTAATAGTCACGATGGTAATGAAACGTATATCCAATCGTTTGCTTTTACAAACTGCCTGATAGAATACCAGATGTTTTAATATATATAGATAGCAAACAAGCAGATGGCTTTCCTGATGGAAAAAGAAATCATCACCTACAAACACTAAAGATGTTAATTGTGCGTTGCTATCCGTGTGGCAGGTAGGATAGCAATGCCACATACATAAATCTAACGGCCGCCTTATCCTCCGAACCGGTACACGACAATAACAAGCATTGATACTATTGCGGTAGGAATAGGTAGATAAGGCGGTGGTATAAAATACCCGGCCGAGACGTTGTTGAACTCTACCACCTAAAAGTCGGTCGTAGTGACACTTATAGCCAATCGGTCACCTCTTACGACCTGACTGGCAGCATTTGAAAAAGCAGGTAGTCTATTCTTCAAACGTAGCTCAGATCAACACAAGTTAATACGGGCTACTTACATTACGAGTAGAGTAGTTATTAATTTAGCATGTATGTAATATGATTGGAGTTGGATAATATTTGAGTATGATGATCTCTTTATGCGTCTAAATACTGTGTAATGATGTGTGCTAAATTTAGTAAATTTATGTATGTTTGTATATTTGTAAGTTTGTCCACGAATTAATAGGGAACTATAAGCCATATTGAGATAATTCTTTTTAAGTCAGGTATATTCTAACTTAGCGAAAAGTTAAATTAAGTTAGAATCGTTTGAGTAGTTTTTGAGATATGATATTTGATATCGGTTTAAATTTACAAATTATTATTACGTAACATTGATGAAATTTGGAATCATGTAGAGGTATTCATTCTGACGTGAGATATCATACTAAATTATCCCCAGAATTACTGTAATTTAACGTCAAAACAAAACTGACGTAGACAGATGTTATGTATGAGCATGTACCTCAACTGCGTGCTAACGTTGCGGACGGAATGACAGACTGTATTTATTGCTTATATTTTATTAAAATAGACAAGAAAATTAGGGTAGCAATCGGACGTAACTTGACATACATATTTAATAACTTCGTCTTGTGTTCCTCGTTATAAGATGTCCAAGTTCTGAATTCGAATCCCGCTTTACGTTAGTTGAATCGATGCCTTAAATACGTGGGAGTCGAGGAAAAGATAAGAAGTTGTTTTAATATAAAACTTGAAATTATGGATTCGCAATGAAAATAAAAGTATCATCACGTCCGTTCCATTGCAGGATAGCAGAGTAAGCTGAATGTCTATATAGATTTTTCAGTTCACGATGATTCACCGGTTTGTCGATTGGCGAGATGAGTGGTGATCCCCATTGCCGCATTTTATCGACTTGATAGCGAATATCGACTATTTCTATCGAATTCCCCCAGAAAATTCCATAAACATAACACTACGAAAATGACTAATGTAAACAAGGCGTGCAGTGTCAACATCAGTAAGCTGTCTTATTTTTTTTGCTGCGAATGCTGCTGAACTTAGTCTACTGGCCAATTTCTCGATACGTGGTCCCCAATACAATTTTTATCTACAGTAAGTCCTAAAAATGTAGTAGAGTCCACAAGATCCACTTTTTTACCGTTAAGTTGTACATTGGTATCTACATGTCTTACATTAGGCGTTGTAAATTTAATACACTTGGTTTTGTTACCATTTAAAAGCAGATTATTAACCAGTGTACAACTTTTGAAAACATATTGTTTACTTCGTCATACTTACATAAGAATGAAGTGTCATCCGCAAACAATATAATTCTATGCTTATTGCCCACACAGTAAGGCAAGTCATTTAATGTATATATATATATATATATATATATATATATATATATATATATATATATATATATATATATATATATATATATATATATATATATATATATATATATATATATATATATAACTTCTGAATTCTTCCATTATATAAGAAATCAAAAGATCGACAGCCTTATTTCTAGTTCCATAATGGTGTGACTTCCTGATTAATATGCTATAATGATCACAGTCAATATAAATTTTATAAATGACAAAACATCCCAGTCGCATCCTGCGACTTCTCCCAGGCTTCATAAATTTTCTTTAATAATTCTACACCAGCATCTATAGTTGAGCGACCCTTTGTAAAACAAAACTGTTTATCAGAAAGTAAATTAAATTTAATAAAATTTCTACATTTTATCGAGAATTATTCTTTCAAAATTTTTTACTCAGGGTAGGCAGAACTGGAATAGGTCAATAGTTCGGTTCAGTGATTCTGCAGAGCTGGCCGATGAGGTAAGGGATTGAATTGTTGAAATTACTTGCTTACTTTACTTGCTTACTTGCTACATTGGTAAAGAATTTTTCAAACTCCGTTACTACACCTAAATCTTCCTTTACAATTAATCCATCTACTTCCAATTGTATTCGTCAATAAAAATCCTGGACTTGCCGGTTTCACAGTTAGGAATGTTTCATGTAGTTTTAATTTTGTTCAGTGATTGCCTTATAATATTTTTTATGTACAAGAATTTTGCAGAATTACAGACCCTTCTAAATTTTTTTAATAGTTCTTCACAAATTCCTTAAATACAGAACGATAGCTATAAGATTTTTCATAATATAAATCAAATAACCGTTTCCTTCATTTTTTCTTTTTTCCAAACAAATTCCTGTCGTTGCTTATTTACTAAATTTTCTCTGATTGCACAATGATAGTTTTTTAGAAATAAATATTTGTTTATATTCTGAATTAATTTAATTAAATAATACACTTGCACTTAAAAAAAAGTGTTTTTTCAGTTTTCTGATAAACACAAAGTTGCCCGGGATTGGAAAGTGCCCGGTCGGCGATAGGCTTGCCACCTATCACATTTGTGGGACCAAGTATCTTCGGCTAATCGTGGGTGCACTGGTTGTACCTCTGCCTACCCCTTCGGGGATACGGGCGTGAAGATACATCACATTATAAACTGGTTGGATTTTAGTGATAGGAAAATTTAGGCAACTCCTCAACTATCTTTAAACCATTCTAATCTATAATTATTTATAGGAACAAAAACAATTTTGTTCTTTGGAAATTTTCTTGTTACTCTAGGAAATTGAACTAATAAGCAGTAATGATCTGAATTTATTATATTTTTAACTGTACTATTTGTGGGGGTTATGATTGTGAATATATTGTCTATACAAGTAGCACTAGTGGCAGTAATCCAAGTAGGTTCAAAAAAAGTTTTGTGTAGTATAATCTACACTTAAAGAGGTTGAGAAATTTATAAGATAATGAAGGTGGATCTAAAATGTTAATATTAATGTCCCCGCTGATAACAATATTCTTCTTTGATTTGGAAGCTTTAAATATAGTCTCTTCCATTTTCTTTGCAAACACTTCGTATGGTACACAGGGGGGGGGGGGGGGGGGGTGGTGCTTATATACACTTATGACAACAAATTGCTCAATCTTAATACAGGGCTGCATCATGCAGTCCACTGTATATTAAATGTTTATGTTTAATCCCTCAAATAACTCAATTTTCTGGGATAAAAATATCCTATGTGCTATTTCAGATCATCATCTACCTGTGTGTCAATTTTATTCAAATCTGTTTAGTAGTTTTTGCGTGATTGAGTAAGAAACATCTGTTTATCCATACATCCAAACATCCAAACTTACGTATTTATAAATATTAATATAGATAGAATTACATAACTTAATGTTTTATGGCAACTAAGTGAGGCAGAGGGCGTCAACAGTACTCTGCCATCGCGTTTGTCATTTTGAGAGCTACCGTGTTAGATAGTTTAAAGTATATAAAAATGAAGCAAAAATTCAAATAAAATATTGTAATCGGTACATAATAGAATCACAGGTGCTAAACAATTATTATATACGAAAACGAAAACTATATATCCTTAGTTTGAGGGTCATTTTATACCAATACCAAAATATGAAAGACACATTATAATAAGGATTTCTTTTACAATCTAATTTTCTGCTATGTATATTTATAAAAAAATAAGCGTGTTCAACGTTTGAAGTAGCAGAATCTTCACCATCTTATAGTGAACTTAAATGAATGATGGTACTTTTAGTTGGTCGAAGATATCAATTGAAAATACATTAGGATTGCGAAATATCTAAAGTGCTAAGCTTTGAGTATTAAAGTTGGTTTAATACTCAAAGGTGCTAATTCAATAGGATTATTGATTTAGTACTTTGGATATTAAAGCCACAAAATATGCTTCGCTTGTTTTAAGCAAACGAAACAATTGGGATAATATCAATTAATATTACTCGTGAATTGTGATAGTTGTACAAACTTCTGATTAAACAAGTAAACATATTTATTTAACAGACACATCCTTTGGATTATTAAGCTATAAAGTAAGTAAATTTATTTGGATTTTATTAAAAAATGTTATAACAGATTGGGAAAATAAACAGTTATATTAAAAGAATAACAAGGCGTACTATTACAATGTTATGATGGTGATAATAATGGTAACTCAGTGCTACGACACACTCTCATCTCACGTGATGGAAAATATATTATGCAGAACGAAAAAACAATAAATTAGTTAGTGCCTAATTAATCTTGATTTAAATATGCTTAGTTATATTCTTCTAAAAAAACGCTGTTCCAATCCTTAGCCGTACGGAATACAGAATGTAACTTTTTATAGGTATGGATGATAATTTATCTGTATGGAATTGTTTACAAGTATGGAGAACTGGTGCGATGCGATTTCGAGTGCAATATCAAACAATTATGGATAGTATTTTATGACTTGTGTCATGGTTGAAGAACGGGGCTGGTAGAACTTTTTAGTTCGAGTGCGAAGTCAAATATGTGTTTGTTATATATGTCAAATAATTAAGGATTATATTTTACTGTATGTCTTTTCTCACCTCGGAAGAATGGAACTTGTGAAGTTGTAGAATTATTCGTTGAGTTCGATGTCAAACAATTACGGATGGTATCTTGTGTGTCGTTTAAAGAACATAAGTGGTAGGCTGGTGAAACTGTTTAGTAATATAAGGATGTCAAATATAAAGGACGGTACTTTACCATGCATCTTTTGTTGAGAATAAAGGATAGATCAGGTGAAATATAGTTATGTAGTTCTTGTGCACACTCTCTGTAATGTACACTAGGTACAGACCACAGACTACACAGAACAATTAGAGATTACTTGTACACAGAACAATTAGAATAAAAATATATAAACATGACATAAGTACAATGGGCGAGCTTATCTCTACTTAAAGATATTTCTTCCAGCCAACCCGATAAAGGAGATAACAAAGAAATCAAATAAAGTAGACTTGGTGTACAAAAAAATAGATATTATGGTTACATAACTAAACTAAATATATATATTAATGAAAATACAAAAAAAAATACATACGGTATAAGGAAAAATTACAATTCTGTTAGAAAGTGTTCTTTGACGCGTTTTTTAAAAGAATAAAAAGTCTGGCAGAGGCGAATCTCACTAGGCAGTGAGTTCCACAAACTTACTGCATGTACCGCAAAGGAGTGCGAGTAGGCAGCAGAGTTACTAGGAGGAAAGCGCAACAAGGTTCTAATGTTAGAGCGACACGGGGTATCAGGAGAGTGCAAAAAACTAAAAGAGTCACGGAAATATTTAGGGGCTATAGGATTGAAAGGGATCTAATTATAAACGGGTAGGTTGACAATTTTATTTACCGTCGAATGATGATTTAAGTTTCGAATTGAAAGGAAATAATCACCAATTAGACTTCTAATTGGAAACTTGTAAGAATACCTCCATGTTGGTCCCGGGCTCCTTTAAAGAATAGGCCAATTGCTGTTCTGCCAGGCAGATCGTAAAAGGCGACCGATTGGCTATATGTGTTACTACTATCGTGGCTACTAGGTGGTAGAGTTCTGCATTGTCTCGCCCGGGTCTGGTACAACCGCCTTACCTATTCCTGCCGCAATAGCATTAGTGCTTGTCACTGTCGTGTTCTGGTTTGGAGGGTAAGGTAGCCGATAAACTTACGCATGTGGCATTAGACCTCGTCACAAGATAGCAACGCAGCTTTAACACCTTTGGTTTCAATAGGCGATGGTGGACTCTTTCCATCAGGAGACCCATCTGCTTGTTTGATATCGTATGATAAAAAAAAACATCACAATCCTGCCACACGAATAGCAACGCACCATTAACATCTTCGATCTATTGGCGATGGTTATTTCTTACAATGAGAATACAATGAGAATATTCATGTGCTTATTTGCTTTCTTATGGTGTTAAAGAAATCCTCGCTCGATATCAAGATGCCGGGAGATGAGATCAATGGATGAGTTAAAATTATATTTGATACTAGCTGTTTCTCGCGACTTCGTCCGCGTGACCCAAAAATATTACTAATTCCTTACTCAGTCGGCTAAAAATGGTTATGTGGTATCTTTGGTAATGTGGCTGTCCATGGGTGGTGATAATCACTTACCATCAGGTGAACCTCGTGCTCGTTTGCCCCTTTTTTTAAAAAGCTAGCCCACAGCCTTCATCGTAATTGTGCTAATAATACACAAGGTGATTTTTTAAATCTGATTGATACATCCAGAGATTAGTACGTTCAACCAAACAAAAAAACTCTTCAGCTTTATAATATTAGACAGGATAATCATTCATACGTAGATCTATGCATTTTCTGACGTGTTACTAGTATTTTATTTCCTTTTATAGGAATCTTCCTGTTCATGAACAGGCTTGACAAAGTAGACCGAACGGATACGACTTAGGGACCTTCAAGAGCTTTTTCATTCTTAAATGGCCGTCAACGCAACTGCAAGTCTTCTGACAGTATAGTTGTCCATAGGCGGCGGTGATCACTTACCATCAGGTGAGCCTCCTGTCCGTTTGCCCCCTTTTTTATAAAAAAATACCACTTGCAAATTGATATATATCTAATTTTGTTACAAGAATATCAAATTATTAATAACAAATCTCACATTTATGTTTACTACAGTTCTGCATTGTCTCGCCCGGGTCTGGTAACACCGCCATACCTATTCCTGTTGCAATAGCGTCAGTGCTTGTCACTGTCGTTTTCCGGTTTGGAATGTAAGGTAGCCGGCAAACTTACGCATGTGGCATAAGACCTCGCCACAAGATAGCAACACACTATTAACACCTTTGGTTTTTATAGGCGATGGTTGACCCTTTCCATCAGGAGACCCATCTGCTTGTTTGCTATCTTATACTATAAAAAAATTAATAAAAAAAATACTAGCGATCACCCTGTAGTCGGAATTTGGCCGTAGACTAAATAATAAAATCTCTTTTACGTTTAACAAAAGACTTTAGCCTTATAGAAAATAGTATATGTGTATATTATCATGTAGGTGTGTGAGATGTTTGATGTTTATTTTTATTAATTTAATCTACTTCTAATGCATATTATTTAAAAAAATTAAATTTCTGTAGTACTACGTAATGTAAATTTTAACTGGGCCGAATTTCAGACTTCTCTGTTTTTTGTAATTATCATAAAAAGTGGTACAAAATTTTTGCCTGGCGTATTAATATATAGATGTTTCTAAAATCTGTTACACATGAGTTAATTACTTTATCTCAATAAGCACAAAACAACCGATAAAAGACAAACTCATGTAAAGAGCCGAGTAAAAACGAAAAGTGAATACTTCAATATGAAATATTAAAGGGACTTATTTATTGAAATTACTTTAAATGACTTGTAAAAGTTGATAAAAATGAGTAAAAACTCTTCTTAAGAAGTAGTAAATGAAAACAACTCTTTTATTACATTGCCCTACAAAACTTTACCTATTGTAGATACAGTCACCTCCAAAAAATCTTAATTTTTAACATTGACAAGATCTCATGATATGGCATATCAATGTCTTATAATAATTCGTGATTCTTATTATAAATGGGATTTGATTCAATTGACTTGGACAAATACTTTAATCTTCTATATATATAAAAATCAATTGCTGTTCGTTAGTCTCGCTAAAACTCGATCGATCGATTTGGCTAATTTGGTTTTGAATTAATTGTTGAAGTCCAGGGAAGGTTTAAAAGGTGAGAAAATATAGAAAAAAAAATAAAAGTAGTTAAGGAGGCAGTACAACGTTTTTCGGGTCAGCTAGTATGAGATACAGGGTTGCATTTTTAGGTCAATTAATTCAATGTGTAAATTTCTTTGTCTATACATATAATAAAATCGTAGGAAAGTCAAAACCGTACATTGAATATATATTTTTTTTTAAAAATACTTGGGGCGTAAATACAATCGATATCGAAGCCAAAAATATAGTTTTTAGAATTTTTGTCTATTTGTCTGTATGTATGTCCGGGGTAAACTCAAAAAGTACTGCATGGATTTACTTCAAATTTTGCATGAATATTACTTACAGGTCGGGTCAACATATAGGCTACATATTATCACGATATCAACTAAGGGGGAGGAGCAGTGCGGAGTAAACGAAGTCCGCGCGGAAGAAGTCGCTGGCAACAGCTAGTCCATACATATAATAAAATCGTAGGAAAGTGAAAACTGTACATTGAATATTTTTTTAAAAGAATACTTGGGGCGTGATCTACAATCGATATCGAAGCCAAAAATATAGTTTTTAGAATTTGTGTCTGTATGTCTGTTTGTCTGTATGTATGTCCGGGGTAAACTCAAAAAGTACTGCATGGATTTACTTCAAGTTTTGCATGAATATTACTAACAGGTCGGATCAACATATAGGCTACATATTATTACGTTATCACCTACGGGGCAGGAGCTTTGCGCAGTAAACAAATCCGCGCGGACGAAGTCGTGGGCAACAGCTAGTATTTAATAAAACTGGACTTCAATTAGGCTGAGACTAGTTATACAGTGTGTAAAGAAAACCTTGTCGGATAGTTAAAAGTGTTATTTGGTACCGTAATACGGTTACACATGTGTAATTATTTTATGGATATTAAGTAATTAATTTTCCGAATTAAAAAAAAAGTCTTAAATGGTATTTTTATACATTTAGTACGACACTACGACGACACTACGACATTAAGTACGACAACACTTACAAATAAATAAATTCTATTATCAAAGAATGCCGCGCACGTCGTATGCCACCGAAGGTACACCGTACGCGACGCGTTTAAAGTTCTTTTATAAAAAGCCGAAAAACGAAGACCGCGCCTTCGTGCAGTGTTTGTGTGATAGCCGCCAAAGCGAAACAATGAAACAAGCAGCAACAGAGTGTTGTCATATTTAAAATATTTGCTTAACTCTAGGGAAATATAAGTAAAAATACGAATATTAAAAAACGATTTCTTTTAATTTTTTAAATAAAGTCATTTTAATATTTTTTTCAGTAATGCCTTTAACCAACCCATATGTCTCTTTCGGATCGGACAGGGTTTTCTTTACACACTGTGTATTCGGCTGGTAATTTATCACAACATATGATATGATATGGCTGTGAAATCTTTCACGCATTAGCACAGAGCTGATTTTTTGTAGAATCGTTGATCAGACCGTTTAAGATCGATTTGCAATGTATAGTAGGTAGATTAGCAACGAATCTTATATGGATTAAATCTGATTTTTTTTCACTTGACACCGTCAATCGGTTCATCTTGGACTTTTTGGAGATTATGGGATTTGGGTTCTTCTTGTGAGATGTTTGCATTGACATACCATTGCAACTGATAGGCACTTTTTTATTTTAAAATCAGCAACATCAAATCAGTGATAACTATTCCCTGATTTGTTTTTTCTACATTTCAGTGCCTACCTAGTACCTTATGGGAATTATAGTTAAAAAAGTATACTTTATAGCATTTTCAATAAGCAAAATTAAACTTACGTTTTTCAGTATTTCACCAGAAAGTTATAGTTCACTGTTTCTGGTCATGGAGCTGCTGGGTAAAGAATCTTGATCTGTAACAATAATGAGCAAATCTTAACGTGAGGTCTACTTGGTTTCTAGAAGATAGAATTCTACAACGATTCGCTTGAATGCGGCAAGCTTTTGCATCCTGTAATTTGTAAAGTTAGTTGTTGTCAATGCCGTAATAATACATTGTAGTAAAAACTTGCTCTTTTATCCAATGAAAAAAAAGTATCTTCACGCTCGTATCCCCGAACAGGTATGCAGAGATATAACCAGTGCACTCTCGATTAGCTGCAAACACTAAAAAGAACTCTCGATTACTCGATTAGCGGAAAGAGTATTTTGGGTGGAAAGCCTATCGCTAACTAGGGTTCCGCAACATCTCGCTCGGGTTTGGTGTCACTACCTTACATATTCCTGCCGCAATAACGTCAACGCCTATCATTGTCTTGTTTTGGTTTGAAGGGTAAGGTAAACCTAAGCATGTGGCATCACCATCTCGTCACACAGATAACAACGCGATAACAATGCACAATTAATATCTTGTGTTTTGCATTAGGAGAGCCATCTGCGTAAAACAAATAAATATAAAATTGGAATTTGAGCGTAATAAACTTTAAAAAATAGAAGGAGAGAAAGCAAGAGAATATAATCAAGAAAAAAATTGCAAATTTTTCAATTGAAACAAAAGAACAATACATGATTGATGTCGTCCATTTTGAAGATAATTTCGTGCACAATCTTAGACCTCTGATTTGAAATATTTTTTGGAAATGTGTAAAAAATAAAAATTTATATAAAAATATATGTTCAACTGGTACTGGTCAACTGTGTGGTATTTGGTTGAACCACTAGACGCAAAAACTAGTAGAAATAAAAGCATCAGTCTACTTACGTATAAAACTATTTTCGCATTAGATAATTAATGTTCTTTAACATCTTTTGAAAGCATCTTTTGCAGCATGTCTTGCTGTTTGTAGCGCAATATTCCTATCTATATTATTAACATTTTGGCGCCTATTTCTAAGGTATAAAGCAGTTTAACGTAATAATTTTACTTTGTTTTTGAGATAGATTAAACAATAAACATTGTAATTTTCTTCATGACTGTACCAAGCATGAAATGAATAAGGTGTTGGTGAATCTCAGCATGTTTCGTCTAAAGTCACGAAGTCGTGAGTACCTTGAATACAAATACACTAAGTTTTAAGCAGTACCGTACTCGGTACGCATGAAAGAGAAATTTAGATGTCTTAAATAGGGTTGTCAAATATAACTTTATATTTGTGAGCGTTTTCCTTATGTTAATTTGAAAAAATAAAAGCGTTCTCTTTATGGTAAGAGAGCCCAAGAGGGAATTTTGAGATTTACTCGAGTGCGGCAGATTAGTATGGAAGGGATGGGAATGATATCTCACATACTGTTGAGGCTCTTCACCAAATATAAGCCCTTTAGAGAAAAAATAAAATAACTTTAGCTTGTGGAAATTGTCAGTTTATATGTTTTGTTATTCTTCTATCTTCACCTTGAAAACAAAACAAAATTCCACCGCACTCAGAAATGTTCAGACAGCGTTGTCTTCGCAAATTTATGCTCTTCCCACTCCCATACGCTGCACTCAAATCGACAATTTTTAATTTTCTGTTACGTGTGTAGATAAAGAAGTTACTGATTTTATCCCGATTTTCAAAAATTGAATTTACACCAGATCTCCAAGTTTTGAGGTCCTAAGAACCTTTTCCGACTATTTTCACGATGACGTCAATATGTCTTTCTGTATGTATGTATGTAATGTATGTATGTGTGTATGTGTGTGTGTGTGTATGTATGTAAAGATCTCATAACTTTTGAATGGTTGGACCGATCGAAACGTATTTGATGGCATTCGATTGGATTCCACTCAACTTAGACTTCCTGAAAATTTGATCCAATTCGGTCTAGGAGATTTTGGGAAATTTTGGAAAACCTCAAGAAAATATTTTGGCGAAACAATATTTTTTTTAATATATCTTCCAGATTAATGTACCGATTGAATACAACAATTAAACATCTCTATTTCTCATAAAACTACGTCTTATATATTTTTTTTTACGTCTTATATAGGTTTTTTGCAATTTACTCGAAATTGAAGCCCGGACGGCCTAAACTGACTTGAAATTCGTGTTCAGCGGGTCGAAAAACATGCCCGTAGATAGGTGGCGCCCGGTGCACAGACAACTTTTTTTTTGTGTGCCGGTGTTATTTAACTAAAATATCAGTATTTTAAATCTAGAAAATTAAGTTAAGCCATTCAGAAGATCAAAATTGATCATCGTTTCTAAAATATAGCGCATTTCAAAAATCAATATGTCATTTTTAACAAAATAGATGTTTGATCTGAAAAAATCTATGCTTATAGTTTTTACTCTTTTGGCCTTAAAATACCTTAATTTAGCGGGAAGTGTCAGGAATGGCCTGTAGAATCAACTGCTTACACTTTTTTTGAAATCATAATATTTGTAACACAATAAAAGAGTGAAGAATTTTTTTTTAATTGAAATAATTTGTTTATAAAAAAATTATCAACAAATGGCGGGACTTTTTTATGCAAATCAATCAATATTTTATATTATTAAAAAACGATTGTGTGATGATTAAGAAAAAAACATTTTTTTAACAAAATTACGTGGATTTTTTAGTTTTTGTTCAAGTACAAAAATTATTATAAACAAAGTATGAATTTTTGTTTTACTTTTATGGCGTGCTCTTGTTAAGTATATATATAAAAAAGGCTCTACAAAGCGAAAATGTTTTACAATTATTTAAAATAAAATATATTTACAATTAAGACGGAAGAACGAGAAAATTTTGTTAGTTCAGTAACAATCGTTTAACTTGTTGAAAAAATAATTTTAAGTAAAATTTCCAACGGGAATAAATTATATAAAGTATTCAGAATACACCACAATTTTTTCAAGTATAAAAAAAATATTCAATACTTTAAATTAATTAATTTATGTTTTTTACTCGCTATTAAGGCCGCACGCGCAACCTAAAAATGTCGCGTGGATACCTATTTTCAGCGTTAAATTCAAATTATAAATAATGTAGGTACAGTTCCGAGAGCTGAATTTTTTTTTTCATCTTTAATTGTTTATAACTTTTGCAATTTTTTATATGCTAATACACGCTTTAACACATTTTTTTAGGCATCATTCCGGATCCAGTGAGCTATTGTATATAATTTTAAGAGCAGTATCTCTATTTTAGACCGTTTTCAACTTGTCAAGTAGACTGTAGCGGAAAGTTGAAAATTGATTTTGTTAGTTAAAAATACAATTTCATTACATCTGAAAGTGACAACCCTGTTTTTGACGTTGACTTATGTTGCAGAGGTGAAAGGAGTATTGAACTAAGAGTCGGCTCTAGCTATTCGTACCTTTTCCCCTTCGAATCATGAAACTTACGCATACTTGACTAATAATTTAACCAAATTACAATGACTTTTATTTCATTCATTTATTGCGGAGCTTACACACATTTTTATGGAAGTTTATGGAAGATTTCACTTAACTTCAAATGCACCTCCTGTGTGCCCCACACAGGAGGTGCACTCGAAGTAAAGTGATCGCAGCCGCCCATGGACATCCGCAATACCAGAGGTCTTGTTGTTGCATTGTCGATCTTTTGAATAAGCGAAAATGAATAAGCTCTTTTCTTGAAGGTCCTCAAGTTCGGAAAAACCCTGCTGGTATTTGATTTTACAAAAGAGCCCTTTAAAAAACCAGTCAAAGAACACTTCCTAACTGAAATGTAACTTTTCCTTATATTGTACGTATTTTTTTTTTCAACATCATTTTTTAAAAATACATTATTAGTATATGTTAATGTAGTTTCATAATTTATAACATTTGTTATTTTTTGTACATTAGGTCTACTGATTTCTTTATTATCATTATTTTATTCTCCTTTAACGGGTTGGCTGGAAGAAATCTCTTTAAGTAGAGATAAGCTCGCCCATTGTACTTAAGTTACGTTAATATTGTCTTTTTTGTATTGTTTTCTGTGTACAATAAAGTATTAAATAAATAAATAAATATGTTACATATGTTATGCGTTTAATGCAGATGCAAAATTGCTTATTACTGCATACCATCATTTTAATGATGACGCCTCTGTAGTCCGGTGTAAGTGCTGACCACATTAAGTCCCGGCCCGGGACTTATCTTGGGCAACGTTGGTTTTATCAGAAAACTGAAAAAACACATTTTTGAATTGCCCAACCCGATAATTCTGATAAATTTCTGCCCGGTTGGCGACAGGCTTGCCACCTACAACAATATGGGACTAATGGCCAATTGCACCAATTTGCAATTAAAAAGAATGCTGTCACATTCTTTTCAATTGCAAATTGGTGCAATGCAAAACATGTTAATAAAGACAAGGTTGGTGTAATTAGCAATAAGTATCTTCTTTTAATCACGGGTGCACTGGTTATACCTCTGTCTACCTCTTCGAGGATATGGGTGGGACCTGTGACCTCCTCCAAAGCCGGAATGCTCTAACACTGAGCTTGGTTCAAATCCTGAATGTTAATATATTTCTTTGCTTATTTAAATTTTTTTAAGTTTTCTCAAGTACTCACCCCGTACTATCACACAAAAATAATTAGAAACACGAAAGTACTGATCAAAATTATAAATGTGAATTTCATCGTTAATAATGAACTCATTTAATTAGTTATATGTACGTATGTATATCTAGCGATCAGTACTATCGATGGAATCGATCATATAGCAAAGAAAAATTTCGCCACGTCGAGCCTGTCGACACTAGCTCAGTGAAAGAGCATCCTGGCTTTAGGGGAGGTCGCCGGTTCAAATCCCAGGTGTCGATATTTTTCTACGTTGTTGTTTAAGTATTTCAAATGATTATTTCTGACATTATTTTGTAAGTTATTATAGTTAATTTAAAGTAGAATAAGATTATACTCGTATACATGAAAAGTTAAATGTTAGGGAGAATCCTTTAAGCTAGTAATATAGAGTAGCAATAGCATTTATATTTAATATAGCTGTTGCCCACGACTTCGTTCGCGCGGACTTCGCTTACTGCGCACAGCAACTCCCTCGTAGGTGATAGCGTGATGCCTATATGTTGACCAGACCTGTTAGTAATGTTCATGCAAAATTTGAAGTAAATCCATGCCGTACTTTTTGAGTTTACCCCGGACATACATACAGACAAACAGACAAACAGATAAACAGACAAAAATTCTAAAAATTATATTTTTGGCTTCGATATCGATTGTAGATCACGCCCCAAGTATTCTTTTAAAAAAATATTCAATGTACAGTTTTGGCTTTCCGACGATTTTATTATATGTATAGATTACCCACTACATTAAAAAAATACCTACTTTATTTATCTGTTATCTACAACTAAACTGTCAGTAAAGAATATTACGTTCTGAAAATGTTTTAATAAGCGAATTTGGTCGATTAATCTATACTCCATACTAATAATAAGAAAGTAACTCTCCCTGTCTGTCTGTTTCTTCATGCCTAAGCCACTAAACCGATTTGTATTAAATTTTGTACAAAGATAGTTTGAGTCCCGAGAGTGGACATAGGATAGTTTTTATCCTAGAAATCTCACTATGCGGGTAAAATCTCGGGACTGTCTGTCTTTAAAGCCGTGGTAACAAGAGTTCCAAGCTACTTTTATTTTAGAAATTCTTCCAGGTGGACGAAGTCGGGGCCACAGCTAAATTAAAATAATTTTCCATATATTTATAGTGTAATAAAAGTTCAAGTGCATTTTAAACAAGGTTCAACTAATAATAAAACCGGCCAAGTGCGAGGCGGACTCACGCACGAAGGGTTCCGTACAAACGTCTATAAAAAAACGGCAAAATATGAGGTCTCCATACAACAAACGTAATTTTTTGCCGTTTTTAATATTTTTTATTTATTTTTTTCTTTTTAGTATTTGTTGTTATAGCGTCAACAATTTGTGAAAATTTCAGCTTTCTGGCTATCACGGTTTTTGGGATACAGCCTGGTGACAAAGATTTTAGGTATTTACGGACAGACAGACAGCGAAGGGTTTTTTTATATCATAAGGTAGTAGACAAGGAGATGGGTCTCCTGATGGAAATTCAACCATCGCGTATAGACACCAAAGGTGTTAATGGTGCGTTGCTATCTTGTGGCGAGGTCTAATGCCATATGCATAAGTTTACCGACTACCTTACTTTCCAAACCGGAACGCGATAGCGGCTAGCACTGACGCTATTGCAGCAGGAATAGGTAAGGCGATGGTACCAGACCCGGTCGAGCCGACACTGAACTCTACCACCTAGTAGTCACGATGGTAGTGACGCGCATAGCCACTCGGTCGCCTTTTACGACCTGCCTAGCGGAAGGGCAGTTGGCCAATTCTTGAAAGTAGCCCGGGACCAACACAGGGAAAATAGGGTACGGGCTTAGTAATAGAGTTCCGTTTTTACCTTTTAGGTACGAAATCCTAAAAAATATACAGCCGAATTATTAACGTCCTCCTCCTTTTGGGAAGGCAGCTAAAACAATAGACCTGTTTGCTTGGGACCTGAGTATGGCATCCTAGAACTAATTACTACTACAATGTGTATTGAATACCCTATTATACGAGCAGTACTGTCAAGCTTATAGGTATAACTGTTTTCTTTAGCATACGTACATTATTAACGACGGAACAACGGCAGTATATTAATACGAAAGCTCTAAAATTACAGTGTAATTGAATACGCCTGCTA
The DNA here is from genome assembly GCA_036924255.1 of Apodemia mormo. Taxonomy (NCBI): domain Eukaryota; kingdom Metazoa; phylum Arthropoda; class Insecta; order Lepidoptera; family Riodinidae; genus Apodemia; species Apodemia mormo. The sequence goes on along the minus strand of JAUPFN010000009.1, from coordinate 8,698,004 downwards.
ATTTCTCTATTATCTATCCTTGTTATATTATAAGTGTAAGAAAAAGATAGATTCAATTATTAGAATGTAAGATGTGGCATTAAGTTTATTACACTTGATTGCGATTTTATTTAAATTCTTTTATCATTGGCCGTTGTGTGATTAGTTCTTTAAAAATACAACGGAAATAATAAAAATTGCTAGCGATCGCCTGTGGTCGAAATTCGATTATAGACAAAATGATACAATCTTTTTTATGTTTGACTACTGAATTTAGCCGTAAAGAAAATAGCACAGTATATATGTGTTTTATCTTTTTATAATAACATTAAAATTAACGATACGTATACGCTTAGCTTAGAGGAGACAGCTAATTCTCTTTTGCATACGTTAATTCCGGATGATAACCTAGAGCGCGATAACGAATACCATCGTAAAATTAGATCGCAAGAGGACGTGATACCTGTGTCTCCCATGTCGAGCCTTGTATCGTTAGACGAACTTTTAAACACCGTTAATAACTTATCATCGAAAAAAGCCCCCGGAGAGGATAAAATCTCAAATTATATGGTAAAACATGCGTGTTTAGCAGCCACGGACTCTATTTTAAAAATAATAAATCGTTGTATTCTGAAGGAGTTTTTCCCAAAATATGCCGCTATTTCCCTAAATCATACCGTCCCATTACACTTCTGCCTTCCCTTGATAAACTGTTAGAAAGACTGATATTTCCTCGACTTCTACCACGAGGGCCCACGTTCAATAAATAACAGTTTGAATTTACCGCCGGAAAATCCACTGTCGATGCAGTGCTGTCTATGAGAAAAACGGTAGAATTGTCACGAAATAATTAAGTTGCAGGTATTTTTTTTGGATATTTCGGGTGCTTTTGACAACGCGTGGTGGCCGATGTTATTGTTGAAATTAAAAATAAGGGGGTGTTATTCAAATATAAGCTAATTTAATCGTGTCTAGAAAACGGTCATACGAAATCACAGCTAGGGCATCACGCTGTGTCTAAACGCCTTACTCTAGGCTGCCCACAAGGATCAGTACTTTCACTATATCTATGGAACTTAGGATTTGACGAATTATTCTCATTAGGCTTGCCGGAAAGATGCTCGCTTATAGGTTATGCAGACGACGTTGCTTTAATGATACAAGCTAACACACGATCACAGATAGAGTCGCTGGCTTACACTAGTCTTAATTTGATCATCAACTGGGGCTTTAGAAATCGTTTAAGCTTTGTGCCCCATAAAACGTTTTACTTAATATTAAAAGGTTCGCTTCTATCATCTCCTAGTATAAAAATAAATAATAGCACAATAAAGAGAAAAGAATCGGTAACTTATTTAGGTTTGGTCTTAGAAAAAAAATTATAATTTTATAAATCATATTAACTATATCGGTGAAAAGGCTAAACAGAATTTCTTATGCTTTGCGGGCATATTTATGTACCTCGATATGGGTTTTAACGTTTAACACTCTAAAGATAATTTATAACGCAACGTATTTAGGCTGTATTTGTTATGCTTTTTCAGCGTGGGCTGATAAAGTTACGAGTGCGATCCGGTGCAAACTACTTCAAAATCAGCGTCTAGAACTAATATTTCTATGCAAAGCATATCACACTGTAAGCTCCGAAGCTTTACTTGTTTTATCACGCGTCTTACCAGTAGATTTAGAAATTCAGCGTCGGGCTTCAATGTATTACAATTCTAGGAATTTTACCAACCCAGAATTTATCAACTCGCAACCTCAAACAAAAATACGTCGCCTTTTTAATCCCGTAATCGACGTTACTAATGAATTAATTGATGAATGGCAGTCGCGTTTGTATTGTTCAAATAAAGGACGGCATTTAATATAACTTTTGCGTCCGGGATCGCCTAAGTAAAACTTGGATAGAAATAGATCATTGTGTTGCACAGTTCCTTACTAGTCATGGTAATTTTAAAGCTAAATTATTCTCGTTTAAATTAGTCCCTTCTCTTTTTGCGAGTGCTCTACATTAAACTGTAAATATGAACAAACTGCACATCACATTCTTTGGGAGTGTAATCTCTGGCAAAACGAACGTCGCCAAATGCTTGATAGTATCCAATGTATATCCGGTGTAATTTATTACTCCGACCTTGTGGGCACACGTGGGAACTTCCGTGTCTTCAAGCGATTTTGTCATACTTACTACTGGAAGCAAAATTGAGTAGGCCATTCCAGTAGGTCCCTAATTTCCGAACTTCCGTGGTGGAATAGCAATCAGGCTTAACCTGATTGTAAGAGTCTCATTTCGTAGCATTTTTTATGCTTTTAACTTTAACTTTGCTGTCTCCTGCTAAAAAGGGAGGGAAACAAAACTTTTCTTACTGCTTCTATATACTTCTGATTAATTTCGTTGCGGGATCCAAGACAGCTTAGCTTTTCCTCAGGGCACCCTGAGCTCGCAATTCAGAGGTTATCGGTACGGTTGCCGCTGTTGAATCTGGTTTACAGAATTTACAGTGGAGGGAACGAGAGGTGGGCCCATTGCCCTTAAAAGCAATGGTTTCTCTTTCCATCAGGAGAGCTATGACCGCCCCGTTGGTCGAGTGGTTAGCTACCCTGACTATGCAATCGACGGGGCTCGGGTTCGATCCCCAACGAGGACAAGCATTTGTGTGATGAGCAAAAATGTTTTTATTTCCAGGTTTGGATGTTTATTAAATATATTCCAGTATTTATATATGTATTTCTATGTATTAGTGTCGTTGACTAACGCCTATGACACAAGCAAATAATTTGCTTACTTTGGGGTTAGATCAGTAAGTGTAATTTGTCCCTCGAATATTTATTTATTTATATTTTTATTTGCTATCTTTTATAATGCAACGGGCTGCAGAGTGTAGTTAGTATCTAATACCCGGTTTCCATATTAACAAAACCACTCGTTTTGGATACCAGTAGTAACATTTTCTGCGAGGCGTAAGCTAAAATTGCTTCTTTAAATGTCAAATTACCCAATGTCCAAACAACATGTGGAATAGTTACTGCAATAATTACAAATGAAGGATCGTTGATGATAGGAGACCGGCATTAATCCTACTTTCTAATAATTAATATTATGAAATGCGAAAGTAAGTTTGTTTGTTACCCTTTCATGCGAAAACTATTTAACCAATCATTATAAAACTTTGTACACATATTTCTGGAGGTATTATTAGTAACATATGATACATTTTGTTTAAAAAAATATTCGAGCGAAGCCGCGAGTAAAATCTGGTAAAACATGTTTGTTGTAGTGTAAAAAATATTAAGGATGTGATAAAATATCGTAAACCATTTATCCTTCACTATATTATGTTATCCGCGAATCGTTTATACATTGTGCCTTCCTTTTGCTCAGTCAACTAAAAAGGTGACCTATTCTTCCTTCCAAATATCACTACCACCATGTACCACCCACACGCAAAAATAACTTTTTAGATCCGACTGCTTCATTCATTCACGTCCATAGATATACGACTTAAAATAACAAACATCTTTTCAGGTTTATTGTATTAGCACAAGCAGACGTTGCCCTGCCAATTTATTTATCACTAGCTTTTGCCCGCAGCTTCGCTCGCGTTAAATTGGGGGCAGATTCTCAAAAAAAATGACGCACGATTTTTTCGTCAGTCACAAATAGTCTGCATACCAATTTTTGGTTTACTACCATGAAAATTGCGGAATGTTCTATACAAACTTAACCCCCCTTTTAGGGAAGTGGGGGATTGGAAAGAGACAAAAATTAGTATTTTTCACTCTCCATCCCTTCATCTATCTCTACTTCAAAAATCACGTCAATTCGTCTTTCCGTTTTCCTAAAAAGACGGACAAACAAACACACACATATACTTTTTATTTATATTAGTATGGATAATAGTCAGCGACAGGTTGATACCATCTGATGGAGAGTTACAATGGGCATAGTATAAAAACAATCTCCACGAATAAATACATAAAAATACAATAATATACACAAAATTTATGATGATCATGGATCAGTCAAATCATTTTTGAATTTTATAACATCATGTATCTATTATATACAAACATCTATTGTTATATATTATATTGACTCTCTAAAAATACAATATATAGCAGTATTCTTAGTAATTATAAAACTATTAATATTAATAAAAAAAAAATATATAAAACAATTAAGAAGAAGGACACGACTGTGAATTGGAATATAGACACAGGTCGCAGTAACAATTTGTTTTTCATTAATAACAAGCTGAAGTTTTATTAATAGCTTCGTTTTGACGAGACGTCCTTCTTTTCTATCTTTAAAAAATCTCGAATCGCGTAACTAATAAAGATTATTTTAGAGTGTCGGACTAAGAAAAGTTTCCATTTAGAGTGTCGGACTAAGAACAGTTTCCACATTACGTGTAGGACAAATTAACCTTTGAATTATAATAATAATTAACAAGCTGTTGTGACAAAATTAGGATGTTTTTAAATTGATTTATATCAATTTTCTAGCTGACCTAGCAAACGTTGTTCTTCATTTTTAACTACTCTTTTTTTCTACATTTTCTCACCTTTTAAACCTCCCCTGGACTTCAATAATTAATTCAAAATCAAAATTAGACACATTGGTTTAGCCGTTCTCGAGTTTTAGCGAGACTAACGAACAGAAATTGATTTTTATATATATACTTGAATCTCAAAATTCCGAATCTTTAGAGTGGATGACTCATCAGAATAACTTTGGAATGTGTAGGACATAAGTTTTTTCGTATTTTTCATAAAATAATTAAGCGATTAAAGTAAAAAAATAATTATCTATGCATATAATAAAATCGTAGGAAAATCAAAACTGTACATTGAATATTTTTTTAAAAGAATACTTAGGCGTGATCTACAATCGATATCAAAGCCAAAAATATAGTTTTTAGAATTTTTGTCTGTTTTTTGTCTGAATTTTTGTCTGCTTGTCTGTATATATGTCCGGGGTAAACTCAAACTTTACTGCATGGTTTTACTTCAAATTTTGCATGAATATTACTAATAGGTCGGGTCAACACATAGGCTGCATATTATCACGCTATTACCTACGGGGAGGTGCTGTGCGGTGTAAACGAAGTCCGCGCGGACGATTCGCTGGCAACAGCTAGTTATTAATAATCAACATTTCTCCTACACCGAATTAAGTTGTTCGAAGTCTACTAACTTTATTAGTTACCAGATTCGAGATTTTTCGAAGATAGAATAGATGAGCGTCTCGTCAAAACGAAACTGTTCACATAAATTAAGCTTGTTATTAATCATAAAAAAATATTGTTGCTGGGCCCGCGGTCTAATAAACGAAACATGACAATGCTTAATTATGACACGCGTCCAACGACAACGCAGCACATCCACTTGCATTTTATATTACTTGGGTAAAACATAACTCACAAAATAACTGTCACCAATCATAGCACGGCCATTTCTCGAAATACATAATTATATTTACCGTATAACGACATAAATGTAAACGGCAGTGTTCATTTAATATTATACAAATTGCAGAATAATTTACCCATACATGGACCTATACGTAAATCAACAAACGGGTGTGACTTAACGACCTTCTATAATTGTCGAAAGATAGTTTAAATGCCATCTATATGAGGTACATATTTAAGCACTATAGCACGCCTCAAGAGTGTTAAGTGGATGCTGTACTCTAAACATGCCAAGGTCGAGCATTTTTCTAGACTTAAACTGTGTCTGACATATCCATATTTTACTAATGCAATAATTTAAGTATACGGAAATAAAAAATCATTCTTTTTAGGGTTCCGTACCCAAAAGGTAAAACGGAATCCTATTACTAAGCCTTCACTGTCTGTCTGTCCATCTGTCACAAGGCTATATATCTCATAAATTATAATAGCTAGAAAGCTGAAATTTTCACAAATTATGTATTTCCGTTGCTGCTATAACATCAAATATGTACTTAAAAATAAAAATGAAAAAATTAAGGGTGTCCCCATACAATAAACTTTTTTTGTTTTTTTTGGCCTTGCACTTGGCCGGTTTTTTAAACACATTTCATACTTGTCAAAAATAATTATCTAGTATATTATATTATAAATAAAAACGATTTAAAAAAATCGCCTCTTCGGTTTAGTGGTTCAGTGTCGGTGTTGATCACTACTCCGGGTTCGATTTTCGCGTCGGGACTTTAAAAAATGTTTTTTCAGTTTTCCGATAAAAATACGTTGGCCCGGATTGGAAAGTGACCGGTTAGCGATAGGCTTGCCACCTATCACGTTGTGAGACCACGTATCTGCGGCTAATCGGGGGTGCACTTGTACCTCCTGCCTCTTCGAGGATAACGGCGTAACGTAACTTTTTTTTAAATATCGTGGACGTCCGTATGTATGGATATGCCACGATTACGCTCAAAATACTTAACGTATCCAAACCATTTTTAAGGTTCAATACTAAAAGGGTAAAACCCTTTTAGAAAAACTTCGCTCTTCGACCTCTGTCTGTCTGTTTGTCTGTCTGTCCGTATATCACCAGGCTGTATCTCATGAACCGTCATAGTTAGACAGTTAAAATTTTCATAGATGATGTATTTATTAATACCTAAATATTGAAGTGGGCTCGCATACGACAAATGTGATTTTATTTGGATTTTTTTTCTCGATTTTAATATCAACTGATAGACGCTTGAAATATTCACAGAATATTAAGTTATATATTCACTTTAAAATAAATATTTAATTAAAATACCTAAATATCTAAGGGAGCCTCCCATACAAGCAACGTAATTTTTTTGCTACTAGACACTTTTACTATTCCACTTGTACATAAATTTCACTTTTACACAATTTTTATTATATTACTGATGCCATAATAATAGTCAATAATAATCAGTTAAGTATATTACATCCTGAAGATGCTTTAAAAAGTGAAACCGGTCGAGTAATATAATAAAAATTGTGTAAAAGTGAAATTTATGTACTAGTGGAATAGTAAAAGTGTCTAGTAACAATGGAATTTCACCAAGTGCCGACGATGGAAAGTATAGAATGTAATTTTTTTGCCGTTTTTAATATATCAGTCATATACGAAACCTTTCGTGCGCGAGTCCGACTCAAACTGGGACGATTTTATTTAATAGTTTCAGTATATTACGGGATTTTTTCTATTGAAAATTACTATCTATTTAGTAGATGGGTCTTCTGGTGGAAAGAGTCAACCATCGCCTATAGACACCAAAGATGTTAATGGTGCGTTGCTATCTTGTGGAGAGGTCTAATGCGACGTGCATAAGTTTACCAGCTAACTTTCTCTCCAAACCGGAACACAACAGTGGCAAGAACTGATGCTGTTGCGGCAGGAATAGATCTTTATCACCTAGTAGCCACGGTAGTGACTCGCGCAGTGGTCGCCTTTTACGAACTTTTGTCTGGCAGATCAGCAGATGGGCTATTCTTCAATTAAGGGAGTCCGGACAAACACAGGGGAAATTAAATGCTTAAATTAAATGCGCTCATCTCTGGTTGAACCGGTCGGATTTGACAAAAATCTTTTTTGTGTCTAAATGTGGCTACATTAGGCTATAAACTATATTTTATACAACTAAATAGAGGAATTAATATTTTTGGGCTACGCGAATAAAGTCGTGGGTAACAGCTAGTACATATGGTGTAAAAGATATTTTGTTTATGATAATTAATAACACTAAAATGATTTGAACGGTTTATATATCTGACCGCCCCGTTGGGCGAGTGGTTAGCGACCCTGACTACGCAATCGACGGGGCTCAAGTTCGATTCCCGCCGACGGGGACAAGCGTTTGTGTGATGAGCATAAATGTTTGTATTTTCGGGTTTGGGTGTTTATTAAATATATTCAAGTATTTATATATATTTCTATGTATTAGTATCGTTGACTGACACCCATAAGACAAGCAAACAATTTGCTTAGTTTGGGGTTAAATCAGTAAGTGTAATTTGTCCTGTGATTTTTTTTTATTTTCTTTAACCATCGACGTACCCTTAAGAAGAATTAAGTTAGCTTTCGAAAAAAAAAGTATCTTCACACCTGTATTACCGAAGGAGTAGGCAGATGTACAATCAGTACGTCCACGATTAGCCAAGGACACTTATCCCATAATGTGATAGTCGCCAAGCCTATCGCCAACCGGGCACTTATCCAATCCAATCCCGCGCAACGTAGTTTTTATTAAAAACCTGAAAAATAAACATTTTTAAATTGCCATCGAATCGAAGCCAATACCTCATGCGGTAAACTCCGACACTGAAACACTAGACAACAGACCACGCAATAACCCCAGAGATAATATCATCATTTGGCGTTGTTACAAGTAACATATAACTATGTACATATTTTATTAAACTACTAAAGAGCGAAGACTAATCAATCTAAAGGAGACTGATACCGTTGCATACAATCTTGGGCCCTCTTGTAATAAGATGAAAATTATGTTAATTAATAGCTAGTTTAACATTATATAAATATTGAAAATTTTAGAGATTTTAGCAATCTGAGAACAGAGATATAATATATTCACTAGAAGTAAGGTTACGGTACTACGGTATAGTTTAACTCACTATAACCGTTTTTTATTATACAAACAACTGACACTTGTAATACAGGCAACTGTGTTTCATATTTATAAATTGACACAAAACTAAAACAAGATTTTTGGAAACCACAAATTAAAGAATGCCTCCCTGTAGGTAGGTACGTAAAATAGCTAGGAGTGAAGTCCGCACAGAACAATATAACTAAGAAGTCCGCGACTTGAGACTTTTGCAAGCCGTCAGTGATGTCAGTTGTCATTGTCACTTTTAGCTGTATTAAATCCACAGACACTAAATCTTATCAAGTTCGATGTAATGTAATTAATCGATTATTTAAATTGTATCGATTATATTTTTTCTTTTTATATTATAAATGGTTTGAAAAATTATGTCGTACTTACTGTTGATTAAACTAAATATTAATCAAGAATACACTTTAACATATAGTTAGAGCTTACATTGCGATTAAAATTATGTACATTAATCGATTATAATTTTATCGATTATACAATTATAGTACCGTAAACTTATTTTCGTGATTTCTTTTTTTCTCAGAAAGCGGATCAAGCTTATATTTGGAACTTTGAAATAGAAAAATAGTACCATTTTTTTGAACCACACTTCAACCCTTTACATTTGGGCCCAAAAATCCCCCTCTCCTTTATCTATTAATCTAAAAATCTATTATTAACGAAATTACAGGCACAGTTCCTTATATATGTTTAAACAACAATAAATTACACATTAAGAGTTCTTAATTAATATATCAACAATGCGAATAGGTCTCATGTAATTCATACTTTTTTCGAAGTAAAATAGTCGTGTTCCAGTAAAAAAACAAGACTTGAGTGAAACCAAGGCTGACAGTTTTCTTCTTACTTATAAGCTTTGAGTAATATATCTATATGTTTAAACAACAATAAACTACGCATTAAGAGTTCTTAATTAATATATCAACAATGTGAATAGGTCTCATCTAATTCATAATTTTTTCGAAGTAAAATTGTCTTGTCCCAGTAGAAAAACAAGACTTGAGTGAAACCAAGGTTGACAGTTTTCTTCTTACTTATAAGCTTTGTACTCAAAGTTTAAATATATCTATATGTTTAAACAACAATAAACTACACATTAAGAGTTCTTAATTAATATACCAACATTGCGAATAGGTCTCATATAATTCATACTTTTTTCGAAGTAAAATTGTCGTGTTCCGGTAGAAAAACAAGACTTGAGTGAAACCAAGGCTGACAGTTTTCTTCTTACTTATAAGCTTTGAGTAATATATCTATGCTTATAAGATTATTGCAAGCAATCAGTGACATTCATCAAGGTTGGCAATTTTAGCAATTTTGTTGACAAATGGATAGTGAACCGAACAGTCTAAATTATTTTATTTAACTGTTCCTATTACACATGAGGATTGATCCCGGTACAAACAATGGTGATATTTATATTGTGATATTGATTTGATGATATTGATTTATATGATAAAATTTATCCCGATACAATATGGCAAGTATTTTTTGTTTAATTTAATCTAAAAAAGATTTTATAAATGAGCTTAAAGGTTATATGCCTCAATGCAGCTCGCCACGATTCTTAAAAGCAGAAAAAATCGTTTAAGCTTTTAAGATGCCGTAAAAGGCAAAATCGCTTGTCAGATATAAATAAAATAAAAAGTCTTACTTGAAACTGTACAAGTGAATTATAACATACACAAGTTACACAACTTTTAAAAAATGGTCTATACTAATGTTATAAAGAGTAAGCATTTGTATTTTTGTATGTTTGGAACGAAAAAACACGAAAAATATTGGAGCGATTCCAAAAATTCCTTTATTGTTAGAAAACTACACTATTCAGAAGCAATGTAGGCTGCTCAGTACCTATTCGGCTGAGTAAAACGAAATAATGATTTTGAATCACGCGAAAGAAAGTCGCGAGTAACAAATGGTTCTATACATATATGTGGATATTTAATGTCGAATACAAATTGGAAATATCTATTACGCGCAAACATATTTTTCATATAAACGAGTGGGCGGGGCGACCCCCTAAGCCGTTTGCTTAGATACGGCCATTGTTAACTATGATAATTTATTTGCCGCCCCGTTGGTCGTGTGGTTAGCAACCCTGACTATGCAATCGACGGGGCTCGGGCTCAATCCCCGACGGGGACAAGCATTTGTGTGATGAGCATAAATGTTTTTATTTCTGGGTTTGGGTATTTATGAAATATATTCTACTATTTATATATGTGTTTCTATGTATTAGAATCGTTGACTAACACCTATAACACAAGCAAGTAATTTGCTTTGTTTGGGGTTAGACCAGTAAGTGTGATTGGTCCTGTGAATATTTATATTATATATTTTATTACGCACATACAAGTCAAATTATAATTTTATTTATTAAAATACTATAAAATACTCTGTAAGACATTTCTTTCAAGTTCCCGCAAATCCAAAAGAGAAGAGAGAAAGAAATGTAGAATGCATGTGTTCAAATTATTAATTAATAAACATAAAATAAACCAGAAAAAAACTATTTTTAATTACTTAACTTATTACTAATAGGTTACAATGCATTTTTATCATGACTAAAACCTAAAAATATAAATTAAATGTTAATGTTATAACCGAAACATTTATAAAATAAATACTGTGTAATTTTGATATAGTTTCAAACACAGAGCATAATAATATGGTTTATGTGTGTGAGAGCTTAATTGCAGTAGGAGAAAATAATAAATTAAAGAATATTATCTACACCCTGAGTTTTTAAAGTTAAACCGGTTGATTGATTTAAAAATTTCTTCTTATGTGAATAAAATAAAATTAGAAATGTTTTTTTTTTATAGAATAAAGGGGCAAACAAGCAGGAGGCTCACCTGATGGTAAGTGATTACCACAGCCCATGGACAGCCACATCACCAGGGGTCTAGCAGCTGCGTTGCCGGCTTTTTAAGAAGGAGTATGCTCGTTTCTTGAAGGTGCCTAAGTCGTATCCGTTAGGAAACACCCCCGCCGGTAATTGATTCCACAGAGGAGTAGTGCGTGGTAAGAAGTGCCTAGAGAATCGCACGGTTGTGGATTTCCAGACATCGAGGTGATGAGGATGGAACTTTGAGTTTTGTCGCGATGTCCGATGATGAAATTCAACAGCAGGGATCAATCCAAATAGTTCGTCGGAACACTCTCCATAATAGATGCGGTAAAAGATACTAAGCGAACTTACATCTCTGCGTAAAGCCAAGGAGTCAAGCCAATTGGAGACAGCTTGGTCGTCAACAATTCGAACCGCTGTACGCTGAATGCGATCAAGTGGAAGAAGCTGATACTGCGGAGCTCCCGCCCAGAGATGAGAACAGTACTCCATGTGAGGGCGAATTTGCGCTTTGTAAAGTTGCAAGCGATGAGCCGGCAGGAAGTACTGTCTCGCTCTACTGAGCACACCGAGCTTTTTTGAGGCCAGTTTAGCCTTTTCTTCCAAATGATCACAGAACTGAATGTTGTTCGATATGTCAACGTCAAGTATTATTTAATGTTAGATGCTTCCTAGTTCATTTTCGTCCACGAGTAAATTAAAACGTCTTTGATATAGTTGTTCATACAATTTTTCGTCCCTCATTTCAGACCCTTAAGGGTTGGTTGTCAAAAAGTTAGCCTTTTTTGAGCCCGGATCTTTAACTATTTCCTAACTAAATTAAATCCAAATTAGATAAGTGTTAGGTAACAGAAACAGACGGGCTTTCGCATTTATAATATTTATTAGCATGGATATGAATGGATATTTATAAAAATAATAAAATCAGTCAAGTGGGTGTCAGGCTACGGGGCCATGCAGTTCATTGTTGTCCATTATAAAGGTGCAGACAAAGACGAGAGATTTTTAATACTAGGAAAATTTTACATTTTTAACGCCAATGACGGATATATTCGCTCATTGCGCCAAGTACATTTTATAAGTTGGTTTACTACTCTCGTTAACTTGTCTCGTATATACTCGTTAACTTGTTAAGCCTGTTTTGTTGTAATATTTTTCCTCTTAACTTTGTTTTATACAAAGGTGCATTTGCACACACCCAAAAACAATGATTTAGCTCAAGAGTTTGGGACCTCTAATGAGAGTCAAATGTAATGTCCCTTACATTTGACTCTCATTACAGGAAAATTAAATAAATGTCGCTGAAAAAATTACACGAATTGGTCCATCTCTATCGTAAGCAAATTATTTGCTTTTAATATGTACATTTATAAATTCTGTAACATACATTAGAAATACCTACCCAAACTCAAAAATACAAATATCTATACTGGTAAAAACAACCTACCGCTAACCGAGCACTTATGTTCTGTTGGTGTTAGAGGTAAAAAAGGACTAGACGATGGCTATAAGAAAATAAATTTCGAAATATATGAAGACTGGTTGAAAAATATTTTCCCAAAATTAAAAGACCATATAATTCTGGTTATAAATAACGTCTCATATCATGCCAGGAGACTGGAATTGTTAATATGAGTTTTCGCAAAAGATACAATCACAATTTATAAAAAGGGTGAAAGACTCTGACAAATTGAAGCGAGAACAGAAAAAATAGACTTAGTTTTCTTACTGCAGAGTTATTTACTAACGGGATTGAAATAACAATTCTTAAGAACAAGAAAAAACTCCTCCTCCAATTTTTTATTTATTTAGTAACACTACGTCAACAGTAAAATAAAATAAATTCTGTATCTCAAAATAACATTATGAATCCCATTTCTAAATGGGATCTTAATGTAGATCATATTTCTATAAACCGCCCCATTAGTCGTAGTTAGCGAAGCTAACTAAGAATCGGTGGCACTCGGGATCGATTCCCGACAGGACAAAATTTGTGTGATGAGCATAGATTTTTGTATTTTTGTATTATTACATAACAGTTTTAGTATAAGTATTTATATGTATTAGTATCGATGACTAACACCCATAACACAAGCAAATGATTTTCTTACTTTAGATTTACATTGATTTGTGAAATTTGTCTAGCGATATTATAATTATTACTATCATAAAATGCATTTTTTAAATTAGTACTATTCATTTAACTCTTAATAAATAAAGTTTTATTGTACTGTAATTCTAATAAGTGAAAAATAAAATTTTGTATTTAATAATAATTTAGATAAAAATTAGGGAGTCGTACATAATTTTCAATCCGTAAAATTTCTAATTGATTTTTTATAAGTTAGTTTTAAATAAATAATCAATTCCATCAAAGGATTAATTAACTAATCATTCACACACATACACACACGGTTGAAATATTTCGTTACCTTGTTCTCTTATATACATTGGTAGGATACCATTGTTATAGGATTACAATGAATATATTTGGATGTCTAAATTGACTGCCTCGTGCCGAGGTAGCCTATTCATCTCAGATTATGAGGTCCTGGATTTGATCCCTAGGTCGAGAAAAATCTCCTGATTGAAAGAGTCAACCATCGCCTATAGACACCACGGGTGTTAATGGTGCGCTGCTACCTTGTGGCGAAGTCTAATGCCACATGAATAAGTGTACCGGCTAACTTACCCTCTAAACCGGAACACGACAGTGTCAAGCACTGACGCTATTGCGACAGGAATAGGTAAGACGGTGGTACCAGACTCGGGCGAGACAATGCAGAACACTTCCACCTAGTAGCCACGATGTTAGTGACTTGCATAGCCAATCGGTCGCCTTTTACGATATGCCAGGCAGAACGGCAGTTGGTCTATTCTTCAAAGGAGCCCGGATTTCAGTCCGGAGTTTCAGTCTTTCATTGTCATGGTTTTTCCCCCACTATTGAAATAAAAACATTATACGTGTAATAACCTTCTATTTTTCCTCTTATATAATCTACAACATCCAATTATTCCCCACAATGCTCGAGTGAATCCCCATTTACTCATTTTTTTCTCCTTTTTTATTATCAGATAGCAATCAAGCACATGGCTCTCCTATCTATCTCCTATAAACTATCGTCTACATACAACAAAGATGTTACTGATGCGTTGCTATCGTGTGGTAGGATGACAATGCTACATGCGAAATCAACCGGCTATTTCAACCTTCAAACTTGAACACGACCATGATAAGTATTAATGTTATTGCAGTAGGAATATGTAAGGAGGTGGTACCAAATACGCAGGCGAAACGTTGCGGAGTTCTACCACCTAGTAATCACGATGGTAGTGATACGTATAGCCAGTCGCCTTTTACGAACTGCCTGACAGAACGGTAGTTGTTCTATTCCTTAAGAGGGCCCGGACCAACACGGGCTAAATGTATTAAAATTTATTATAAATCTCCTACTACTATGTTCCATAACTAAGATTACTTTGTCTATTATAATACAACACGATTGATCGTGATGTTCTTTTAATTAAGGCGAGGTATTTAGACGCGCGTCAATTTTATAGAAAATGGGTGGCGCGGTATGTTCTGAAACCGCTGGGAAACGTGTTAATTTTCGGATAAATAAATATAGGACATCAGCTGAAACTAAAATTTAGCACATTATTTTTTGTATATACAACTAAATATCACCGTATAAAAATCATGTGGAAGATTAGAAATATTATTAACAAATTATTTGTTTTAGAGATTTTTTAGCCTGTTTTCGGAATTTTATTACATTACATTAATTATATATTACATTATTAACTTATTACATTACATTCTATCATGTAATAAATTAGCACATTCTTTAGATAATATCTTCAGGTACATTGTGTAATTTTTGTAAAATTGTTATTTAACAATCAATACAAAAAAAAACGTGATTAAACGAACCAGTTTTTTCCAGTTTGTCGCGATGCCTCGCCTTAATTTTAAAAGAGCATGCCGTGATTAACCATTGCTTTCTGTAGACCTGCAGATTGCAGAACAGAACAGGGCATGATTTTTTTTTTGTAGTTGTTATAATTGTTATTTCCAGCTGATATCCTTCAGGTATACGTATGTAATACTTTCATCTTATCTCAACGCTAATTTTACGGAACATTTTATGTAAGTGTGAGCTGCGTATGTCAGAAAATGCATAAAAGTAGAATCAACGGAGTCGAGACGACATCACTACGGAAAATATATGGCGTAACATGTGTGGGCAGGGTTTGTAATGCTAAAGTGAAAGAGATATTAGGCCTGAAAAAAGTGCCAGTGTAATAATAAGAATGGGCATGCTTCAATTGTTTGGAAATGTAGAAAGTATGGCAAAAGGTTGGAGGTACCGGGGAAGACCAAGACTGACGTACAATGATTAGGTTGATCGGGTGTTGTTCAAATATAGTCAGTCTTCGCAATAGGCGTAAAGTAATGAATATAGTGTGGTGCGAAAAAGCAAGGCAAGTATGCAGGGATCGTTTTATATGACACTCATTGCACTTGGCCTACCCCGTAAGGGATCTTCAAGCGCTTACTTATCGATAATTAAAACTATCATGAAGATGGACATGTATGTATGCATTTTTAACGATTGCACTAAAAAGGTCTGCAACAGGCTTGGTGCACGCTTGAAAAGCCAGATATTAGTTTATCTAACTCTATAAACACGAGCGCAGTCACAAGCAATTTTATATCTTCTAACAATTTAATTTCTTATATTTATAAGCGAATACGAAATAAAATAAACACTTATGTAGTATATTTTTGCTATGGGCTTCGTATTTGCGACCATATTATAGCGTATGAAACAACTTTGTTATTGTTTACTTCATAACAAGAGCTGTCAGCTGACGCACCTTTTGAAGCCCACACATTCTTAGAAACTACACCGAAATTTATGTAAAACATGAGTTTGACGCATTAATTGAGATTATGTAACTAAAGGGGTACCCTCACTTCACGTAACAAAACGTTAATCGAGTCGAAGTCCTTAGGGCTCTCACGTCCTACGAGCCCTACACGCGTCGACTTGATTGAAGTTTAGCTACGTGTACCAGACCTCTGGACTTATTCGAGGTTGTATTCTGCCCCCGATAGTTAAAAAGTAGCATCTAACAGTTTTTTCGAAATTGAGTTATTTATGTTGCCGGAATCAGAAAAAACGGCACATCTTTCTGTATTTTTCCTTTTTTTATGAGTGTCACTACGATTTTAGCTTAACGAAATGCCAATTCTGTATATATATTTTTTTCTGATTGAAGACCAAAAGACGCTTTTGTATAAAACTTAACTGAACAGTCGCGTTTACGTAAATATTATTCGTTTATTAGGTCGGTAATTTAAAAGTCACATATTTTATTTTTAACACGAAATTAATAAGGCGCAATTAAGCATTTGCACTTTCATGCTCTTTTTAGAAACCAATCTTTCATTAGAAATCACGTCTACATCTACTATCTATTTCGAATGATGATAATATACTTTATTGTGAATACTTAAACAAACACATATAACAGTCACATATAACCATTTAGGGCATTTATTGTTAAAACATTAAAAACATATAAGCGGAATACTTACAATGATACTACAAAAAACATTTGAAGTTTAAAAGGGGCATGTGGCTATATGCGTGTATTCAATTTAGGATGCAATATTTGTTATAAGTTTTTTTTCTTAGATGAAATAGTTTTGTTTTGTTTTATTATATAATAAACAAATATTATTAATTACTATTAAAGATATTTAACATGGCTATACTTTTTTTTATTAATCTTAATACACTTCAAGACCACAAACGATTTCCCGTTCCGTTCATTTAAAAGGGTTTTACTCGGTTTTAACTTTTTGTAGGATGAGTCTATTTAGCTATAGGGGGTAGTATTAATGGTCTGTAAAAGTCGCGTATTTGTATAAAGAGAATTACGAAAATATTATTAGTTACTATTAAAGATATTTAACGTGGCTATAATTTCATTTTTTTTAATTATCTTGATACACTTTAAGACCGCAAACGATTTCCCGTTCCGTTCATTTAAAAGGGTTTTTCGCCGTGTTCGTCCTAAGCTCCTTTGAAGAATAGGCTAACTGCCGTTCTGCCAGGTACTAGTCACCAGCATCGTGGCTACTAGGTGGTAGAGTTCTGCATTGTCTCGCCCGGGTCTGGTACCACCGTCTTACCTATTCCTGCCGCAATAGTGTTAGTGCTTGTCACTGTCGTGTTCTGGTTTGGAGGGTAAGGTAGCCGGTAAACTTATGCATGTGGCATTAGACCTCGCCACAAGATATCAACGCACCATTAATATCTTTGGTGTCTATAGGCGATGGTTGACTCTTTCCATCAGGAGACCCATCTGCTTGTTTGCTATCTTATGATATAAAAAAACTCGGTTTTAACTTTTTGTAGGATGAGTCTTTTTAGCTATAGGGGGCAGTATTAATGGTCTGTAAAAGTCGAGTATTTGTATAAATAGAATTACGAATGTAAATGAATAATGGCAAATCTACTTACATCGTGATTTTGCGTGACTTTGTGTGTGTAGTTGTTTTGGCAGCATAGCGAAAATATTCTTCATCAGGGACTCTTTTAATAAGAAAGGGAGACCAAAAAATGTCGATCTACTATTTGCTTTATTTATTCCTACCGCCATGACGTCAGAATTTGTTGAGGTCTAAAATATTTTACTCTATATAGATAACATATTATGTATTCACCTACAGTTTCTTTCGCATGGAATTCAGCTCATCTGAGAAGCCGTGAACAAGGATTTTTTTTGAGAACCGATTTCAATAAAACTAATAGTAAGCTCTGTTTTCCTACAAAATTAGCATCAAAACTATCAATAAACTTAAGCCGCCTTATTACAAAACCATAGTTAGTACAGGTTTGTTACGATATTAAAGTTAGTTCCAATACTGAAATTTAGTCTTATTTCCTCGGACTAGCGCCAAATCTGGTTTTATAATATTTTATTTAGAACTAGAACTAACTCTGGTATTAAGTTCGGTACTATATTTAGGTCTCGTTTAGGAATAAGGCCCAAGAAATTTGTTCTAAACAGACAGATACAAATTAAAAATTAACGGCATAATTGCCGTTATTAATTCGCTCTATCTCTGTTTTGGAGACATATACATATGGATAAATAAGTACATCAAGTTACCACCACACCGGTTTCTTTGCGTAGTAGGGAGAGTGAACCGAATATTTTTTGATTTTTGGTTCACCGCGATTCAACGGCTTATTAGCTTTCGAAATGGGTGTTGATTCATATTGCCACATTTTATTCATTTGATAACTATTATTTTATTCATTTATACGATTGTTCGGACAAACACATTTACATCCGCATTTGAGGTGAGGTATTTCGACGCGCGTCAATTCTATAGAAAATGGATGGCGCGGTTTGTTCTGAAACCGCTGGGAAACGTGTTAATTTTCGGGTAAATAAATATAGGACATTAGCTGAAAACTAAAATTTAGCACATTCTTTTTTTGTATTTAAAACTAAATATCACCATATAAAAATCATGTGGAAGATTAGAAATATTATCAACAAATTATTTATTTTAGAGATTTTTTTAGCCTGTTTTCGGAATTTTCTATGATCGAGTAAAGTATATTCTATCATGTATTAAGTTAGCACATTCCTTAGATAATATCTTCAAGTATATCGTGTAATTTTTGTAAAATTGTTATTTAACAATCAATACAAAAAAAAACGTGATTTAGCAAACCAGTTTTTCCCGTTTGTCGCGAGACCTCGCCTTAAAGAACGTGGTGTGGACGGTGAACACCACCACCTGCCACATTTTAGAAATCGATTTTAATACATATTGGCGCCGATTTAAATATCATATATTAAATATATAAATAATATTATGCAATAATAGCTGCAGCATGCAGCCCGCTGCATTATAAAAGAATCTCGCGGGAATAATTCGTTTTTCCGGGATAAAAATTTACCTACATGCTATTCTAGGTCATTATCTGCCTATGAGCCAAATTGAATGAAATTTCCGTATGAAAGATGAAAGTATCCGTTCAGTAGTTTTTGCGAGATTGAGTAACAAACATCCATCCATCCAAACATCCAAACTTTCGCATTTATAATGTTAATATAGTTTTATATTTATTTACTTCTAGTTTTCTTATAAGGGTTATAGAATGATTCGCACGAATATATTTCGCACTCGCAAATCGACATCTTTTAATATTATTAATTTTTCTGTGGGCGATTCGCACGAAGTTAATTTATTGGTATGCGAATCGACAACTCCAAAAATTTTAATATGTAGTAGACAATTGGCACACACGTGTTTTGTGGAATACAGTTATGATAAAGTACACTCTAGTACCAATGTATTTGGGATTAAATATTTTTATCGATATGAAATGAGACGCAAATTAATCAAAAATGTCTTTAATATTTGTTGTATGGCTTTTTTAGTTTCAAGTAAAATAGCTGCTATATAAGCTTCGATTAATTCTTCATATTTCTATTACTTCTGAAAGGGATGAACATGACTATACTTTTTATTTTGCGTTGTGTAAAATATGTGCTAACAGCCTACTACATATTTTTAGAGTTGTCGATTCGCACACCAAAAAATGAACTTCGTGCGAATCGTCTATAGACAAAATAATATTATTAAAATATGTCGATTCGCACATTCTGTGCGAGTAAAATTCGTGTGAATCATCCGATACCCTTCTTTTGCAGTAAAAAAAGCTTATTTATAGATAAAACCAAAGTAACTGAACACAATCATAGGAAGAATCAGTCTATTTAATAAACGTATAAATAGATTTTAAACGTCATAGTATGCAGTAAAAGTATTTGTTTAATACACGAATTAAATGGATACGCCTTTCAAGACAGTTTCTTAGTTTGTATCGTAGGAAAGTCAATGTATGTCCGGGGTAAACTCAAAAAGTGCTGCATGTATTTACTTCAAATTTTGCATGAATATTACTAACAGGTTGGGTCAACATGTAGGCTACATATTATCACGCTGTAGCCTACGGGGGAGAAGCTGTGTGGAGTAAACGAAGTCCGCGCGGATGAAGTTGCGGGCAACGCTAGTAGATGAAATAAAATCACTTCAAGGGTAATTTTTAAACCTTGTAATTTTTAAACCTTACAAGGCCTTGTCATCTCATTCGGTACGATAAAACAGTACAAAATGTTTTTTTTATATAGAAGAGGGGGCAAAAAGACAGGAGCCTTACCTGATGGTAAGTGATTACCGCCGCTGCCGCAGTTGATAGATAGCACATTAATTTTTAAATTACTTTATTTTTTACTTTTTTACCTAAGGTTTATAGATAGGGTAAGTCAATAAATAACTGAATCAATTAACGCATGGAGCCCAACAGTCTATACAGTGTAGTATATTCCCTTTCGATTTTTCCCCGTGTTGGTCCGGGACCTCTTTTAAAGAATAGACCGTCAGTCGTTCTGCCAGGCAGGTTATAAAAAGCGACCGTTTGGCTATAGGTGTCACTACCATCGTGACTACTAGGTGGTAGAGTTCCGCAACGTCTTGTCCGGATATATTGTACCACGGCCTTACATATTCTTGCCGCAATAGCGTCAAAGGTTGTCATTGTCGTGTTCCGTTTTAGAGGGTAAGGTAGCTGGTAAACTTATGCATGTGGCATTGTCATCCCACTACACGTATAGCAACGCACCATTGAAATTTTAGGTATCTATTCATATAATCGATGACTTCCATCAGAAAAGTCTTCTAATGATATAAAAAATCCCAAAGAAAAAACTCAATAATACTTTAACCAAATCCGGATTATTCAGGTTACGTACAAATTAATCTTCAATTAATTAATCAAGGGCTTTTAAAACTTGATCCGAACAAAAACAAATTTATTCACAACCATTATAACTTTTGTTTGTTCGAAAGTTACAAAATTAAGTACTGTAAGTACTATTTTATATTTTATTAAACGATTTCCGAAAACTAGCGATCGCCTGTGGCCGTAACTCGACTATAGATGGAACATTAAAATCTGTCTTAAGTTTGCGCACTGACTTTAGCCATAAAGAAAATGTTAGACATGTGTGTATTATCATGCATGTCACATGAATTTAGAGTGAGTAATGTTTATTTTTAGTAATATTACTAGCTGACCCGGCAAACGTTGTTCTGCCTTTTTAACTACTCTTACTTTTGATATATTTCTCACCTCTTAAACCTTCCCTGGGCTTCAACAATTAATTCAAAACCAAAATTAGCCAAATCGGTTCAGCCGTTCTTGAGTTTTAGAGAGACTAACGAACAGTAATTGATTTTTATAATATATATGAGATGTATTTATAATGTATATTATTTATATCAATATCAATTGCTGCTCGATAGTCTGGCTAAAACTCGAGAACGGCTAAGCGGTTTGGCTAATTTTGGTTTTAAAAATATATTCGTGGAAGTCCAGGGTAGGTTTAAAAGGTGAGAAAATATAGAAAAAAAAACCGGAAAAGTAGTAACAAAGGTAAAACAACGTTTGCTGGGTCAACTAGTTTAAAAATATATTTCTGCAGTCCTCCGCAATATGAGATTTATATATATATATATATATATATATATATATATATATATATATATATATATATATATATATATATATATATATATATTATACTAGCAAAAAGCAGATCTTTGTAAGGACTATTATTAGGTTATTTAGGACTGGGTTATTTTAACACGTCATCATATTTTTATAAAAAACTACTACGGAAACGCGGCCACTACCTAGTAATATTGTTAGGAAAGTATTTTAATGAGAATTATGTCTTTTAATGTATGGACTTTATTTATAAGTATCTAACCTAAAAAAATCGAGCGAATTTTCACCCAAACATTATATTTGCATCAAAGGCGTCGTCAGGCTTTAGTCTAGGGGAGCGCAGCAAAATAAAACCAAAATAAAGAAAAACTTGTTTTTAAGACTAAATTTTTTTAGTACTTTACAAGAAAAATTCTTTAAAATTTTCTTAATTTATTAAAAACACGATTTTTATAATTATCAATGTTACCTACACAGAACAAATATAAAGGTTATCTATATCATATTTTACACCATATTTTCTGGTCTACTTATAATATAGTACAGTCTACCTATAATAAGTAGCAACTCAAGATCCATCTCGCGCCACCACTTCGCCCTTAAAGTCTAATATTGATAGAAATCAATTTTTATTTATGGTAACTTTCTTGTAAAAGAGTTTTCAAGAGAAAATGGGTATTAAAAATTAAAGTTGATCTTATAAAGAAAAACACATTTTTTTAGCTTTTTACCCTCGGGCTAAGATTGGAAATAGATCTCAATACAATTTTAATCAATTAATACACTTGTACTGTTTCACAGTAATCATATTGTGAAAAATTTGTAAACGGGTGACCTTGCAGGCGATTCCTGCAACTTCTCGCTAAATTAAGGTATTTTAAGCTCAAAAGAGTAAAACTATAGGCATGGATTTTTTCAGTTCTAAGAAATATTGATATGTCTCAATTGCTAAATCACAAAAAACAGCAAGAAAACACTTACTTTAGTTACTTACTAAATTAGCAACTTCCTTATCTACATACGTAGCGGGAAGTTAAAAAGTACAAGTGTATTAATAGATTAATATTGTATTAAAATGGAATGAATGAAAATGAATTAAATGAGTTAAAACTGCCAAGCCAAAGCTCAAACCTAAAAGTGCGATATTTTTTCAGTAAAATGTACCACAAAAGGGCATAAATCGTCGCCTAGTGTAGCTTTGTAGCATTTTTATTCGTTAGTTTTATAAAAGATGGCGTTAATAGTAACAAAATTCTACCACAACATGTATCTTCTATTTTTTTTAATGTTCATAAAATGGTATTTTAATGGTAGAACATATCTCGACATGAATTTAAACTACCACGTCAAAGCTCAAACTTAAAAGTGCGATACTTTTCCAGTGAAATGTACCACAAAAGTGCATAGAAAGTCGCTTAGTGTAGGGCTTGCTTCGCTCGCCCTGATAAATCAATGCCACTTTTCGTTGTAATTTTATAACTCAAGAACGGGCTCACCTATCAAAACCAAATGTTTACGATTTGTTCGGACTATTTATTAGATGGTTTATGTGAAGTTTGCACAAAATCGGCAGAACTTTTCTTCATTTTTTTGTAACAAATGAATTCAATAAATGGCGATACGTAGCGAAGCTCGTGACGGGCCGCTAGTTAATATATATAGATGAAGGAAGTTTTTATTCGGTTGTATTTTTTTAACAGTTTGTTTTCTCAGAATTCTACTCTCCTTAATATACCGTTCCCACGCTCGTATTAGATGCGTCAGTATATCAGGTTTCGAGTAAGACCTTATTTGCCGTTACAGTTTAGAAAGATAGCGTTCGACAATGTTCATAATATGAGTCATCCTGGAATTCGTACCTCGCGTTAGCTCATGAGGAAAGATTTTTCTAGGAGAACATGAATCACGTCGGGGTCACCAGAGTTGAGCATGTAACTAATAATTGTATATTTAGTGGACTATAAATAAAAGTCTTTAATAGAGTATAACTGTTACTTTATTGCTGCGCGTGATCGAGGTGCCGGCGAGTTACATACTGGCTTTAGTAAGATTCAATATTATAAGCATGGAGGAATGATGTAAACATGACACCGCAACAGTCTTTTAATAGCTCTATTCTTCTTTTATTTTTTTTAATATCGATAGGGAAGCGCTTGACCATGATCTCGCTTGATGGTAAGCTAAGATGCGGCCTAAGATGGAACGAGTTTCCCTAGAATGTACCTGTTCACTCTTCTCTTTAAGATCTCAGGTTGTACTCGTCAGGGAACATAGAACACAGAATCCCTTGCAGTTCAGATCAAGAATGTCGAGTCGAACCGTTTTGTCCGAGTACGTGGAACGTCCACCATATGGCGATGCTTAGTATCGGTGCGCCTCGACGATCGATAGAAAAACATGGATGGCGTGGGTGTGGTAAACTGTTAAGTCTGTAGTCGTTCGGCTTACTCTTCCTACCCCGCAAGGGAAACCGGGCGTGATGATACTTCGTCTATATTCCAACCATAATGTACTCCTATATTGTGCACATATCGGACATCTCTCACTGCAATTTCCAAAATGTCTCTAGCTAGTTTACTCATCTAGGAATATCATTTCGAAATTTAACGGAATAAGCTGAAGTTTTGCAAAGACCTTGAAAAGCATACAAAACGTAGACTTGCCTTTCAGCCTACCCAACTTGTGAAACTATTAAGACCAGATCATCGTCAGTTTAGCTAGAAAAGAAAAATCAAGTTTATTATTCATAGCGTAGTGAGAAGAAAGAAAATTGTGAAACGCCGACTATTATATAGGTATCTTGTTAGCTAGCGGTTTATTTTCGGCGTAGCAAGGTTGCGTACAAATTGCTCATTTATGAATTAAAGGTTTATTTCGTTTTATTATTTATATGAAGAAGTTTATAAACTTGCTTAGAAGTGTATCACTTAATATGAATGCTAGAGGTGTTATTTTTACTCTAATGAATTGCTCAAAGGTACTATATTATCCGATGGCTTGAAATAATTTATTCAATACCATAATTTATAGCCTTTGTTTTACTCAAATATATATAATAATTTACTACTTACTATAATTTCCTGATTAATTATGAAGAGTGGAGATAGCACTTACAATTTAATTGCATAGAGGGCTTTTAGTAGTTCGAAAGATATTTCGAAACGATTCTAAAATTTTCATGATATAACAAAAAATATTGAGAATGAAGCAATGACTTTTACAAAACATAAATTTTATGTCACATATTATATCATATAACATAACTAATTAGCTGTGCTCGCCACTTCCTCCGCGTGGAAAATTTTCTAAAAGTTCTGGGGTTTTACCCGCATAATTCCCGTTTCCGTGGGATTTTCGGGATAAAAACTATCCTTTGTCCTTTTTCGGGTTTTAAACTATCTTCGTACCAAATTTCATCCAAATCAGTTCATTGGTTTAGGCGTAAAGAAGGGACAGACAGACAGACTTTCGCATGTATAATATTAGTATGGATAACACAATTTCTAACATTAGTTCACTAAACTTAAGTGCATTGATGATACCCTTCATGACACGATACAATTAGTTCAGCCAGTGTAATACTAAATATTATATATAATGCTGGCGCCGAACTTGCGTCTACTCGTATCGCCCCAAAGTTATATGCGCTCTAAGGCACACGTAGTCCGGAATGTATGCGAAAATAGAGCTGATAATAGCCGATCACATCTGCATTTATCGTGTCATTGTACGGAGCTTTGTGACGATAGATGCAAGTGCGGCTCCATCCTAAATGAATTATAGCGAAATGGCAACATTTAGTACACAAGATATGAAATACAGCATGCATAAAAAGGATGAAAGCACGAAAGCATACAGTGTCTAAACTATTGAGTTTTTTTATCGTCGTAGAGTCGTAAGATAGCAAACAATCAGATGGTTCTCCTGATAGAAAGAGAAGCAATCGCCTATAGACACCAAAAATGTTAATGATGCGTTGCTATCCGCATTTTTTTTTATATATAAGAGTGGGTAAACGAGCAGGAGGTGCACCTGATGATAAGTGATCACCGCCGCCCATGGACATCCGCAATACCAGAGGTCTTGCAGTTGCGATTCCGGCCTTTTGTGAACAAGTAAGCTCTTTTCTTGAAGAACCCCAAGTTGTATCCATTTGGAAACACCCTGTCGGTAATTGATTCCACAACAGAGTAGTGCGAGGCAAAAAGTGCCGAGAGAATCGCACAGTTGTAGATTTCCAGATATCGAGATGGTGAGGATAGAATTTCAAATTTTGACGCGATGTCCGATGATTGAATTCGGCGGCAGGAATTAATCCAAATAACTCGTCGGAATACTCTCCCTGAAAAATACGATAGAAGACACAGACTGAACCAACATCTCTACGCAATCCATAGAGTGAAGCCGTTTCGTAATAGCCTGGTCGTCAACGATTCGAACCGCCTACGCTGAATGCGATCAACAGGAAGAAGCTGGTACTGAGGCCAAATTTGAGCCCTATAAAGTCGGAGGCGAGGCGATGGGAGACAAGAAGTACTGTCTTGTTCTGCCGAGCACACCGAGCTTTTTGGAAGCTAGTTTAGCCTTACCTTCCAAATGACTGCAAAACTGAACTTAACTCGATATGTCTACTCCCAGAATCCCGATACTAGCTGAGGCTGTCAGGAGAGTATCCCGAAATTGAGGTGACACGACAAAGGGTGTCTTTTTAGCGGAGAACACGCAAAGCTGTGTCTTCTTGGGGTTAAAAGTGACCAATTTTTGACGACCCCATTCCGAGACATTGATTAGTCGAGTCTCAATTCAGACAAAAGCTTGTTTCGGCACTCTTCGACGTGTTCCCGAGAAATACCGCTACGGCCGGAGTATGTAGCAACACCAGTACTGTCATCTGCATAGTAATATATGTTGTGAATTTACATCATGTCATTGTTTTGTTAGCAGAAGGAACAGTGTCGGTGATAGCACGCAGCCTTGTGAAACATCAGCATTGACAGATTTAAGATCAGAGCACGCACCCTCAAGTACGACCTTGATGCTGCGATCAGCCAAAAAACTGGTGATCCACTCACATAATTTCTTGGGAAGCCGTGTTCGGTATACTAGAAGATCACCAGCTGAGCGGGCGCGACGGAAACTCTATTGGCGGTCGCTAATCAGCTGGTGCTTATATTATGGTGCAAATACTTGAGGAGCTGAGAGTTGATGATTGTCTCCATAATTTCGAGAACAAGGAGATTATGGCTATCGGTCGATAGTTAGACGGATTAGGACGGATCTCTTTTTTAGGGATGGGATGCACTAGAGCTGTCTTCCATGAAATCGGTACTACACCGAGTAAGTAGGAGTTGGAATAGGCGTGTTAATATCGGCGCAAGCTCTGGAGCACACGCTTAAAGTACAATCGGAAGGATGCTATCCGGCCCACTCGACTTATGGACGTCCAAAGAAAAAATACCGTGTGGCGGGATGGCAGTGCCATAAGCATTATTGGTATATACATTTGAATTTTAAAATATTATTTATGAACAGTAAAATCGTCTATTCTTTGAAGAAGACCTGAACAACACGGGGATACAATACCATTTGCATAAATTTACCGGCTACTTCCCTCACTAAATTAATAATAATGTATAATAATATTCACGAAACAAATCACACTTACTGATCTAACCCCAAAGTAAGCAAATTATTTGCTTTAGTTATAGGCGTTAGTAAACGATACTAATACTTAGAAATACATATATAAATACTTTACATACATAATAAACACCAAAACCCGGAAATACAAACATTTATGCTCATCACATAATTGCTTGTCCCCGTCGGGGATCGAACCCGAGCCCCGTCGATTTCGTAGTCAGGGTCGCTAACCACTCGACCAGCGCGAGCGCGGAGGTCAAATAGAAACAAGACGCGTTTGACAGAAATTGACCAGTCAATCGAGACATTGCAGAACTTTGACACCTAGTAATCACTAATCTTCATCACTAAATACTAATCACTAATCATTAATCTTCAAAAAGGCACAGACTAAGACGAAGAAAAAGGTTGCGAACAAATTGCTCTCCAGTGAATTGATTGAGGGCTTTTACTACGTTTATTTTTATTCCAAATGGACGACATTTGGAATTAATTGATTTAAAACCATTTATAACCTTTTTCATACTGTTTCGCACCTCATATTTCGTTCCCAATATTCATCCAGGTGTTGTTCAAAAATACAATTATCCTGCGAAACAGTCTTTAAAAGGCGAACGTTTATCGTGTGTGTCATATGAATGAAGTGTATGTAATGATTTATTTTTATTAATTTGATATATATCTATTGCATATTACTTAAAAATATAAAGTTTTTGCAGTAATATAAACTTTACTTTTTCAAGTTGCATATTTTGCAGAAATAACCATGGCCGGACAACATCTGCGTCAACTAATAATTGTTAAATTCCCTTTGATCGCGGTTTACCCAACGACTTATCTGCGTGATCAAGCAATGGGTCCTTCAGCTTTTGATCGTTACATACCACTCCTCTTGCCATTCAGCTAGGCTACGTTCTCGGTTGCTGAACTCACTAACTCATCTTTGCGGTATACCGGTCACGCGAACAAATCTCTCTTTTTCCTTGGCTATAACGTGTATAGGTGGAAGACTTGCTATAACACATACTGCCTGGTCAGAAATCGTTCGAAAGGCGCTAGAGTAGCTTGTACTACGAATAAAACTTAAATAAAGCAACTTGCGCGTACGGTACACCTATCTTGAGTTTATACTGGTGCCGTTGAATTATATCTGCCCAGACAGGCGCATCATATAACAGTACCGACGTTACGACCAAGGCAAGTTATTTTCTCTGATTCTGTCGTGGTCCTCCAACATTTGATATGAGACGAACCAATAGCTTTGCTGGTTCTGACGCTTTCT
Organism: Apodemia mormo; assembly: GCA_036924255.1. Classification (NCBI taxonomy): domain Eukaryota; kingdom Metazoa; phylum Arthropoda; class Insecta; order Lepidoptera; family Riodinidae; genus Apodemia; species Apodemia mormo. The sequence goes on along the minus strand of JAUPFN010000009.1, from coordinate 8,669,031 downwards.
ATACCTCAGCTTGGAATCCAAAATAGCACCAATTTCGTGGTGAAAGTATGAGCTTCGATCATTAGAGTTATTACCTCTACCATTTACGGATAGTGATAAGCATGACCTCTGTCTGGTAAGTCCTGCCATCTTCATCCGTCCTTGGATAGCCGCAAATTACTCTTGAAAGATATGATGTGCGTCTTCAAGAACTTTGCGAAAATAGTAATCGTCACATTGTCAGCAAATTGGGTGAGCTCAGCACCTACAGGTAGGTTGAGACTTAGAAGGCAGTCGTACATGGCATTCCACAAGATTGGGCCCAATACCGAGCCTTGTGACATGCCTCCTCTAATAATATACTCCTGCGTTCCTTCATCCATGTCGTATTTAAGAAATATATTTTCAAAATAACGTTTAACTATTCCCTTCAGGAACACTAGTATATTCAGAGCCACGCCAATATTATCCCATCGACCATTTTGCTATGCTTACCACTCAGTCTATAGCGTTCAGGGTAGAATGTGCTTTTCGGAAGCCGCACTGATTATGTTATAGGGACGAATGAATCGGGTTCTCGATTCGGTCATGGATTATAATATATTCTAGGAATTTTATGCAGTATTTAACATACATAACAGGCGATATGACGATGATTCGTCAGGTACTTTATTCCCTTAAGAACAATCATCGTACTTTTTAGTGGTTAGAAAAACAACCATCGATCAAACGTTTATTATATAATGTCAATAACAGATCAGAATGTGTTTTTATTGCTAACTTCAGCGTAATATTTGGGATTCCATATATACCTGATGCTTTCCTCGTTTGCAGCTTATTACATGTATTTCTAAGTTTATCAGGAGTGATTCATGAAATATCCTCCATATTATCCTTATCTAGAATAAGCTCAATGTTTCTTGCTTAGGGAACAGGGTAACAATCGTTCCCATAAGTATTCGATGCTGACATGTCTGCAAGTTGATCACAAGTTCGAGGTATATAAAAATTCCTTTCTGAAATTTCTTATTTCTACAGTCATTCTTTCTCTTTAACTCTGTTAAACTTTGAAATACTCTCCCCTCTAATATTCGCGATAGCGATTAGCTGCATATTTTTACAATAGCGCTAAAAGAGCATTAACTCGTCTTAATTTGAAAGCCACTATAATTAACAACACAGTAATAGATTAACATTTTTCTTTCTTTTTGTTTTGTTTTATTTTTTTCTCTATATATAAATAATATAATCACAGTTGTAAGATATTACGTACTTGTACACTGTGTTCTAATTATAATCGTGTATTCTCGCTTCTTGGATCTGCTTGTACCAGTTAGTAAACATGTTTACTGTTTTACTTACTTACTTTACATGTTTTATATAATATTTTTTTAAGAATTGTATTTTGTGTATAATTAAGTGTTAAATAAATAAATAAATACGTTTGCTGTAAATAAAATCATTTTTATATTTGAAAAGCTATAACTTTTGAAAATTTTATTAGATTTTATTTTCTTGGATTTAATAATGTGGATTGATGGCATTCGACCTAGCGTTGTAAGTGGTAAAATATTGTAGGTTAAAAATGATTAATTGAAAAAAAATTATGTCGAAAAAACACTTTTCGTCAACGATAACTCCCGAACGGATAAACCGATTTTGATGCAATTTGCGACATTAGACGCAGATTTTCAAGTAAAAGAGCTAATTCGATTGTATACTTGCTTAATATTTTATAACAATATTTCTGAATAAAAATATAATTAAAAATGCATTATCAGAGTTGTGACACGTACAGACAATCGGTCGCCTGTTACAACCTGCCTGGCAAAACGGCAGTTGGTCTATTCTTCAAAGAAGCTCGGACCAATATGGGGAAAAGATACAACACCAAGACAGGTTTAAAGCCACCAAAGTTTGAAGTTATTAAGATAAAACTAAAAGTAACACAGGTCAAGCAATGGTCAATAACAACTATTACATAATAAATCAATAATAATCTTTCTCTATACAGAATACAAAATAGCTTCCAAATAAATTTGCCGAAGCCGTCGGATCATGTTGGTACTACAAAGCCGTTGATTAATTCATTAGAGAGCAATTTGTACGCAACCTTTCTACACCGGAATATATAATTGGCTAGCAGCCGTTTAAGTAACGAGACTAACGAGATGCCGATATAATAGACAGCATTCCACAATTTTCTCTCTTCACGCCGCGTTATGAATCATAAACTTGTTTTATTACTAGCTACAGACATATATAGCGAAGTAACATCTTTGACTACGAACACATTTACATGTATCTCTACCTCATACCTTTTTTTATATCATAAGACAGCAAACAAGCAGATGGGTCTCGTGGTGGAAAAGTCAACCATCGTCAATAGACAACAAAGATGTTAATAGTGCGTTGCTATCTTGTGGGAGGTTTAATACTACATGCATAAGTTTACCGGCTATCTTAAACTCGAAACTGAAACACGACAGTGACAAGTATTGACGTTATTGCGGCAGGAATAGGTAAGGCTGTGGTATCAGACCCGGCGAGACAATGCAGAACTCTACCACCTAGTAGCTACGATGGTAGTGACTCGCACAGCCAATCGGTCGCCTTTTACGACCTGCCTGGTAGAACGGCAATTGGCCTATTTTTCAAAGGAGCCCGGGACTAACACGGCGAAGATCTTTTACGGTTAAGCAAAGAGAAATGAAACCTAGCGGAGCTTAACCACTTCGTAGTCGTGATAGTAGACACTTGCATAGCCAATCGTTAAGACACAATCTTTTTCGAAATGCCTGGAAAAATGGCAGATGGACTTTTATTCAAAGAGGTTCCGGCTACTTAAAATAGCGTTTATGAATGAACAATAAATGTTTATCTGACGTTCGTATCGTGTAATTTATGTTTTTTTTTAACTTTTTTTTTAACAAAAATTGTGGTTTAAGAGCTAATTCTATTAGAATACCTAAACATAGATCTGTAGAAGGTTAGGGAGTAGCGAGGATGAATCAGCCTTGGTATTTTTTTTACACGCTTTTTATTAGCTTCACCTGTATGTTTGTATGTTTGTTTGTAACCGACTTCTTTGGGCGCGATTTTGACCCACTTTAAACGGCCAGATTTCGTTCAAAATTTGTAGATTTATCGAGGACCGATGACAATACACTAATTTGACGTTTTTTGACCTGTATGTTTGTATGTTTGTTTGTAACCGACTTCTTTGGGCGCGATTTTGACCCACTTTAAACGGCCAGATTTCGTTCAAACTTTGTAGATTTATCGAGGACCCATGACAATACACTAATTTGATAATAAAATTATTAGGTTCATCTGTATGTTTGTATATTTGTATGTTTGTTTGTAACCGACTTCTTTGGGCGCGATTTTGACCCAATTTAAACGGCCAGATTTCGTTCAAACTTTGTAGATTTATCGAGGACCGATGACAATACACTAATTTGATAAAATTATTGCATTTTTAAATTTGCAAAATAAGATTTTTGTTAAGAGGCTAGTAGTCCCCGACCGTGGGAATTTAAAATTGAACACACACATCCATATATTTCACTAATCGTATACGTCGACCATACGTCACACTATGGCCCATACTAGGCCTAAAAATTGTGTAATCATTGCGTGTTTTCTTCTGCGACATACGTAATGACACTTACAAAAACCGCAATGTTTCTATTTTTCATTGATTTGGCAAAAGTCAAGGTGGAGCCATAGTGAACGCGTTCTACGTGTAGTAATACATTATGTTATTCACAACTGATTGATAATGTATAATTTTGATTAAACTGCTATTAACTGCTAATACTTAATTACTTAAATATTTAATACTTCAGAATATAATACAGAGCCATGGTACGTAAATTAAATGTATATTAAAATCGAACAAAAGTATTAATTTTTTTAATGTATCACAAAATTAATCAAATCGGAACCGATCTTCTCAAGGGATCATAGTAATTTACGTATCTATATATATGTACATAACATATATTCAGTAACATAAAAGTACACAGTTTACAACACAACTTATTTGTGGTTAAATTTAAGTTATTATTAAATGTGAATGAAGCCATCGGTGGCCGCTCTGTTATTCAAATAGTTAACAACCCCGACTACGCAATCATTGGGGCTCGGGTTTGATTACCCACAGGGTCAGGCGTTCATATATTGAGCATAAGGTTTGTATTTCTGGGTTTGGGTGTTTAATAAACATATTTGTGTTTTTATGTGTATTTATATGTATTCATATCGTTGAGTAACACATAATTAGCAAATAAATTGCTTACTTTGGGGTTAAGTCTAAGACTTCGTTTACTACGCACAGCTCCTTCCCCGTAGGTGATAGCGTGATAACATGTATCCTATATATTGACCAAACCTGTTAGTAATATTCAATTTGAAGTAAATCCATGTGGTACTTTTTGAGTTTACCCCGGACATACATATAGACAAACAGACAAAAATTCTAAAAACTATATATATATATATATATATATATATATATATATATATATATATATATATATATATATATATATATATAAGACATTTTCTACCAGTTAACCTTGCACTTGTAGAAACATTGTTGTGGTTGTGTTCCCAAAAAAGCTGATTTGCAACTTAAGATATGGCTAATCATGGCCAATGATTTTAAATCCCATGGTTTGACAAGTGACTAACTATCAACAAATAGGGAATTAGGAATATAATATACTAATTAATAAATAAGTTAATGGACATATAGTACAAATAAACACGATATAACGTCGCGTCGTGCTACAACGCGGCAAAATGTGTAAAAAAATGTGTAAGACCACTAAACACTTTACCTCGATTGACATTTTGTTACATAAATCGGACACCTGTCCATATAATGTGGTCAATACCTTTGTTATTTTTGTATTTGTAATTTTAGTTTTAATTTCCTTCGTTTTTAAGTTGACTTGCATTTGTCCGGATTTTTTTAGGTTTTAATTCGGAATTTAGCAATTTAGCTTCTGTTAAATACATAGTATATCTACAATTAAATAAAAATAAATAAAATATATTTATTGCCTATAATTAAGGCAACACTTATACCGTAATAATTAATAATATTTGTACTTTTTAGTTTTATATGTATTAAGTGTATGTCCTTTACTAAAGCCAATATTGATTTCATTGATTGAAAGATTTAAATACATATCTTGAAGTTTCCGAATCAGTGCATACACATTGGACACAACACAATAAATCTTTTGATAGGATTATATTATCTCTCTGTATTCGATTTATTGTACTGAGAGACACTATTTGTAGTGTTACCGTTTCTAAATTTTTTTCATCGAATTGTTATGTTTCGGCCCGGGCTTCCTTGAAGAAAATATCTAGTGCAGTGTTTCCCAAATTTTTGTGTGGCATGCCCCACTGTAAAAAAAAAAACAAAGTATTGTTTAGCTAGTTTTTAAAACGTCAACGAAGTTTACTCGACGCATTTAATCACCCAGTTGATATTTTGGTAACTTAAAATTATATGTAATAATTATTTACAGCATTTTTTAAGAATTTGTTTTTTTTTTGTCAAATTTGGCAACGATATCTAGTATTGCAAGAAAATAGCCCGAAGCGAAAGGATTAAAGACGAGTCGAGTCCATTTTTGAAATTGGTCCCTTAATTATAAAATTGCCCTCTTGCGAGGCAGAGTAGGGACCCACTTTGGGAAACACCGATCTAGACCATCTGCTATTCTGCCAAACAGTTCGTAAAAGTATCGTGACCACTACATGGTACAGTGGCAACATCTCACTCGGGGTCAGTACCACAGCCTTATTCGTGCCGCAGTACTGACAATGTTTGTCACTGTCGTATTCCGGTTTGGTAAGGTAACCGGTAAACTTATGCATCTGACATTATATCCGCAACATGGATGGCATTACAACACCAACATCTTCAGTGTTTATTGGCGATGGCCGTCTCTTGCCATCAGGAGAGTTGTTTGTTTTTTTTTTATATCATAAGATAGCAAACAAGCAGATGGGTCTCCTGAATGAAAGTCATCAGAAGACCCATCTGAACTATCTAAAGACCATATGAACCATCGCCTATAGAAACCAGAAATGTCAACGGTGCACTGCTTTCTTGTGGTGAGGTCTAGTGCCACATGCATAAGTTTACCGGCTTCCTTACCCTAAAAAAAATTGCCTTTTGACATTTTGAAAATTTTGTTATGTCTGTATGTTCCGTTACAATACAAGAATAGCTTGACCGATCTTTTATTTATTTTATTTTTTTGGATAATCAGATACTCTAAAGTAAATACATATTATGTTATCTGCCAAACTGATTTATAGTTAGTCGGCATTAGTTCAAGATTTTGGCAAAATATGTGTGTGCATAAATAACAAGCTATATAATTTTTGTTTATCTGCTCACTCAAAAACATCTAGTTCAATATTGATGAAAATTGGAGTACAATGAATACACGTGGTTGCACATTTATAAGAAAAAAAAAACAAAAATGATTTGCTTATGCCCTTAAAGATATAAAATAGACACATTTTCGTAAAAACACTGCTGTTTTTTTTATATTTTAAAAATAATACTTTAATGGCGTACAAGATAGAAAGTCAATGTTTACCAAAAAAGAAAAAACTTTGAAGAATAATTTTTCGGAAGACTTGCTATTGAAACTTTCTTTCATCGTGTTATTTCTAACTTTAATATTCTGTTTTACAACAATTTGATCGCAGTAAATTTGCGACAACTTTGGAAACTTTGGGCCAAATCTTTAAATATTTTTTGTAGAATCAAACAGAATGTTAGATATCAAACATATAAAATATAATCGAATAGAAAATCTCTTAATTTTTCTGAAAGTTGGTAGATAAAATACAAAAAAGTCAACGTCAAAAATGTTTTATTGGAATAAAACTTTACAAGCACTTTTGACTGCACATTTTTTTACAGTTATAGCCGGATGCAGATTGAAACGTGGTCACACACTCAGAAGATATCGTTTGATATAGATAGATAATAGATAGATAGATAATAGATAATCGTTTTTCACCGTGTTGGTCCCGGCCTCCTTTGCAGAATAGGCCAACTGCCGTTCCGCCAGGCAGGTCGTAAAAGGCGACTGATTGGCTATCGAGCCACTACCATCGTGGCTACTAGGTGGTAGAGTTCTGCATTGTCTCACCCGGGTCTGGTACCACCGCCTTACCTATTCCTGCCGCAATAGCGTCAGTGCTTGTCGCTGTCGTGTTCCGATTTGGAGGGTAATGTAGCCGGTAAACTTATGCATGTGGCATTAGACCTCGCCACAAGATAGCAACGCACCATTAACATCTTTGGTGTCTTTAGGCGATGGTTGACTCTTTCCACCAGGAGACCCATCTGCTTGTTTGCTATCTGATGATATAAAAAAAAAAAAAAAAAAGATCCAGCGGAAGAAACTCAACGGATTTATCTTTTCCATCTAAAGTTTTTTCATATAAGTTATAATGTTTTTTATATTACAATAATGTAATTGGCATAAGGAGCAATTTTAACTAAAGTAACCTAATATAAAAGTATGTAAGAGGATATAAACTAGTTTTATACTAAGAGAATTACTAGAAAATAGATTTTAAATTTATATAGAAGAAATAGTAGGTAAATGAAAGGTTAACAAAGCATATATGCAATGCGAATCTTAAAAGATCTAAGTACGGGGAAGACCAAGACTGACATATTATGATCAGATTGATTGGATACTGTCCGAAGGTGGTGTTAGTATGAAGAGAGTAATGAATATGAAAGAAGCTAGATAAATCTGCCTTGCAGATTCGTTCGACATATAGCACTCGGATCTCTTTGACTGCCCCTTAAGAGATCTAGCGTAAAAATATGTATGTAAATTTATTAATTATTGATAAATCTCTTATATGTTCCGGAAGCTTATTATAAAAGCGTAATTATACATTGCCCCATAAATTAGTTCCTTATTCTATGGAGATGAGATGCATGCCATGATCGTTTTTGTTTCTTATATTTAGCGAGGGAACCAATTAAATAAACTAAATAAGAGAGTGGATTCATTCTACCTGCAAACAATTACTTTTATCAAGTTTTATCTAGTTGCTACATAGAAAATACAAGTACCTAGGTGGAATTTTGTATTATTTTTATCACTGTGTTTTATTTAGTTTGGAGGTAAGTAGGTACTATGAAATATCACGGTCTTTTAAACGACAGAAATATATAGGTTTGCGAAGTAAAGTGGATATAACCATAGTGCAGCGTGTTACCAAACCAGAACGCGCCTTGCGGATCAATAGAGTACCTACGATAATTAATACGGAATTAAAATTTGTTACAATAGAGCAACGAAATTGGGAAGATGTATGTTTTTTTGGTAAACATGTTGTCATGTTGTCTAATACCTTTAAACGAGCAATTCTTGTGTATATATATATATATATATATATATATATATATATATATATATATATATATCCATCCCACATATTTTAGAACATCGTTAAAATATTTTCTACCATTAATATTTTTATACCATAATATTTTTTAATTTTTTTTCTATTATTTTTGTAACTTAAGCGAAAAATAAAGAATTAAGCAGCCCTTTTTACACGCTTTTTATTAGCTTCACCTGTATGTTTGTATGTTTGTTTGTAACCGACTTCTTTGGGCGCGATTTTGACCCACTTAAACGGCCAGATTCAAAAAAAGAAGGAGGTTCTCAATTCGGCTGGTATATTTTTTTTATGTATGTACACCGATTTCTCCGAGGTTTTTGAACCGAATTACGTGATTCTTTTTTTGTTTGATGCGCAATAGTTTCGAATTGATCCCATAAAAATTTGATTCAGGTAGGCCCAATAGTTTTTGTTTTATGAGCATTTTTTTATTTATTGTACCTATCTCGATGTCTGAAATCAAATCTCGCAAGTAAATTTGATCCACTTCCCGGTTAGCGATTGAGCTGAAATTTTGTATACGTATGTTACTTTTTGTTGAATGACAATGAAACCTTATTATGTCATGGAGCTGATCTGATGAATCTGAATCGGAAGGTGACCACAGGAACTTAATAATTAAATGGTTAAAAATCGGTTAATAACAAGACTATTGAGTTTGGACTCATTTGATTCATGTTGACGAGCACTTTGGTGCTTGGTGCTAACTAGGATCCTGCAGGGTTCGATGATGAAGCAAGAAGGTGACCATAGGAGCTCAGCAATTAAATAACACAACTCTATCGAGTTTGGGCTCGTTTGATTCGTGTTGACGAGCACTTTGGTGCTTGGTGCTAACTAGGATCCTGCAGGGTTCGATGATGAAGCCAGAAGGTGACCATAGACGCTCAGCAATTAAATAACACAACTCTATCGAGTTTGGGCTCGTTTGATTCGTGTTGACGAGCACTTTGGTGCGGGTGGAAACTAGTTATAAAAGGAACTACTCTTAACAAAAGTCTTTGTTCTACGTCTGTCAAGTCGGTGGAAGTTATATCTTTACCTCTTGAACTCAAGAGGTAAAGATATAACTTCCATGTTGTTCCAGTAGGCCTGAGAAGGAACTTGTCTTTTTTTATGGTAGTCGAGCAAAATAAAAATCAAAACGTGCTTTAACTAATGACGTCTGTTGTTTTGGATATAATAATTTCTTACAGATTGTACATGGTACTTCAGCATATTGATTTATGGTGGTTATAAAATTACGCGTAGTAATTGAACGAAGTCTTTGTGACGTCTGACGCGCTACCGCTAGGCGGTTCTCACGTGGCTGAGCAGACTCGATTGCTGTACGGTTTCGTATCACTACTAATCCACGAGCTCTCTGCTCGGCGGACTCCTCAGCTATACGCTCCTCAATGAGACCAATTCTATGAGCCTTCTGCTCGGCAGACTCGTTCGCTAGTAGTTCTCTCGCTAGTCGCTAGTTCGCTAGTTCGCTCAATAATGAGATCAACTCTAATAGCTCTCTGCTCAAAAGACTCATTCGCTAGACGCCCTTGGATCTTACCGAGTCTACTTCTACCAAGGCTGGGCCAAAGCGGGTTTACAAGCATGGGCCAGAGATAGACAGCATTGCGCCAAGCATGGCCCATATCTGGCCCCGTCGTATTGTCCTGTATGGGAGTACGACAGGAACGCCTTGCACACTTATACACACACACACACACACACACACACACACACACACACATATGTATATAAGCGTGTAAGTAGTTCCGTGCTTCTACCGCGGCACTCGACTAGGTATGCGCATTAGAGTTTGCAACATATAATCATATTCAATTATTTTTTAATGTTTTCCACGATTTTTGACGGAAAAAAATTTTTCGCTAGAATAAGTCCATTTGATCCATTAATTTATTAAAAAACGAGTGGGCTATGTCCAAATGTTGCGAAAAAAAATTTTTTTTTGAAAAATTTTTTTTCTTTATAAGCTACAAATTCTACCCCAATGCTAAGAAAAAAAAAGAAAAAAAGAAATATATATACATATATACATATATATATATATATATATATATATATATATATATATATATATATATATACATATATATATATATATATATATATATATATATATATATATATATATATATATATATATACACGATTTTTATTAAATTAAGCATGCAGAGGGTTTCCGGGGTGATAAATCGATCTAGCTAGATTTCATTTACACAAAATTTTTTGCTCGGATTTTTAAAAAAATCCGAGCAAAGCTCGGTCATCCAGGTCCTATTTTATAAAAAGTAATTAGACGTAAAATGTGGTTATAATATTAGTAATACAGCTCTGAGTAGTTGTTAAAACTTATCAATAACCCTGTATATCCTGCGACATAACAGTAAGAATATGATGTCTTTGAATTTTTCACTTAGGGAATCTATATTATTTTAGGCTCACATTGTAACTTGTCCTTATTGCTCTATTTGTAGTAAAAATATTTAAGCGGAATTCTCCTAGAAAAGAAGCCCGTATGATATAATGATTTGAAAGTTAATTAAGTACACAATTTTTGGAGTCCGATATCAATACGCTGCCTCATTTTTAAAAACAAAATTCTTCTGAATGTAATGTTGGCTGATTTTTCGATGTGCGGTCACCAATTTGATTTGTTTTTAATTTAGTCTCAAAAATGCGGAGTCCGTAAGGCCCGGATCTCTTTCATTAAGTTCTACAATGGTATCCACATGCCTTACATTAGGCTTTGAAAATTTTACATTTAGATTTATTTTCATTATTGACATGGTATGGTTGTACACAATGTACAACTTTTGAAATTGCAGCACTTCATCATACTTACCAACTTGTTTTTCACTTTGAGTAAGTAAATAAGTATCTTCACGCCCGTATCCCGGAAGTGGTAGGCAGAGGTACAACAAGTGCACCCAGGATTAGCCGAAGATACTTTATCCCACAAATGTGATAGGTGGCAAACCTATAGCCAACCGGGCACTTTCCGATCCCGGGCAACTTTGTGTATATCAAAAAACTGAAAAAACGCTTTTTTATGTGCCCGACCCGGGAATTGAACATGAGACCTCATGTGGTCAATGCCAAGGCTTGACTACTAGACCACTGTAGATTATTGTTCACTTTGAGTGTTTTTTTTATATCATAAGATAGCAAACAAGCAGATGGGTCTCCTGATGGAAAGAGTCAACTATCTCCTACAGACATCAAAGACATTAATGGTGAGTTGCTATCTTGTGGCGAGGTCTAATGCCACATTCATAAGTTTACCGGCTACCTTACCCTCCAAACCGGAACACGACAAAGACAAGCACTGACGCTATTGCGGCAGGAATATGTAAGGCGGTGGTACCAGACCCGGGCGAGACAATGCAGAACTCTACCACCTAGTAGCCACGATGGTAGTGACTCGTATAGCTAATTGGTCGCCTTTTACGACCTGCCTGGTAGAACGACGGTCGGCCTATTCTTCAAAGGAGCCCGGGACCAACACGGGGAAACACCCTTTTTATTTTTGTAATAAGCTGAGGTACAGTCTTACACGGAACGTCTATATTTACCCAAAATATTAATGATATGTTACATTTTTGTGGTCAGATTGCCACAAAAACTGTAACATATCATTAACATTTTTGGCAAGATGACAATGTCACATGCATGTCTACCGCATACCTTACAATCCAAACTAGATCACGACAATGACCAGCATTGACGCTATTGCGGTAGGAATAGGTAAGGCCAAATACCCAGGCGAGATGTTGCGGAACTTCTACCATTTAATAATCATGATGGTAGTGACATCTATAGCCAATGGTTCGCTTTATACGAACAGCCTAGCAGAATGACAAATGGTCTGTTCAGACCCCGGATCAATACGGGGTAACTCCGTTATTTATATTATTTTTATATATTACAGGCTGACCCGGCAAACGTTGTTTTGCCATTCATATTAGGAATCCATAGCGAACAAACAACGTGACACGTAATTTATATAAGTCTACGGGATTTTCCTTCCACGCAGCCAAAATGGCATTAAACTTTATATGGTGGTTAAGTATTCTTGAATTTTCTAATTTTCCGCGCAATTTTCTTAATATTTTCTTTTATAAGAATCTTCTCCTTACAATTACAAACACAACAAAAAAAAATTTACTGAAATTGGTCCAGCCATTCAGGCGTGATGTCGTGACCAAGGAAAATAGAGATTGATTTTTATATATAAAGATAGAAGATAGATAAATTGTCATATTATTATATATTCGTTTGCCTTTGACAAACTCTACCACCAAATGTCGCAGACATAATAGGTATATACTTTTCATGAGTTTTTTGGTAAGAATGTAGATAACTTGTAGGGGTCGAAATATAGACCACACAATAACTAATAGACACGGTGTTGATGGTTGAACGTGGCTACAGGTTCATGCTCATATAAGCAAATGTTTGTAAATTTCTAACGTTAGTGGATTTATATCGTGAAAAAATGGAAATATGCCATGTTGTACTGTTTTATAGGTCGAGAAAGAATCTAGAGTTCAAAAAAGACCCCCGGAATGATTTTATTTCATCGGTAAATACTATAAGTCTATATTTTTGGATGTAATGCAAGTTACTCTGATAACCTAAGAAATTTCCTTGAAAAACATATCTAATTTAATGACGGGATCGGAACTAAGAAGAATAAACAGTATTATAAAAAATAATTATTACATGTGCCATATTAACTATGAATGCTACAGTGATACTTCTAGTACCCGGAAGTTTCATATTAAATCAAATAGTGTAAAGTAATGCCAACCTATAAACAATAATCGTACATCAATAACACAACATTAACATAAAGTTGAACATACGGATTCAACGCAAAGGCATTCATTCACAGTTTCTATTCACGGAAATCACTTGTTCTCAATCGTACTTAGTATAAAACAAATATAACTTACCGTAATTATCGAAAAATCCATAAAAAACACAGATTTCTATTTGATAAGTCACTTTCACTACGATTCTATTTCGATTTAGTACACTAAAATCGGTAAAACCGCGCACGCTTCTCGCCTCTCGCGTCATACTAACTGCGTGAGAGCCTCCTCCCCTCCATTTAACTCGTTAAGCCAGTTTCTCCGTATTACCACTCAGTAAAGTCCATTTCTGGTTTGTTTTGATAGCATGCTTGTTTTTCTAATTTGATCTTAATATGACGTTCAATTATTGTCATAAATGACAACATTGTCATGTCACTTGCGGTGGTTCTCGGGCTCCGCAGGGCGATTTCGTTTGCGGAAAAGATGTAATTACTTCAATAAACAATTATATTCCTTGTGTTAATTATAAATTGTGAGTTGTAATGTGTTGTTTACAAATTGTGTGCTTAATGTGATTGTAAAATATTTTATTTTTTAATGTGAATAAGGATAGCAAACAAGCAGGCGGTTCTCCTGATAGAAAAAGATAACAATCGCTTATAGACATCAAAAATGTTAATAAAGCATTTGTTTTCATATGACTGAATTGAGAACCAGCTGCTTACTTGAAGTTTTTGAAAACAGATAGTCAACATGTAACTTAGTCTCATTAAGACTAGGCAAAGATTATTAACATAATTAGTGTAGATCGTCTCTAAAGTAAAACTTCTCTTAGCATACTGTAATAACATTGTAAGTTTATCTAAATATCTTATAAGTTTTGACTTGAAATTACCTAGAGAATGTACCTTAAGTATGCGTTCATTTAAAATAACAACTCATCCTTTAGTCACTCTGGAAAATACTCTACATGTTAGGCAGGCATTGTGTTAGAACATATATAACTATAGAAGCACCCGTGAATGTACTAAGAGTAAGCAGGAAGTACGTACAAATAAGAATTTACAGATTATATAAATGTTCCTACATACTCTTAGTGTGATTTATACTATCGTTACGTTGGTTTAAATTTCGTTAAATGTAAACAAATATATATGCCGTCATATTAATATTTATTTCTACAAATAGATATCTTATGACTAACCGGTTTACGTTTATCAGGCCATTGTTTTGAGTTGTCATGTTCTGGATTGAAAATGAATATCCGGTATAATTATTTGCGTCTAAAAATCTACATGTTAGCTAGGAAGTATTGTAAAATATCATAACCATTAGTGGTGATTTTTTTCTTAGAATGACGAGCTGGTTTTTCGTACTATTTTATTGAATTTATTAGCACAAATGCTAGCAAATCAAATAAAATAGATCAAAATCTAACATTTAATTAATAAACTTTATATATTTGAATTGAAGACTAACCTTCTTTTTATCGTTAGATAGCAAAGAAGCAGATAGCTTTCTTGATGGAAGGAGAAACTATCGCCCATAGACACCAAAAATTGTTAATGATAATAATAATAATAATAATAATAAATTTATTTATTTGCGTTAACCATAAATATTAAATTACAAAAGTTGGTTGGAGTCCACTTTTAGACAACTATATGCCGGTTCCAGAGGACTCCGCTCTTCTATCTTACAATACACACAAAACACAATCTTTGTGCCTATAAATTACAACTTAAATATAATAAAAAAATACATTATTATTATAAAAACAATAAGTAAATTAAATTTATATAAAACCAATCAAGCAAACTAAAATGTGATACATACTCTACACGCTCACGCAGGAAAATTTATCGTTAATTTAAATGATGTGTGGTCTAAGAGTTGAGCATGTGAACAAATAAACATGGTCAATCTCGGGAAAGTAGTATTTTACAATGCTTTTTTAAATGCAACTTGCAGTATATTTACGCTTATTTGAGGTAAAAAAAAGTATTACATTTAATCCTTAAGTAATAGTTTGTAAAAGTTTTTCCGTACAGTTATAGGACAATTGTTTTAACCAATTATAAACAATAGTTTTACAATCAAAATTATGTTTTCCATAAATAATTAATTCTTTATTTACTCTATTATATAAATCAGCTAAGCGCATTACGTATTGATTATGAGCAAACTTAGTTCTAACAATTGGTAAAGTAACCACATTACTGGTAGCACGTCTGCCTTTCTGTATATCCATTTTTGAGAGATGAAATTTTCTGTGAGCTTTTAAAATAATATTTAGTATTTATAACTTCCTCACCGTCAGTAAATCACAATCTTTGTAGAGATCTTCCGTAGGGTATCTTATTTTTTTAAAAATACATAACTTAAGTTAATGATGGGATGGTAACGTCAAATACATAAGTCTACTGGCTACTATAACCTCCGAAGTGGAACAAGACGAGAACAAATAATTATGTTTTTTCGGCAAATTACGTAAGGCGTTGATAAAAAGCAAAACGTTGCAGAAATTTACTATCTAGTAGTCACGATTGTGTTGACATGTGTAGCCTTTTACGGTATGCCTGCCTTCATATTATTACTGTAGGTATGGAATAATAAGATACGAAAAAATAAGTGAATATATTACACGTTATTTTCAATTAATTTAATAAAGGGACACTTGTGTCGTTTCTGTAATAATACATGTTCTAGGAGCACGAGTAAATGAGTTTCTTATAGTCGCATAATATTTTTATTTTACCTGAAAGTGAATACTTAAACAGTTAATTCTCTTCATTTAATTTTATATTTGATTCCCAAGGTATGGCAACATTTCGAAGTAAATAAACATCTACTAAAGTTACTTTTAGTTAGCTTGTTTCGATTAGATTATTAGGTCTGGGGTTCAAATTCTAAGTGGGCCAATGTTTCATTGAGTTTTATTTTAAAAAAAAAACTCATTGCCAATTTGGAGTGTTGGTTATGAGTTTTTACGCAGTTGGCGTGGTTTATTACGCGGTCAGTCCTAGCAAGGAACTATTACTTGAGTTGGAAATAGGAGCTACCGCTAATCTAAATCATAAAACCGATGAATTGAAATGAAGTAGAGCTTCTGTTGACGTTCGGTTCTCTGCGATCTTTGTGATACGTGATAATGTTTGTTAATAAGTTATTAAGGATTTACGTGATTTGAAAATCATTATAGACACGTGTCTATGTGTAAGATCTAGCACAAAACCTACGAAATATGAATCGAAATTTTGATGACAGAATCAACTCTGGCTCTTATTATAGTCAGTAAATTGAAAAATTTTAAAAAACGTGAACATATTGTGAGCCTTTCTGTTGAACGAGTAATCGAGATTGCTTGTACTGAGATAGAGCAATTTGTTGTTATAAGTGTTTTGCCATACACATGCTTTGTGTACAATACGAGGAGTTTGCAAACAAAATGGAAGAGGCTACAACAAAATGGAGGATCCCAGACAACAAAAGGGAAAACCCTTACTCGCAGATAGAACTCTACAATAAGTTTTCCGCCGGGATACTTAATAGATATTTAGAAACTTTCCAATGCCACTAAGGTACGATTCACACCGACCGGCATGCATCGGGCCAAGTCTTAATACAAAGTGCTTTTGTGCAATCAATTTCAATTTTCGTTAGAAATTTTTTTTTTCAAATTGAAATTTGTAATAAGGAAGAACAGTTCATATTTCCGTCACATTCAACTTTTGCGAAAGCTGACGGTGACAAAGTGTTACGGACAGATTCCGCGACAGATAGCCGGCTCCGTTGGCATGCGTCGGTTCGGTTTGAAGCTGTACTACCATCGTGGGATGTAAACGAATATTAGCGGTGCACGAGAAGTGTTATTTTGTTGTAACGCACGCTTGCCGCGACACGCTTACAGCCTCCACGGTATACGAACGTAACCGTTTCGGCCCGGTCCGATGCCAACCGGTCGGTCTGAATTGTACCTCACTTAGTATTTCATTGCGCCATTGTATGATTCTAACACTTCTTTTACACGTTTTGACAATTTTAAAGTCCGCTTTCAAGTAGAAAATGATATTATAAAGTATGTATCTTCACGCCCATATCTCCGCAGGGGTAGACAGAGGTACAACAAGTGCACCCACGATTAGTTAAATATACTTGGTCCCACAAATATGACAGCTGGCAAGCCTATCAGCAACCGGGCACTTTTCAATCCCAGGCAACTTTGGGTTTCTCGAAAAACTTTAAAAATATTTTTTTTTAATGTGTCCGACCTGGGAATCGAACCCGGGACCTCAAGTGGTCAACGCCAACGCTGGACCATAGAGGCGACTTATAAAGTGTGTCCCGGCCAAAACCATTTGTGCTTAGATGTTCATAACAAAATTTCATTTATTCCGACTAACTTCGATTACTAAAATCTCAATCTATATTAATATCTATATTAATCTATATTATTATAAATGCGAAAGTTTGGATGTTTGGATGGATGTTTGGATGAATGTTTGTTACTCAATCACGCAAAAACTACTGGACGGATTTGAATGAAATTTGGCACACAGGTAGATAATGACCTGGAATAACACATAGGCTAGGTGATCCCGCGGATTTCGACAAACTTTTTTATAATGCAGCAGGTTGCACGCTGCAGCTAGTTCGATATAATATTCAAAAATGTGTACTTAACATTGTAATAATTAAATCATGTTACTGTGAACAACACTAGAGTAAGATGGATAATATAAATTATGTATATAAACCCTGAAAAGTCTCTAAAGTAAATAAAGAAAAAATGGCGTCGTAAAGTTTGGTTTACTTAGGATTGTTTGTAGCTTGAGGCTTTTTATATTAATAAAGTATAAAATTAAAGTATAGCAAAAACAATGCTACTTAGCATGGAACTTAATTAATTTGTATAAGCCAGCGTTTAAACAACACATTATTACGGTATAAGTATTGTTAGAAACAATTTTCTTAATGATTTTGTGAAGGAATAAATAGAGCAGTTGGTTTAAAGTCATTTTTAACAGTCATAATTTTTAACAGCCGTAATTAATATTATTATTTTATGATTATCACCAAAAGCGGTCAAAATACTAGTAACATATTATTTAACTGTAAAATGGAAGTGACATATTTAATAAGGATCAAGACGGTATTGTCTAAAGTCACATGCTGAAAGGTCCACAGCGATAATACAGTTTTGTTGCAAGTGATGCTGTTCGGGCATTATATCACGGCAGATGTAAGGGTGGGTCGCGAAACCCTTGACGGTTGACGTCTGTCGCGGTGACAGCGTCACTGCCGCGCCACAGAAGCGCCCTCGCAATCCTCCACGGCGGCGGTACTGTACGCGGACCGGTCGGCGGCGGCTACTTTACCCAACCAACGAACAAAGACATCGTGGCAAGCACCAGCGCAGCGCAACCTAAAGGTGAGTGACCTTTTCCTTGCATTTTGCCGTTAATTTAATCAAAATCGGTCGATTTGTTAATGATTAGTTGATGTAAAGCCATTTGCTTCATATTGCCTTCTCATGTCAGCTTTTTGTGCAGCATTGAGAATAGGACTCATAAGCAAGCACGCTATATAAATATGTAGGGGTGTATGTCAGCGAATAGAGTGGGCGAGCTCGTTCCTCTTCCTTCAAGAGCAAACGCTACAAATAATCTGTCTGTATTGGAAGATAGTATGCTACCAAGTGTTCAAACCGTATATTCAGCAGTAGTAGGGATTCGTTGGTTCCCGACCACCCGGGTCGTTGGGTCTGGATCCCTGTTTCTGTCCCACCTGTGTTTCTGACCCACTTGGTGGTCGGTCAAAACTAAAAAAAAAAAAAAAAAAAAAAATTGGTTTCAAAATGGGGGTTTCCGGGTACGCCCGATCGATTGCAAGCATCCGTTTTTTGATATCTCGCACGGTTGCAAAGTTAGCATTCCTGGCTCTCCTTCGTTATCTAATCACCTCATTATCATTAAGCTCGAACGCCCGTCACACAATCGCACTATTAAAAGCTCATTAGGACGTCTCGCATTGCGTATCACTTGCAACTAATGAATATGGAATAAAATAAATATCATCAAGCTGATTCCCGTGTCGAGAAGGCAGAGCGAGCGTCTTAACGTTCCACTGCGATTCACCTGTTCAGCGGACAAAAGCACGATTATGGCGATCATTCTATTATCATTTTAGCAGCCTGTAACGACTTTTACTTGTTTTTTTTTATAGTAATTTATATCATTAACATCGTGAATACTGACTAGTTGGTGAGTTCTGCAACGTCTCGACCGGGTTGAGTACCACCACCTTGACCCATCTTATTACATACATCATCAGTGCTAGTCGCTGTGGTGGTGCTATTATTACTGGGTCTGTGTGCTTATTAAATATATTCCAGTACTTGTATGCATGTAAAAAAGTATCTTCACGGCCATATCCCCGAAGAGGTAGACAGAGGTACAACTAATGCTCCCACGATTAGCCGAAGATACTAAGTTCCACAACGTGATAGGTGACAATCCCGACCCAGGAATCGAACCTAGGACCTCATGTGGCAAGCATCGACACCGCACCATTATGCCGCAGAGGTGATTTGTTTGAATGTATTTATTTAGTGTTGTTGACAAACACCCATATTGCATGATGTCTGGGCTAGCAGGATCGGTCACTTCCGGTATCAAAAGCTTCACATGCTCTTTAGGTATGTGGGTGTTTCGCAATACACAAGTATGAACTTCACTAACGATTCATTGGAATGTTGTATCATAATTGCTAATGCGAATGTGATGAGCAACAAGATTTGTAACAGAACGTGTTCGCTAATGTTAATTGCTTAAAACTTCCTATATAAACCTCGGATGAAAGCACATCTACAATATATCAAATAATTATTTTAACAGAGATAGTGCTACATTATTGTAACGTGTGTGTGTTATTGTGTTCACGTGCTACTTCGATAATATGGATGTAAGTATCTCATTTATTGCTCTTATAATATCTTATATATTAAATATGTGTAATGAATGTAGATATAATATTTTTGTCGTTTCATATTTTTACAATATTATTCATGTATTTCACCGGAGAGGAAAGTATACTTGTGTGATGAACGTACACATATTTTTTCAGATTTGGTTAGAAAATAATATTTATACCTACATGCACACACAGAAATGATGTATGTGTTAAATCTATACATATGTGTACTACATGTATACTGAACAGAAATTTTACCTAAATATATTCAGTCGTTAAGGCGTGTAAGAACTTGTAACAAATATACACGCACAAACTTTAGATTTATAACATAGTATTAGGATTTTACGTTAGCTATGTCGTAGTGTCTAATATTTAGTATTATGTCCTTTACAGAATTCCTCGAGCATCCTTGAAGAGAACACTTTAAAACATTATTATTTTCCACTGTCTGACGACGACGAGTCAGATTTACAATTGACACAGCCATTGAAAATAAAAAGAACACGTAGCAGCAGCAGTTTGGACGACCTATTTGAAAAGCCAGCCAAAAAGAAGAAAAAAATGTCGTCCTGCGTTGGAAGGGCGTCTCGAGATGGTGGAATGGCATACATATCAACCAATACCGACGATGGGGCGCAAGCCACACACTTTGTAAAAATAGAAGTTTACGATCTAAAAAAACTGGCGAGGATACCCCCAACAGATCATTGGAAACATGCAACCACTCGGATTAAATATTATGCGGCAAGTCATAGGCTCAACAAAATCAATGAAGTGATCTATGATATATCTAAGGAAATAGCCGATGCACCTGACGTAAAAAAATATCACTTCGACAAAAATACTTGATATTGTTCTTTCAATGACTGATTTTTTAAGTATGCTATTGTATAAAGTTTCAATGTAATTAGAGATAATAATGTGATTAATACTTGAATACTTAAATAAAGGTTTTATTTTTGTTATCCCATTTGTTTTTTTTGTATTCCTATGACATACAGGGTAAAATAATACAACGAAATTTCTTTATCAATTATATTTTATTACAGAAAAAGTATTTAAACAAAATATTTACAATTTTATCATTAATAACAGTATTAGTAGTAAACATATTAGTGAAGTTAAACATACATACTCCATAATATCTGAAATATATAAAAACTAGACAGTAAATTCCACACATAGAACTAAAACAATTTTGAATTACTTTATTATTATAATTCCACTTCTTACAATTTGTTATCAAAAATGACTCATGATAACCAGTTGGCTTTCTCCCGAAAGAATCAAAATATTCCCCAACACCATGTTTATCAATGCATATTGCTACCCAATGAGAACCAGGCTTTGTATCAGGATCTAAATTTGATATAGAATAAAAGGGTAAGCTAACATGTACTGGTATACGATTAGCTGCAAAAACATTAAGCTTTAAGTTACCATTAACCATATCCAGAAACTTTTGGATTTCTATAGAATCCATCATAGAATTTAATTTTTAAAAGCGTCTATTTTTAAAGATATGCTGAATGAAATTGACAGTAAATACTAGCAATACAATATATAAGTACAATTTCATAAATTAATTTAAATTAAGATTAGCTATTATAATCTATAATAACCTCTCTATTTTTGTTTATTTCTATAACATTATCAAATTCTGCATATACTAAACAATTTACAGTTGATGACAAAGTGCCTTCAAACCGTACTTCTATTCTAACACTTCCACGTTTTACTAAATTCCAATGAGTTGTAGAGTTTGCACTTAAGTCTGGAGTCATATCAAAAGCCATTAGACAGTACCCGTTTGCAAAAGCTTCTTTAGATATCGAATTACCTTCATTTAAAAAGTGTATACCGGTCCCAGAGAATAATGTATGATAAACGCTGGTAAAAGCATTGTCGGAAAAATTAGGAGTTAATGTTTTCGGTGGTATTTGCTGTCCATCTACATATACACTAAGCAGATTGAGGTTGTTGTGTTTAAAATCGAAGGGATTCGTTTCGAAACTGCCATTAAATGCTTTATTGCTAACGAATCCTATAATACACCTTTTAGGCATTTGCCCAAGAAATACATTATCAAGAACTTTCCCTTGAACACCAGATGGAATAGTTAATACTTTTACTTCAGCTCTAGCAACTGGGTACTTAGCTGTGGTTGTTGCTAGTACTTTTTCGTGTGCAAGTAATATTGATGGATTGATTCTTGCTTTACGGATTATGAGCGAAGCATTTATTATATTAACTTTGAATTTATTTTCTACTGTGGACGATATGAGATTAAAAGAATCT
This sequence comes from Apodemia mormo, assembly GCA_036924255.1. Classification (NCBI taxonomy): domain Eukaryota; kingdom Metazoa; phylum Arthropoda; class Insecta; order Lepidoptera; family Riodinidae; genus Apodemia; species Apodemia mormo. The sequence goes on along the minus strand of JAUPFN010000009.1, from coordinate 8,646,481 downwards.
TTCGAACGAACTAATTTTAACCGCATTTCAACACCATTAACTAAAAATTTCCCTTGATTAAATATATCACCATGTAAATGACCTATCATTTCAATAGTTGAACTCTGCTTTGATAGTTGCTGTCGCTTAACAAATCCTTCGTTAGTTGCGTCACACGAAGTAAACTTTCCTGGAGTATCTTCATACCATAAACCACAGGTAAGATGGGAAGCTTTCGCTGCTAGACCATAATTTAATAAAGTTTCTATATACGCACGATATGCATATGTGTTATTTGGTGGAGAAACAAGTTTCTGATTTAAATAAATATCCAACTGACTAAAAAGCGAGTGTAGCCAATTATTTACAGGTGCAACATTGGCATCGACAGCTAATCTTGATGAATCAATATTTTCTATTCGTGCACTGATACTAATCATTGTGTGTGATAAGTCAATATATTCATCACCAGCACCAGGTATTAAAAACTCGATAGGGCCATCATCAGTTAGCGATGATATCGGACGATATTGCATCCATTGACCACTCTCTATACTTGTTTGTGTTGTCGGTAAAGCAAAGATATCCAATTCTGATTTCACACATTCACAAGAATTATTGTGTAGGAACGCCATTTTTAATTTCCAAAAATATCTTTTTTATTTTTGAGAGCTCCTTTAAGAGTTCTTCTTTGTTTTGATGTCTTCTTGTGAGTGATAGACTTAAGTCTTTGCCTTTTATTTTTATAACCGGATCCTGCCATTATGGAGTCGAGTTTTTCATCAGCTTTTCTTTTTAAATTAGAAGTAGCGGTTCGGAATCGAGTTTTTATCGATTCATCAAGAGGTTGAGCTCCAACCAAATCACTTAGAAGACCAACTCCAGCGTTTAATGCTTCTTTTCCAAGAACCTTTGCGCCACTTTTTAAAATTGGAAATACTGACCTAAATAAACCCCCTAGAAAACTCCCTATGCCATGTCCACGTTGATATGGTGTTCCTTTATAAATTATACCTACACCAGATCCTGCTTGTGCAGAGTAATAGTGATGATAGGGACATACCATTTTTATATATTTAATGTAATATTAAGAACTTATTTTTTTGAAATGAAGCTTAATACATGAGGTTCCAAATTGAAATGGTACTCTTTCACCAATGCTCGTTCTTATATCAATTTCTATCACATCAAATTCCCTACGTAAAACAGGAAGATAGTGTGCAGGAGAAAATACATTAATTTTGTAGGCTCCATAAATATATTTCGTAGGATTTAATGGAATTATTCTCAGTAAAGATGACATTACATCTCCTATTATCTGTGGATGTACTATATCGGAGTAAATAAATAGTTGTGACGGTAGACCTAAATGTAAGTTTATTGAATACTTACCAATATTCTGCCTAGCAAAATTTGTATTGGGTTCGAACCCAAGTTGAAGTGATAATTTGGGGTTAGCTGTTATTCGAGTAATGTTACTTGTCATATTTGTTACGGCGACAAGTCTTGATATTTCATCGTGTTGAAACTTTACTTTCCCATTTAATAAAGGATTTGCATTGAATGCGTTTAAGAAGTTACTAATATTTTCGTAGTTTGTTGCTGGTATATGGGATTTATATTCAACGTTAGCATAATCTGTTTTTGAATCGGGAAAATATACTTTTTTAGAAATGTATACTACATTTTCATGATCCTGTACATTTAACATACTACACGGATAGTGACATTCAACTAGACCGACCACCCATTCTCCTTCTAGCTTAATAGTTTTAGGTAGTTTAGTGAAGAAGTTTGCTGTTGTGTTTTCTGGAAAGTAGCCCATGGAGCTGTTACTAAGTAACGTTAAATAAAAACTATTATCCATTATATTTTCTTTAAATTTGATATAGGAACCCAAGTATTAAATTTATTCGGATAACCTACCCACTTCACAAGCACTTCTTTTCTGATTCCAGAATAACGTGAACCTATTATTTTATCAATTTTAAAATACGAGGTGGGGTCATAAGAAACTTTTTGTAATTCATTCTCATAAAATGTACCTACAATTCCCTCGTTTAGAATATCTTTTATGGTATAAATCAATACAGGCTTACGTTTTACCGAGGCCACTATAAAAAATTCATCACTCCAATTAGTCTCATAGCCTTTTTTAAATATATGCTTATATTTAGTAATTCTAACGTAGTCGCCTATGCTTAACTTTGGATCCTGATTATTGTGTACCATTTTTTTCCCCTGTAATCGTCCTTCGTTGATATTACGCCATACAGTCATTATATTTTTAAAATTAACATCAACTGGGCGCATTTTTATAGTCGAATGAAAACTATAATTATAGGAATAGAGTAATTCTTGCAATATATCTATGTATCTATATGTATTTTTGTGGGTGAAGTATCGCCACATTTTCGTTTTGAGAGTTCTCTGAAACCTTTCCACTATACTAGCCTTAATATCAGGGTTATTCGTTGTGTAATAATTAATATTCTTATTCATTAAATATTGTCTTACATCTTTTGATACGAATTCGGTTCCCTTATCCGATTGTATGTGTCTAGGTGTGGCCTTTGCCTCGCAAAATATGCTCTCAAAACAATTTTTTATTGATTGTGAATTCTTTTTAATTAAGGGTCTAACAAATGCATATTTACTAAATACATCAATAACACACAAAATATAATTATAACCATCATTATATTGACTATACTTTCTCATATCACTTAAATCTACTTGCCAGAGTTCATTTAAGTTTGATAAGATATATCTGTTTCTTGGAAATTTTCTTTTTATAGGTTTATGAAGAGTATAAGTTTCCTGTTTTTGCAGCCATTCTTGAACTTGTTTTCGATTCATTTTACCTTTCATTGCTCTAGTTAATGCATTTACACTACTATATCCCGCCGGATTTGCTATATCATAGTAAGTACTATGTATATCTAATAAGGTGTCCATCTTTCCCAATCTATTTTTCTTCCTGGTTTAGATAATTTCGGTGTATTTAGTTTTGTAGGAGTATTAAGACGAAAATCTTCTACATACAATTCATTCATGAATTTATTTATTTCAGGATTACCAACACATATTAGTGGTACTTTAATATCTTTTAATGCTTTTGCAAACTTTTCCCACCCATCAGGTTTATATTTTAAGGGTCGGAGAGTTATATTTATGAGATCTATTATATTGCTTTGAGGTAAATGTTCTTTGTTGATCACAACAGTACCATCATCATTCCAGTAAATTTTATCGTTATTTTTATAAAGAGTATCTAAAAGAATGCTACCTTTCTTTTTGTAAGTTTTAGGAATAAGTCGTTTCAAATAATCAGCCGTGTAGTGTTTTAGTAATATATCCGGAGATTCCGGTGTCTGTACGTCCTGAACTGGTGATAACTCTTTTACAAATGGAATCATCTGCTTCTCGCTTGTGTTGTCTTTAACTTCTTCAAATGTGATAGGTAACTTTAAAGGTTTTTTATCTTCTTGTATTAAGTGTAAGTATTTCTGTAATTCTTGGAGGTATAATGACCATTTTTCACGATCATCAATTTTACTTTTTAATATTTTTTGCATTTCCTTGTCTAATCTTGACAAAGAATCATCAGAAATATTTTCTCTTTTCCTTAGTCGCTCCAATGCGTCTGGTTCAATCAATATCATTTTCTTTGTAGTATCCATTTTGTTTTTATTTATTTATTATGTAATTCAATAATCCACTTAATACTGTGCCAAGAATAATAGGAAGAAAAGCCCCACCTTTCTGTATAATGATTCGCTTTCTTAACCTATGTTTACCCTTCGACACTAGCAAACGCAACAGCTTTTTATATTTCTTTAATTTAGACTTTTCTGTTTCCTTCAATATTATTTTACCATTCAGAACATTATAAATACATTCACAAATACAGTTTATTTCCTCATCGCTACAGACTTTTAATAAGGCTGTACGATGTTTGGGTTTCAGTGTATGTAAAGCTCTTAATAAATCTTGATGTGTCTTCACTCTTTTCGACATAGCTCTACACTGAGAAATTTTAAGGTGTAAAATTGTTTATAAACGGTATCAAAAAACAACTGCACTGCAGAATGTTACCCGAAGACTTAGTGACATCTGCAAGTTTTCCATCAAAAATTTTATAAACGTTTTCACAAATAAGATCTAATTCATTATCACTGTAAGATTGTATTAAAAGTTTGCGATATTTTGATTTAAAAGTGTATAAAGTTTTTCTACTGGACTTTGCAGTAGACGCTGTTTCACCGACACCATTCATCAGATACTATTAAGAATCTCATCGTTCAAATCGTATTTAAATCCTTTTTTCGGTACATACACTATACAATGTTCATTTAAGGGAAATATTTTCGTCTTAAACCGATATGCGTCATTCGTAGCTTGTTTTAAATCTATCATCAAATACCCATGAGGCTCATTAGTAGCATCTCTGTAAGATTCTTCCACGAATTTTGGATTGTCGGGAAACACCTGACGGGCCAAATGTTTTATTTGTGTCCTATCTCGAGGATTTTTGAAATATATGAGATAGCTGGTATTTAGAGAAATATCTCTCTGACCTCTGCCCTGATGGAATAAGTTTTGGGTTATGTAAAATACACTTAAATTTCTGTGGTGGCTTCCTTTCGTGAAGATATCAACTATACGACCATCCGATTCTCTCATAAGATCATCGATAATGAGTAATTGAGGGTGTTTCCCATTAAACATATTCAAATCAGGTATTCCTTGGATATATGTCACATCTATTCTATTATAAAGTGGTTGCATTTCATCATAACACCATAATATTTTATCAAACTTGACATCACATATATCTTTTATGTAAGTCAAAAAATTTGAAACAAAGTTAGACTTTCCACATCCACTAGGTCCAGCCACTATCGATGTGAATGGATGAATAAAGTGAATCATTTTTATTCCGTATTATATTAAACGTCTACCTCTTTATAAACAATAATTTATAATGGCATATGAAGAAATAAAACAGAGTCTTTATATACTAATAAATTTATTGCTCAGAACACATTTATACTATACATATTTTTACATAAATTATTTTATTTATTTATTTATTTTATAGAAAGAAACTTATTACTATACAAAGTATGTCATATCACTTAAATGCTACGGAATTTATATTTTTAAAACTACAGTTACAAATATTACAAATACTTAAAACTACGTTACATTTATTACAAATTACAAACAAAAATATTTACAATTTCTTCAAATTATCTTAGTGAATAACGTCCCCCATGCAAAGGTGTCTGTTGAATTAGGTATTAAATACCTGTTAGCTCTTAAAACTACAAGTTATAAATATTAAAAATACAAAAACTGTGGTTTAATTTATTACAAACACAAATATTTACAACAAATTTATATATATTTTTTTCTTTAAATTATCTTATTGAATAATGCCCCCATGCGAGGGTGTCTGTTGAATTAGGTATTAAATACCTTTTAGTATCATTAGAAGACAAACAAATCTTATTAATTTTTTGAGTAAAAACTATGTGCTTAATCGATCTGAATCTATACATTTCCGCTAATTTGATTGTGTTATTCATTAAACAGGACTCAAAATCTTTGAATGTTAATTTCTTAGTAACACTCTTATTAACACCCTTGGCTTTAGTTATTAATTTATTATCAACTATCATTGAATACATTTTTGATCGCAACCCAACAAATTCACGAAATATTTGCCCATTATTTTCGTCTTTGAAAACCCCGATTTTTTTCTTGTTTATCAGGTTATAATTATAAATATTATTTTCCGGGTAATCTGAAGTATCGAAATATTTTTCTAAATCTGGTTTAATATCACTGTAAAAGTTTTTCGTATATATTTGGTATATTAAACTATCTGTATCAGTATATAGTAATTTTGGGCTTAAAAACTTACTTTTCATATAGGTGTAATGAAAATCAAACATTAAGGTTTTTGAAATATCCAGTATACAAAATCCGAGATATATTGGTTTATTGTATACAAGTTTTACCTTTTTGAGTTGAACAGCTACTAAGTTTTCGGAAAATATAGAAAGACTATGAAATTCGGGACGTGCAATAAGTGATTGAGCTCCTTGGGTCTTTCCAAGATCTTCCCAATGGGTAAGTAACTTAACATCAACTCTTTTTTCTATGTTTTCCATCGTTTTACCAAATATTGAATTATTCATTAACTTATAGAAATCTTTTTCAAACTCATTTTTTGATAAAGTTCGAAGAGATGTGTTAAGATCTATGTATTGTTTTAACCAAGGACTTTGTCTAAATTTTAAAATTCTATGAACCTTTTTAAGTATTAAGCCCAGTGACAAACACTGTTTAAGATTTCGGTAATGAATTACGTATTTTGTTTTATTATTTAAATTTGTTACTAATTTGGGGTGAATAGATTGGTCTGTGCAAATACGTTCAGGACATAAAGGTAAATCTGAGTGAGTATCATGTAGGTTTTCAGGATATTCCAAATCTACTTCTACTATGTATCCATAATCAGAATCGTCAGAAACATCGAATTTTGTGTTGACATCTACCCATTCAAAGTTATTTATTGGAAGATATTGTGACATTGCCCACCCATATAAATTATTGGCATCCAAATATATCAGATAGGAATCAGGTTGTTCCTTATTATAATCTTCCATGTATTGATTGTTTGCTTTAGCATAGCGATTACTACACTGTGAAATACCACCTCGTATACCTGATTTTAAAAAAGAAATTATCTCAAAGTCTGTTAATAACTCCAATTCCACTTTTGTTAATTTCATCATGGCATCCCAACTTAACCCTGGTGCTGTGTAATAGTGACATGGATCCAAATAGTAAGTAGTTAAACATACATTTCTAAAATTTTCGAATACATCGGTCAGCAATAAAACATCTGTTTTTAAATATAGATCGGAATAATCACCCATATTTTTACATTTAAAATGTTGCCACACGTCCTTTGCATGTTTATAATCTTCATCTGACACATTAGAATCGGACATTGAATTATAAAACCTTTCCTTAGGGGGTAACGTTGTTAAATTTAAAGAATGAAATGATTGCATTTGTTCATACGGATAAATTCCTTTTCGCTTTACACGTACAAAGTCCTCATTATTTGGAAAGTTTTTACGTAATTCAATAAATTGTTCATTATTTAGGTTTTGAGATAATTTTTCTAAACTACTGGACATAAACTTTAAAGAATCTATAAATCGTATACTAATACTACGATTGTTGATCTTTATAGTTTTTGAAAAAGATATGTATTTTTCTTTGTTTTGTGGTATTACTTGAATGTTACCTTCAACTACGTGTAAAGCACGGACTATATAGTGAGCATCATAGTGGCTCATGTTATGTAATATGATTGGTACAAAGTCAGGCGTTACATATTTCTTACCACAAATTGTATGTGCAAAACCTTTAAATTCGCCGGTATATGAATCATACACGGTGAAATCTTCACAATTTAAATCTAAATCACAAACGTAACATTTACTATCATGTGTTGTAAAGTTTACATTTTGTTCAGATAGTGGTTTTGGTGATTTGCGGAAAGTGTTACGTTCTATAATGTTTTCTAAATCTTTAATTAAACTCTGAATAAATACACACTCACAATCATTTCCTTTATAAGATACATATTTTGAAATGCTATCATCATATGAACATTTAATATAATAACCAAAGCTATATACACCATGTTTCTGTACATTTTCTGTGTGTGATGCACATGGATTATTCGAACAACTATAAATTGGCCTTAAAAATGATTCGAAATCTGCATATATTACAAATGGAATTTTTAGTTTTTTGTGATAGCTTTCAAATTTTAACTTATTGCTGTGTGTTAATGTACCAAACCAATCCTTCCTTAAAGCATTTACGGATGGAATTTCCGTACGGATTTGCATACAATCACTTTTTTGGTGATTCATTAAAGCATCTTTCTTAGTAAAGAATAGTAAACACCCATCGCAAATAAAAATTGCATTGTTTCGATTAGTAACTTGTTTTGACAATAAAGGAGATAAGTTTTTAATGTAGCAATAATGATTAGTGTTGCCATGTGTTAATAACAATAAATTTACGTGAACAGGTCTACGTTGTTTTGTATGGTGTAAAGGCCCAACTACAATATATTTTTTTTCTTTTTTACTGTACTCTAAACCAAAAACATTAATGCTTAGATTATTTAAAATTTCAAATTTTGAAATATCACGTAATTTTACTGGGAATGCTATTTGATTAAATTTTAATTTATTTGAGTGTTGGCTATAAGCAGTGACTCTATCAGAATGGTTTTGTGCAGGATATAAAGCGGAGAGAATTGCCCATTTGAAACAAAGAACATCTGTGTTTTTCACATTAATAACTGCCTTTTTAGAACGTATGTCACGTGGAAGCTCAATAAAAGAACTACCCCGACAGGGATTAAACTTTCCTACATTCAAATCTAATTCGGTCAGGTGTTGAAGGCTCCAACCACTATCTTTCCTTTCAAATTCACTAATCTTATTAGTTAAGATACTATAAACAGATGTAATTAGTTCATTAACATCAGTACTCATACAAACAATATAGTTGGAAGTCTGAAAATCAAATGAATTTTTTAAATCTTTCGTTTGCTGAATAAAACTCCCCCGCAATATAAAATTAACCTTAAATGTAGTAAACTGTTTTATACATTCGGAGAGTAGTTGCACAACACTGTTATTGATTGAAGAAAAATATAATTCCGGGGTTGTAAAATCCTTGGAAGAATTCGTACCTATCCTATATGTTAGTAATCGGTCTTTAAATGCAGTTTCAATTATATCTACGTTTTCCAAGGAGTGTTTCAATTTAAATAAGTTATTTTTATGTAAATGACTATTAACATGATTGGAAAAATACCTTTTTTTACATTAACGTTGCAGGTAGTACACTTCATCATTTTCACAGTAGATGGTGTACATTCTTGAATCGACGTCTCTATATTATGAAATGTATGATCTTTAGATGTAGATGGTATTGCACCTGGTTCTCCACAACCCACTTGGATGAAAGTACTGAAAATTTATTAATAATTTAGAAACTGCATATATCGGGTATATAAATAATAATATTTCATATAACAATAAATTGCGTTTACCTTTCAATAGTTTCACACATGTTGTAGAGTTCTGAGTCTAAATATTGAGAGTCAACGAAAGGCTGTGATCTATTTCGGTGACCATGACAAAAGTCATCTTCATTGATTCGGCGATGTTTTTCATGATTGCCATTTTGATAATTATCTTCAGATTTACGTTTACATTGAGCTTGTTCCTTCTCTACTTTGCAACATATTTCATATAGTTCAGCATCGTAGCACGAATCATATAGTGACTCAACTAAAGTATCGTTACTTAATTCAAAATATAAACTTTTTATAAAAGACATTTTTACTGTTGGTTGTACGACAACTGCGTTAAAATATACAATAATAGCACTTGTTTAGTGCAACGCTGTTATATGTATGGCAATATAAACCTTTCCACGCCCACTTCATTAACTAAAGACCTTTAAAATTCTTTTAAAATTGTTAACTGATGACTAAAATTAATCACCAAACACATTATTATCTCTAATTACATTGAAACTTTATACAATAGCATACTTAAAAAATCAGTCATTGAAAGAACAATATCAAGTATTTTTGTCGAAGTGATATTTTTTTACGTCAGGTGCATCGGCTATTTCCTTAGATATATCATAGATCACTTCATTGATTTTGTTGAGCCTATGACTTGCCGCATAATATTTAATCCGAGTGGTTGCATGTTTCCAATGATCTGTTGGGGGTATCCTCGCCAGTTTTTTTAGATCGTAAACTTCTATTTTTACAAAGTGTGTGGCTTGCGCCCCATCGTCGGTATTGGTTGATATGTATGCCATTCCACCATCTCGAGACGCCCTTCCAACGCAGGACGACATTTTTTTCTTCTTTTTGGCTGGCTTTTCAAATAGGTCGTCCAAACTGCTGCTGCTACGTGTTCTTTTTATTTTCAATGGCTGTGTCAATTGTAAATCTGACTCGTCGTCGTCAGACAGTGGAAAATAATAATGTTTTAAAGTGTTCTCTTCAAGGATGCTCGAGGAATTCTGTAAAGGACATAATACTAAATATTAGACACTACGACATAGCTAACGTAAAATCCTAATACTATGTTATAAATCTAAAGTTTGTGCGTGTATATTTGTTACAAGTTCTTACACGCCTTAACGACTGAATATATTTAGGTAAAATTTCTGTTCAGTATACATGTAGTACACATATGTATAGATTTAACACATACATCATTTCTGTGTGTGCATGTAGGTATAAATATTATTTTCTAACCAAATCTGAAAAAATATGTGTACGTTCATCACACAAGTATACTTTCCTCTCCGGTGAAATACATGAATAATATTGTAAAAATATGAAACGACAAAAATATTATATCTACATTCATTACACATATTTAATATATAAGATATTATAAGAGCAATAAATGAGATACTTACATCCATATTATCGAAGTAGCACGTGAACACAATAACACACACACGTTACAATAATGTAGCACTATCTCTGTTAAAATAATTATTTGATATATTGTAGATGTGCTTTCATCCGAGGTTTATATAGGAAGTTTTAAGCAATTAACATTAGCGAACACGTTCTGTTACAAATCTTGTTGCTCATCACATTCGCATTAGCAATTATGATACAACATTCCAATGAATCGTTAGTGAAGTTCATACTTGTGTATTGCGAAACACCCACATACCTAAAGAGCATGTGAAGCTTTTGATACCGGAAGTGACCGATCCTGCTAGCCCAGACATCATGCAATATGGGTGTTTGTCAACAACACTAAATAAATACATTCAAACAAATCACCTCTGCGGCATAATGGTGCGGTGTCGATGCTTGCCACATGAGGTCCTAGGTTCGATTCCTGGGTCGGGATTGTCACCTATCACGTTGTGGAACTTAGTATCTTCGGCTAATCGTGGGAGCATTAGTTGTACCTCTGTCTACCTCTTCGGGGATATGGCCGTGAAGATACTTTTTTACATGCATACAAGTACTGGAATATATTTAATAAGCACACAGACCCAGTAATAATAGCACCACCACAGCGACTAGCACTGATGATGTATGTAATAAGATGGGTCAAGGTGGTGGTACTCAACCCGGTCGAGACGTTGCAGAACTCACCAACTAGTCAGTATTCACGATGTTAATGATATAAATTACTATAAAAAAAAACAAGTAAAAGTCGTTACAGGCTGCTAAAATGATAATAGAATGATCGCCATAATCGTGCTTTTGTCCGCTGAACAGGTGAATCGCAGTGGAACGTTAAGACGCTCGCTCTGCCTTCTCGACACGGGAATCAGCTTGATGATATTTATTTTATTCCATATTCATTAGTTGCAAGTGATACGCAATGCGAGACGTCCTAATGAGCTTTTAATAGTGCGATTGTGTGACGGGCGTTCGAGCTTAATGATAATGAGGTGATTAGATAACGAAGGAGAGCCAGGAATGCTAACTTTGCAACCGTGCGAGATATCAAAAAACGGATGCTTGCAATCGATCGGGCGTACCCGGAAACCCCCATTTTGACACCAAATTTTTTTTTTTTTTTTTTTAGTTTTGACCGACCACCAAGTGGGTCAGAAACACAGGTGGGACAGAAACAGGGATCCAGACCCAACGACCCGGGTGGTCGGGAACCAACGAATCCCTACTACTTTCAGCCAATGAGGTGTCTCAGATTATCTATGTTCATGACAATGCTCGTACGTACACAGCTCTTATTGTAAATTAGTGGTTCATCCGGCATGGTGATATAGTGGTAATTCCCGGGCCAGCAAAATCTGCAGATATAAACCCCACAGAAAATCTATGGAGTTTAATGATTCAGCGATGAGAAAACGAAAATGAAAGGACATAAGAGGCCATAAAAAACCACTGCCGAATTATTTGGGAAGATACAAGAGGGTCAGATCTATGCTCTCGTCTCGTAGGTTCCATGAGAAATAGATTACAATGTGTCCTTGACGCTAATGGTGGCTATATCCTTTATTAATATAATACATTTCTTTGTTTGTAGCTTTTATAGAAAATTGCTTGTTTATTTGGCTAGTTGTCAATTCAATATATGATTTTTTTTGGAGTTAATTTCCTCTTTAGTTTCATTTGATTTGTGCATTATACCTATTATGATAATTGATACGCCATCAAGGGCATCGAATAATTTTTAAATTATCAGTAAAAGTTAAATCTATTCAATTGAGATAAACTTTATTTGATAGAAAACGTCACATTTATTTAATATTAGTAGTACTGTTTTTTGTACTGGTATGTTGGCATGATTGATTCTTACACTAGTGCAAGCGAAACTAGATCTTAAGGTGACGAACCTGTTTTTACCGTGACTGTATATTCCCGACCAGTAAAAGCTAAGAATTAAAATTAGAATAAGTTGATTGCTTCTTTACTGCGTATGTGATTGGCTGTTTGTTGATCTGTACATCTTTATTTTATAAAATCAAAGTCACAAATTGATCAACTAATGTCAATTATAATTGAAATACTGCTAAGTGTCATGAATCATAACAGGTATTTATGTGGGTATATATAAATAGATATAACAAAGACGATATGTATTTTTTTAAAATTAAAATAATTAAAAAACACTGAATTGCGAACTTATTTGCAATAGGAAACTACGCGCTGCAAATCTGAAGCTAACAAAAAGCTATCTTGATAAGTTTTGCATAATTGTGCCAGATCCGTAAATACCAATGGCCTTTATTTATTGGTACGTAGTACATTAATCTCTATGTAAATACTCACATCCGAACAGAATCGGCGATTTTTAATCACTTTTTGCTTACACTAAATAAAATAAGTGTCTTTTGAAGATATTTAATATTTATTGTATAAAATCAGTGTTTTTTGACATACATGTTTTTAAACTATTATATAAGTGCAATATAGAGATATTTTTACTTCAGAAAGTTGCATGCTTTTGGTAAAATAAGAATAAAGCTCTGCAAAAACAAACAAAACAAATGGAAGAAAATCATGAATCTACATTTATATTTTGTTTTATATTCCATTCTAGAGGATTCTTTGATAGACCAAAAGAGCAAAATATGCAAATATTGTTAAAGAGTAATAAATTTTTGCAGAGTAGGTATGCCCAAACTTAAGCGTATGCGTATAAGCTAATATTACAACGTGAGGATCCCATTTATCATTATAATTAACTGTAGTTCCTAAGTTTATATTAGAATCAACCAGATTTAATATACCTTTATTAGAAAAGGCACACATGCCTACTCTCTTTACAGACGCGAGAACTCTTATTTAAAACGGGATTCCCCGTTAATTAAACTTAACAAATGTTTGAAAAGTGTGCATCTTTTAAAATGTATAATTAAAATTGCTATTATCCGCAAACTGTTTTGGGTCCCTTCCGTGATGCTACCTAAAAGAAATACGGCGATTTAAAAATGGATAAAACTCTTCTTATGGTCTAGGGGTAGTCCTAAACATCACCAAGGGGGAGGGGGTTTAAAAATGCTAAAAAAGACATCACGTGATTAATGGGCGGCTCCTAAATTAACTGACTACCTTACCCTCCAATCCGGAACACGACAGTGAGTACCAGAACCGGGCGTGACAATGCAGAACTCTACTACCTAGTACAAAAATAAAAGTTTCGTGAAATATTTTTACCGTAGGTTACATCGCCGCCAGGGTTAGAGCTTTGTGGCGGTGTTATCACTTTATCTTCGAGGTTTAGTTGTCACTGTAGGTAGTGATCAAGTTATAGAATTTATAAATAACGCACATTCTGTATTGCGATACACACATAAATTTTAAGTTACATGTATATCGCGTGAGGACGTGCGGACGATTGGCGTCTCAATGTCTTCACTTATAAGGTCTGCGTCAACGCATTCCGTACCCGTGTCCCCACATATTTTCATAAGTTAAATTGAAATATCTCTACACATATAAAATTCTCGTGTCACAATGTTAGTTACCGTACTTTTCCGAAACGGCTTGACCGATTTTTATGAAATTTTATATGCATATTCAGTAGGTCTGACCGTCTGAGAATCGCCTACTATCTATTTTTTATACCCGTAAGTGATAAGGGTTGTCCACCCTTAGCATTTTTTTTTGGATTTTTTTTTTATAACTTGACATTAAATATACACACAATCCTAAAGTTTCACCCTGCAACCATAAACCACTATTTTTTAATTAAATAATTTATATGGCAAAACAACGTTTGCCAGGTCAGCTAGCAATTTTATAAAAGAGTCGATTACAAGCACTGCTTTTCTTAATATTTATCAGATGCTTATTGACGCTTTTGAATGCTTACCCTTGGGAACTTTTATTCAGCCCTATTGAAAAAAATTCTGTGCCAGTAGCATTCAGAAAAATCATTCGAGCGTCTATTCATCAAGTCAAAACGTGAACTTTAAACGATTTAGCTCTCGTGAAATAGAATTTAAATGGAATCTACTACATAGTTTATTGTTAATTCACTTGAAGGATACATTTTTTGCTACACTTGTTTCTTGACAAACCCGATTTCAGGCCAAACCGGTTTATCCTAAGCGTGTCAAGATATATTAGTATAGACTAGGATCATCTATTTTAGCCTAGGCCAAACTGTTTTTGAATTATTATTAAACTAATCATTGCAAGTGACAAACACGTTAACACAAAATAAACACGTTACTATCATAAACTTTGAAGACCCGGATACCATTTTTGTGTCCCTAATAGTACGCTGTCGTTATCCATATCTAGACAAGCCCGTTTAAAAAGTTTTATTGTATAAAGTTCTTCTGATTTCTAGAATTTCATGAATTTTTTGATAAATATAATGAACGTTTTTTTTGGAAACTTGGAATAGTTACTCCAAGCTCCAAGCAAGCTTGTCTTTTAACTCATCACGCGCAATCGTATGGTGGCTTGAGTCGATATGTGCAATTTTTTGAATCTGTATTAATTTTATTTTGTAACGTGCCTAGCTTTAAAGCGTTTAGTTAAAAGGCCAGCATAAATTTATAAATAACCATTATCAACTAATGAAAAAAGGTTACATTCAGTCAGTTCAATAATACGAGAAACAGACAGACAGTGTCTGGGACAGGTAAAACTAAATAATAATAATAATAATGTAATGTTATAATAATAATGTAAAAATAATAACTGTTATGACTGAGTAATATAGACTAGTTTATTTTATACATATCCATATATCCATACTATCATAGTCACTACATAGTATAAAATAAAGTCGCTTTCTCTGTCTGTCCCTATGTCCCTATGTATGCTTAAATCTTTAAAAATACGCAACGGATTTTGATGCGGTTTTTTAATAGATAGATTGATTTTTAAGGAAGGTTTTAGTATATAAACCTTTCCGATATTCACAAGGAAACAAAAGCTACGCGGGTGAAACCGCGGACAGGTCGCTAGTTATATTATAAATGCGAAAACCCATTTTCTTTTACGCCTTCACGGTTAAAATCATTTTGATTAAATTTATCACGGAGATAGATAGAACCTGGGTCAAACATAGAGTAAATTATTTTTTTAATAACCAATGCCTCCGTGGTCTAGTGGTCCAGTATCGGTGTTATTTACAGGAGGTTCCAGGTTCGGTTCCCGGGTTGGGCAATTCAAAAAATGTGTTTTTACAATTTTCTGATACAAACACAATTACGTGGGATTGGATAAGTGTCTCTTTAGCGATAAGCTGGCTACCTATCAGATTGTGGGACTAAGTATCTTCTTATCTCTATCTTTAATATTGCACTGGTTCGTACCTCTGACTGCCTCTTTGGGGATACGGGCTTGAAGATACTTTTTTTAATAATCAACCCCACATAGGCTGTAAAAGGCGATGAATGTGTGTATGAAAATCTATTTCGAAGAATTGTTAATTTACTCGATCGTGAAGATGCGCGGGTCAAATTTTCTCTTTAGCAAAGAACATTTTAGGAGCCTATTTCCTGACCGTGGAAATTAAAATTTGAACACACACATCCATATATTTCACTAATCATATGCATCGGCTGTTCGCCAACGCAAATGGCCAATGGCACTTATATTGTTTTAGTTTGGGAAAATCCTAAGTAGTATGCTGTCAATTTTTGTCTCAAATAAAAAGAATGTCACTGCATGTCACTACAGACTGTCCTAAGCTAAGACAAGGTTTGTGCAATTAGCCAAAAGTCCTAGAAATTTAAATTCATTAAGATTATCATTAAATTTTTTTAGAAAGCAATTCCTTGTCTTTATTAAATAAATTTTAAAACCATAACACTTATTATAGCAGTTTTTCGAGAATGAAGCCTTAAAGACGACTTTGATTGGCCAGCGACTGTCTTGTAATTAAATCAACACACTTCCACCTGAACTACACGTAAATGTTTTAATGTTGCGAAATTCTCCATTGCATTGTGTTCGATTGTCGATTATACCTGATCGCTAATTATATACATCTTCAGATTTCCATGAGTTTATCATTATATCTAAGTCCCACGGGAACAACTTACTTTTTGCGTGATTGATGATGATGATTTCCTTAGGGTGACGCCAATATGTACATAATTAACTAGATGTATTTTCCTACTCCACCTATATACTTTTATTTATATCGTAGTTTAGACATAGCGAAGGCCTTAGATAGAGTATGGCGTAAAGCTCTTCTGGTGTTTTCCGCTAAAAATACACCCTTTGTCGTGTCACCTCGATTGGGCATACTCTCCTGGCAGCCTCAGCTAGTATCGGGATTGTGGGAGTCGACATATCGAATTACGTTCAGTTTCGCGGTTATTTGGCAGGTAAGGCTAAACTAGCCTCCATAAAGCTCGGTGTGCTCAGCAGAGCGAGACAGTACTTCTTGCCGGCCCATCGCCTTCAACTTTATAAGGCTCAAATTCGGCCCCACATGGAGTACTGTTCTCATCTTTGGGCCGGAGCTCCTCAGTACCAGCCCCTTCCTCTTGAAATGACCGCGAGGTCATTTGGAAGGTAAGGCTAAACTAGCCTCCAAAAAGCTCGGTGTGCTCAGCAGAGCGAGACAGTACTTCTTTCCGGCCCATCGCCTTCAACTTTATAAGGCTCAAATTCGGCCCCACATGGAGTACTGTTCTCTTCTCTGGGCCGAAGCTCCTCAGTACCAGCTCCTTCCTCTTGATCGCATTCAGGGTAGAGCGGATCGAATCGTTGACGACCTGGCTATTTCGAAACGGCTCGACTCTTTGCGCAGAGATGTTAGTTCACTCTGTGTCTTCTATCGTGTCTTTCATGGGGAGTGTTCCGACGAGTTATTTGGATTAATTCCTGCCGCCAAATTCCATCATCGGACATCGCGTCGAAATTTGAAATTCCATCCTCACCATCTCAATGTCTGGAAATCCACAACTGTACGTTTCTCTCGGCACTTTTTGCCTCGCACTACTTTGTTGTGGATTAAATTATCGGCAGGGGTGTTTCCAAACGGATACGACTTGGGGGCCTTCAAGAAAAGAGCTTAGTCATTCTTAAAAGGCCGGCAACGCAACTGCAAGACCTCTGGAATTGTGGATGTCCATGGGCGGCGGTGATCACTTACCATCAAGTGCACCTCCTGCTCGTTTGCCCCCTCTTCTATAAAAAAATACTTCTGATTAATTTATTTGCGAATTACAAGACAGCTAGTTTTTTCCCATAGTAACCTGAGCTCGCAACTTTTAAATATCTAATTAAGAAAGTTTCTGCTTTCATTTCAAACAATTTGGGATTTGGCAACTAATTCATAGAAATACGTTACGTAATTACGATCATAAATACGAAACCACTCCAGCCTTAGGTCACTACATCTAAAACATTTTAGTTTATCTAAACTAAATATGTAAACCATTCAGAAATTGTATACAAGACATATTGATGTGTCTGCAATCTGTATTTAGTTTGGCCGAAACTAACACAAAAGTGGAGCTATTTAACCGAAACAAAGGATTTGGTTTAGACTGCTCAACTATTTCCGATCGAGTACAAGTAGTGTTGGATTAAAATAGATCAAGGCTTAGAAGTAAGGTGCCTAAATATTTGAAAATAAATGTATTTAAAACTAACAGTAATGATTGATTCGTAATTAAGTGGTATCCCAATTCTGCTTATGCGATTCATAGTTCAATTCGATTGGATTGAGTCCTCTCCCTCTTGGATTGCGTAGGATTAATTGTATTCTGTTATACTCATTATTATTTTTATAATACTTATTTTAAAAATCACAAAATAGAAATAAACATTTGTGATTTTTACCAGACTCCTAGAAGTTTTGAAGAATTTTTGATCAAAAGATTAGAAGAGGACAACTATATTAGTAAGGAGACGTAAAAATGTTTTTAAAGCATAGCACTAGTAACATTTTGGCCTTTAAAGACTTTTATAGCTTCAGGAGAAACATCTTCGTTATGTTTGATACCTACTTGAATCGTATTATTTATTTAATATTCATATTTATATAAGTATTTAGACTAAGCTAATTTTGCGACCACCTCCCTCTCTTGAATAACGTTCATATCAAATACTGGAGCCCAATTCACCTAACTAAACGTCAATCGAGTTGAAGTGTTTAGGAATCTTACACATTTTATTATACATGCCACGTCGCAGCAGACGCGAAGTTGTATCGTGTTTATTTGTGTTAGAGTCCTAAGTGCTTCGAATAACTTGTTTTGTTATGTGAATTGGGGTGCTGGCCCCTTCTCTAATGTACTAATGAATTATTGTATTGCGATAGAGAAAAAGGGCGAGTAATAGGTAGTTGCGATATTTTTCAAAAATAATGTTCTTACCTTGTAACTTATAAAAGCACTTTTACAATCTTTGGGCGTTGCTATTTAAAATATACAGGAAGAATACTTAATATTCTCCTGTCGTCTGTTAATTATTAGTAAACAAACTTTCATTGCTTGAATGTTAATTTCTATTTTACAATTAACCGGAATTGTGTGTAATGTTGTTTATTTTATTAATGAACGTAATATTAGAATAGATTTTATTTTTATATATCTTCGGTTCCTATATCAGTAAAACGACTCGCTTTCGTTACGAGCAGTAAATATTTCTACGAAATATAATCTAAAACTGTTCCTATAATGTCCGGTGCTTATAATTCGTTTTAGTTACGAGTAGGTAGTAGCATTTTCTATGAGGTGTAAGCTAAAGTTTTTTTATAAATTTCAAATTATCAAACGTGAAATCAAAAAAATATAAAAAAAAACTATATATATATATATATATATATATATATATATATATATATATATATATATATATATATATATATATATATATATATATATATATATAATAGTCGCTTTCTCTGCCTGTCCCTATGTATGCTTAAATCTTTAAAACTACGCAACGGATTATGATGCGGTTCTAATAGATAGAGTGATTAAAGAGGAAGGTTTATATGTATAATAACATTCAATATATTGTAGAAAAATACGGCAATTTTTGAGTTTTCTGATGTCATGTCGTAAATAATTATATTTTTTTCCGCTTACATTGCATACGCAGGCTAAACTCTACGAGATTTATCAAAATAATGTACTAAGTATTTGTACACCTTGAAAAGGTCTACAGAAAATTCCGCGATAGTATATGTCTATCTCTTATGGATAACCCACAATAGCATTTTTTTGTCATTTACTTTTTACGAGAAATAATGGCTTTTTTTCAAAGCAATTTTAAGCAACCCAGCACTAACCCTTATCCAATTAAATACCTTAAATATATTGTTGATTTAATATAGATCGATATGGCTGTTTACAGCATGTAATTTAAATGAATATTTTTGAAGATATTTCAGATTTAAAATGCAAAGGCATAGCAGTTGCAGGATTACCGGCCGGTCGGTGGCGCGCGCGCGGTTATGTTCTGAAACCGCTGGGAAACGTGTTACTTTTCGGATAAATAATTATAGGACTTCAGCTAAAAACCAAAATTTAATACATTATTTTTTTTTAACTAAATATTACCATATAAAAATCAGGTGGATGATTAAAAAAGTATTAACAAAGTATTTGTTTTAGAGATTTTTTAGCCTGTTTTCGGAATTTTATATGATCAAGTAAAGTACATTCTATCATGTAATAAGTTAGCACATTCCTTAGATAATGTCTTCAGGTATATCGTATAATTTTTGTGAAATTGTTATTCAATAATCAATGTAAAAAAACGTGATTTAGCAAACCAGTTTTTAACTTCCCATTACGTATGTAAATAAGGAAATTACTGATTTTACCCCGATTTTCGAAAATCGAGTTTTCACCAGATATCCGTTTTGTTTCACGGATACGTTTTGAGGTCCTAGGAATCTATTCCGACTATTTTCACAATGACGTCAGTATGTCTGTATGTATGTATGTGAGTGTATATGTGTATGTAAACATCTCATAACTTTTGAACGGGTAGACCGATCGAATCGACCGCGGTTGATTGCATTCGATTGGATTCCGCTCAACTTATATTTCCTGAAAATTTGAACCGATTTGGTCCAGGAGATTTTGAGAAATTTTGAAAAAACACCAAAAAAAATTTTGATGAAACAGTATTTTTTCAATAAAACTTCCAGGTTTATGTACCGATTGAGTTTAAAAACTAATTACCTCTATTTCTCAAAAAACTACGTCTAACACGTAAATTGCATCAAAATCGGTTAATCCGTTTGGGAGTAATCGTTGACGAAAAATTTTGAAAAAAGTGTTTTTTCGACATAGCTTCGAAAATTTTCAACCAATCATTTTTTGGTGTTCTACGATATTTTAGTACTAAAAAACTACGTCAAATGCCGTTTCTAAACTCAAAACCGGATCTAATTCTCAAAACTTATAGCTTTTCAAATATTAAAATTACATTGTTTTTAGCAAATTTACTTAACTTTTTTTAAATAACTTCCAAGTTAATTTACCGATTGACTTAAAAATATTATCAGCTTTTGTTCTTTCAAAACTGCGTCAAATACCGTTAATGTAAACAAAATTGGTCAATTTGTTTGGGATTTATCAATGAAGAAAATTAAAAATAAAATGTTTTTTGACATAGCATCGAAATTTTTCAACCTATCGATTATTTAGCTAAAACAATATTTTAGATCTCAAAAATTGAGTTGAATGCCATCATCGTTTTCAAATATACAGCTTTTCAAAAATTAATAATACTGCCATTTTAATAAGATGTTTGAAATAAAAAATCTATGCTTATATTTTTTACTCTTTTGAGCTTAAAATACCTTAATTTAGTGAGAAGTTTCAGGGATGGCCCGTAGGTAGGTTTGCCACCTTTTAAATGAAAAAATAGGGTACATTTACTTTTTAAGGTTAAATAATAAAGTACAAGATTGAAAAATAAAGTATTATTTATTAGCTGACAACAAAACAAAAAATGTGTACGGTAAACGAATACGTTTACCATACGTATTTTTTGTTGCTTCTAGCAATATCTAATAATGCTTTTTAGAAACTAAAAATGAATTTAGATATTCCAAAGATAGCAAGAAATCTTCATGGTATAAGGAAAGAGGAATTATTTTACTCCAAATTTAACATGTGCGGGCCATGGGCAGTAATGAATAAATCAAAACTACTAGATCGATTTTAATCATTTTTTTTCACTGAATGACATATGCTACATATTTTATACCCGTGCGAAGCCGGGGCGGGCCGCTAGTTATCTATAAAATATCAAATTACCATCCAAACAAACAAATTATGGAACGCCTTATTACTATTAAATTTTCTCTATAAAAACTAATAAAAAAAATACTATTAAAAACTCACACTGTCACATAAACTGTTCTCATCTCTCATACACTCATTTATAAATTCATACCTACACATACATACTAATTCATAAGATAGCAAACAAGCAAATGGGTCTCCTGATTGAAAGAGTCAACCATCGCCTATAGACACCAAAGATGTTAATAGTGCGTTGCTATCTTGTGGCGAGGTCTAATGCCACATGCATAAGTTTACCGGCTACCTTACCCTCCAAACCGGAACACGACAGCGACAAGCATTGACGCTATTGTGGCAGGAATAGACAAGGCGGTGGTACTAGACCCGGGCGAGACAATGCAGAATTCTACCACCTAGTTAGTTTCCCACCAATTTCGAATTATCTCATATTTCATGTTGTAATAGACTCCGGGTCCCTATAATCTACAAACTGTCATTCGTAACAGTAACAATTCGTAACTAGCTTAGTAATAAAATGGTCTGTCATGCTGTCTCACAAGTTTTTTGGACTATGTATTTACGACAAGCATCCGTAGCTTGACTGCTTACCGATGGCCCTCTCGAATATAGTGTGTTATCTGTGGATGGCCCTCACTGCGTTCCATTATTCAGAAAGTTTTAAAATAGTCTCGAAAAAATTAAGCCCTATTTATAAACTAATTGATGTATAGTATAGAGCTAGATACAATGGATAGCCGTGTATGCATTTAATGCGAAATATAAATGATGTATACAAATAATCAATTGAAAAATTTTATCATTCAATATCAAAGAAAGTGTCATAAGCGTGAAATTGTATACAATACTGACGTTAGCCGTCATCAAAGTTCAAACTGTTTTTTTCAAAATAATTTATTAATTATAAAATTGATGCGACCTACTAATGTTATAGACACATTTTTACAAGAAGCACAATTTTCAAAACCAAAATGGAACAATTTAAGAAAAACAAAACCAGAAAATTTCCCAGCAAAATTCACTATAACTTAAAGGTATAATATATATTACAAGAATTACTTTGTTTACATTGTAGAATGGCAGATATCTCTTTGGCTAATCTCAGATGGCTCAGAGACAGCCACCGCCAAGAAAGTAACAATTGCATTACAATCCATGTGGCAGGTAGATGTGCCGAATGCATACTTATTAGCTATTAGCTACCTTACCTTTCAAACTGGAACATACGTTACAAGCACAACGTTAATGCAGCAGGAATCGATGAAACGACGGCACAAAACCTAGGTGAGACGTTGTAGAACTCTAATCTCGGAAAAATTATTCAAATCATTTTTTATTTATTCATTACTCAACTATTTAGATCTGATTTTATCAGTTCTTATACATTATGAATATTGGGTATGTTCTATAGTCTATACAGTACGTGGCTTCGGCTGAAGGTATACTTTATTTTATTGTGTGTATATTTTTAAATTCTTGTAGTCAATATTTATGTTAACTAATTCACTTTTTTTTAATTATACGATAGCAAACAAGTAAACGAGTCTCTAGATCAAAAGAGTCAACCATCGCCTATAGATACCACATATGTTAGTGGTGCCTTGCTATCTTGTGGCGAGGTCTAAGCCACACGCACAAGCTTACGGGCTACCTTACCTTTCAAATTGGAACAGGTCATTGACAAGCACTCACACTATTGTACTATACGCAATATGTAAGGCCTAGTAGCCTCTATGGTAGTGACTCGAACAGCCAATCGGTCCGCTTTTTACGACCTGCCTGGCAGAACGGCAGTTGGCCTATTTTTCTAGGGAGCTCGGACCAACACGGGGAAACGTCAAATGCATGACTGTGTGGCAGTATGAGCCAAAACTTACAAACTAGAAAAGATGCTATCTCCATTTAAAATTTCTATCTAGTTTAAATTAATTTTAAAATAACTATGTCTCCTTTAATAACACAGGAGAGAACTACAAAATGAATGATAGACGCCAGGAACAAAACTTTGCAATAGCTAAATATGGCCACCGAGCAAATACGGCAATTTTGGAAAAGAATTACTTAAAACTGAAATAGCGAAATCGCCATGACTAAGCTTAAAGCGAAGAAATTATAATAGTTGAAAAATAATGCTTATGCCGTGGAAGAGTTTGTGTTGGAGATCTAAGCTGCTTTTTAGTTGTGCTTCTTTTTTCCAATTTTTTGTTTCCTTGCTAGTTATTAAGGCCTAATTATAGTTTCTTCGCATGTTAAACTTAGTATAAGTTATAAAATAAAACTTCAAATTTAAGCACTTTGGTTTTATTCATAATGAGGTTTTTTTTTTTTATATCATAAGATAGCAAACAAGCAGATGGGTCTCCTGATGGAAAGAGTCACCCATCGCCTATAGACACCAAAGATGTTAATGGTGCGTTGCTATCTTGTGGCGAGGTCTAATGCCACATGCATAAGTTCACCGGCTACCCTACCCTCCAAACCGGAACACGACAGCAACAAGCACTGACGTTATTGCGACAGGAATAGGTAAGGCGGTGGTACCAGACCCGGGCGAGACAATGCAGAACTCTACCACCTAGTAGCCACGATGTTAGTGACTCGATAGCCAACCGGTCGCCTTTTACGACCTGCCTGGCAGAACGGCAGTTGGCCTATTCTTCAAAGGAGGCCGGGACCAACACGGCGAGGAGGTGATAAAAAAATCCTATAAATATCCCCACTTTTTGTCTCAAGGCTGTATCTGAAATAGAAATAAATGAGCCCCTGAATTCATTCATGTGAATTCACAGAACGTCTGCCGTTGTGGTCGCTAACACGACAAACAATAAGGTAAAAAAGTTAGAATCCAAAGGGGTTCCTATACAAGAAACATTAAAAATCTGTTTTCTTCGTCTGCCTTCCTGCATTCTTGTACGGACCGTATGCGTATCCAGCTTCATTGTTGCAAGCTGAAAAATAAAGAGTTAATGATAAAAAATACAATGTTATTAAACATTTTCAACGATTTGTCCAATCACGGATAATAAATTTCGTAAATGTATGTATATTTGTCCACGAATTTCTCGGGAATCAAGTTATAAAAGATTTACATCAGGTATAATTCAACTTAGGGAATATTTTTTTTTATATCATAAGATAGCAAACAAGCAGATGGGTCTCCTGATGGAAAGAGTCAACCATCACCTATAGACACCAAAGATGTTAATGGTGCGTTGCTATCTTGTGGCGAGGTCTAATGCCACATGCATAAGTTTACCGACTACCTTACCTTCCAAACCGGAACACGACAGCGACAAGCACTGACGCTATTGCGGCAGGAATAGGTAAGGTTTTTTGTGATATGAGTACAGTTGACACATATTTGTAGTCAGTTTAATTTTTAAATTGCTATGATCCATATCTTTGAGATAACCATTGCCTATAGATACCAGGTACCTATATTATTGTTACCCAGATAGGTATGTTAATGGTGCTTTGCTATCCATATGGCAAGGGTTGAAGTCAAATTTATGGTTCATTTCCGTAAGATTACTAGCTACCTTACCTTCCAAACTGAAACAAGACAGTGACAAGCATCGACACTATTACGACAGGATTAGGTAAGTGCGGATGTTGTAGAACTCTACCATGTTAGTGATTATAGTTAACCTGAAATTATTATTATTTATATTTCCCATATTGTTCAATACCACCTTTGAACAATAGACCATCTGTCATGCAGTTCGTAAAAGACTCGAAAAAGATTGATTTTCAGGTCATGACTATGGTGGTAGAGTTCCGCAACTCCTCACCAGGGTATATGGTACCACCGTTTTACCTATTTCTACCGCAATAGCGCCAATGCTTCTCATTTTCGTTTCTCGGTTCGGAGGGTAAGGTAGCTGGTAAATTTATACATGTGGCATTGCCATTCCTCCAAACGGATAGCAGTGCATCAGCATCAGTAAGAACTTTGGTGACTATAGGCAATAGTTTATCTTTTCCTCAGGTGAGATATCTGCTTGTTTGCTTTACAATGACAAAGATTGGCTGGCTTGTGAATTAAAGTAATTCGTATGCGAAGTAGGTGACCAACATGACGTATATTTATTCAAATTTGCACAAATTATAGGAGATTATATTCTAACGTGTGTTCCATCAATTGCAACTAGTACTCGAGGAAAGCGGGCTATTTGGCAACGTCCTTGTTATGTATCATTTTTGATTTTTATGTAGTCCGATTGCAAATGTGCTATTGCAAAGCTGATATCACGTACTGTCCGCCTGGCGCAGGACTGTCACACCAATAAAGTCTTCTGTCAACAACACTGTGCCTATCGCATGCAATCGGAGGGTCAATAGCAGCTGGTGCAATGGAGATTATTCCATGATTTTTTGAACAAATACGAAGAACTATGAAAGTTTATTTTTCTTGCAAGAGTCTACGAATAATAATTAAAGTTTGTCAGCTAGGAAATAAGAAAAATATCTGCCTGGCTCCTGTTATTCGTAAATGGGGATATATTTCAGACAATAATTGCTCTTCTGCCGTTATATCAAGCTGAAACCGCAGCTGGAATTATATGTAGTTTCCACTCTTTCCTTTATACTCTGATTGTTGATTTTTCGTCGGAACTAGACGTCACATACCAGTCTGATAATATGTAAAGCATTTCCGTGTCACTTTCTGAGCTTGAAGTGGTAAATTCACGCTAAATATTTTTTAAATTATTGTTCAACCGGCCGAAATCCGGGGGTAGCTATACGAATGACGGATGATGAAATTTTGACAGATTAATGACATTATATTTTTTATAGGGACATACCAATCTGTCATTTCCATACAATACACAGTAAAACCTTAACTGGCAGCCCTCCCACCCGTTAGCAACGAACCTTTGGTAATTTGACATAAGAGTCGTGCTTTTTAGGAACGGTTTTAGCTTACGCCTCGTAGAAAATCCTACTATTTGTCACTAAAACCAGTCGTTTTGCAGATATAGGAACCGGGCATAAATATTGCTTGCTTTATAATGTACAATGTTTTAGCACATACTTCCGCCGTGTTTCGGGGTGGGCGTAAACGGCTGCAACACAGTTTTGCAAGTAAAGCAGTTGTTTACGAACTACATGTTATTCCTGTAATATTGTTAAATGTTCAAAAAATCATTAAATCTTTAAATTGGTTGCTAATGGTTACTGTTACGAATGACGGATCGCTTAATATGGGAACCCGTAAATTGGTTACTAACGGTGACGGCTACAAATGACGAATCGTTGATTATACGAACCCGATATTAATGTCAGATTATCAAATGTCCAAAAAATGTGTGTAACGTCTCGTCATTATTAAATTGGTTGCTATTGGTTACTGCTTCGAATGATAGATCGTTGATTAGAGGAATCCGGAAATAGACTGAAGTTGCTCACTGTTTCGCATCTTAATAAAGTTGTTGAAAAGTTTAAATTAATAGACACTTGCGAAAATTGTAGTCAGTATTGTGTGTTTACACGTTATAGTATAAAATAATATTATTGTACGTATCTAAAGATAATTTGGACCAACTAATCAAATTAATAAATATTTTATTTATTTTTTACTAGCTGACCCGCGCAGCTTCGCCCGCGGGTATATTAATAAGTCGTCCAAATAGCTTTTAATAAAAATGTCATCCCCTATTTCAGCCCTCCAGAGATTGATTTTTGAAAAAAAAATTAGCCTATGTTTGACTCCAGATCTTTTTAACTCTATCCATGCCAAATTTCATGAAAATCGGTCCAGCGGCTTAGCCGTGAAAGCGTAACAGACAGACAGACAGACAGACATTCGCATTTATAATATCAGTATGGATATGGATTTAATATTTTATTGTACACATTCAATTAATAGAATAACAGGTAACAAGTAAAGACAGTACAAAAGGGGAGCTTATCACTAAAAAACCTAATACCTAAAGAATAAGAAGATTGCCTTCATTAAAATTAAGAAGAATCTTTACGAGTATTCACGTCATTTTGACAGCCTTTCTACTTGAGAAACAAAAGTCTCAAACGCAGTATTTTAATTAAAAACACGTGACATTAAAAAATAATGTTTCTCAAATCTAATTAGGTATATTTTGTATCGCCTTATAGACTTCTTAATTGAAATACACGAATATTTATAAATAACTTGAAAAATATTGATGTTGAATGAAGTTTCGAATAAAAAAATTGAAAATTTAATTTAGAAGAGAAACTATCTCTACAATTTTTTGCCTGATATTAACTGTTTTCGAGATATCGAATTAAATGCGTTTACTTTTAATGGTGGTACTTTAAACGAATTAAATATTAAGCGACCCGTCATTCGTAACAGTAACCATTAGCAACCAATTTAATAGTAATAAGGCGTTACATAATTTGTTTGTTTGGGTGGTAATTTAATATATATAATATATATATATATATATATATATATATATATATATATATATATATATATATATATATATGTATATATATATATATATATATATATATATGTATATATATATATATATATATATATATATATATATACATATATACTTTTTTACTGATATAGGAACTGGGCATTAGTGAGAGAGGTCCAGCTGATCTTCAGATGACACTGCAAATTGAAATTTATGTTTACAATAAAATGCAATCGATCCGTAACAATCCTCAAACAATATAATTTAATGTTTATTCATTTCACAATTTGATTGAACTAAAGCAAAGTTCGATCTCTGAGCTACTTTGATATTTTTGGCAGTAAAATATGCTTTATAAGATCATTATATTTTTATGGTTCAGTGCTTTGGGACTTTAATAAAATATTAGGCCATGGAAACCTGCTTACGACCAATAAATAAGGTTATAAATTTTAAGGCAAACGAGTTAACTTACTCAAAATATGTTAGTGAAAATGATTCTGTAAAAATACTGTAATTTGTAAAAATGCTGGTCGTGCCATTTTCTAAGTTTTTATATAAAAACAAGCTATGTTTTAATGCAATAATTGGTAAAGTGCGTAGCTGTTGGGCCACGCGCAATGTAGGGTTCCGATGTTACCCATTATAATAATGAAGACTAGGAAGACAAGTTGTATTGTTTCATTTAACCTATTTAACGTCAATGGCGGATATTTCTGCATTCTTCACCACAAGTTTCACCATTCACCACCACCACTGCCTATAATAAATTCTCCCATAATGAGTAATAGTCGACTAATTTTTAAAAGTTAGTCAACTATTACTCATAAACTAAATAGTTTTTCTTTTAATTACATTACATTTACTACTACCGTGATTTTTTCCGACTCGCAAAAAAACTGTTTAGTTGGCAGAGAGGGGGAGGCAATTCAAACAAAAGTTAGCACTTTAAAGCTTCATATTTCACAACGAGTCCTTTAATCGAAAAATTGTTTTACAAACCTACAATATATTTTTTTAAAAATCTATTCAACGCTATCCCACACTATAGGGTACACGATAAAAAAATAACATTTCCAATTTACATGCAGAGGAGCTACCTCAAAAATATTTTTCAAGAATTTATATTACCACCTTGTTGCCGCGATTAGTATGTATATGTCGCAGTGAAATTGTCAATACCGTTAGATTATAATTTACCTAAGTGATATTATAATTTAACTGCTAACCAAACCTAACCAAATTATAAAATCCCTAGGTAGATTATAATCTAACGGCTATTGACAATTTCACTGCGACATATATAAGATAGTGATCCCAGGAACAAACTTATTTAAATTATTAATCAAATAAAAGTTGATTTAAAAATTTGGATCAAAACAAGCTTCATTTTTGGGAATAGCTTCGTTTTGACGAGTCGCTCATCTATTCTATCTTCGAAAAATCTCGAAGCGGGTATCTAATAAAGTTAGGGGACTTCGAACATTTTAATTCGGTGAAGGAAAAATATTGTAATAACAATAATTATTTTTTCACTTTAATCATTTAATTATTTTATGATATACATGAAAAATCTTTTGATTTACACATTCGATGTTTTTTCTATTTTTTTTATAGATTTTTCGGAATTCTGAGATTTTTTAATTGATATTAATCAATTTCAAAACAACCTAATTTTTATCACAACAGCTTGTTAATTATTATTGTAATTCAAGGGTTACTTTGTCCTACACGTAAAGTAGAAACTTTTCTTAGTCCGATACTCCAAAGTTTTGTTTTTTATCTATCTTTATTAGTTACCCGATTCGAGATTTTTCGAAGATAGAAAAGAGGGAGCCTCTTCAAAACAAAGCTGTTCACAAAAATTTAGCTTACTGTTAATAAAAAAAAAATGTTAGTGGGACTACTGTCTGATGTATATTCCTGCCAAATTACAGCTTTGTAGTACTAAGGATCTCTGACATATACTGCGGGTGGACGGACGGACGTTTGAAAGCTGCCCCACTTTGCCTCTTATTAAAAAGTGTTTGCTTATGGAGGGTAAAATTATGATGTAGATTATAATTATGTATTTAACATTTTCTTAATATGGCTACTAATTATTGTTAGGGTCAATTGTGGAATGGATTCTTTATTTTAAATATATTTGTTGGAGACACTGCTCTTGCGTAAGACTAAATTATTTTTAAGTCCGATTTGTTTGTTAAGAGGAAATTCCTACATATGCGAGAGTTTTGTAGTTCCAGGGTTATTTTAACACTATTGCTGCGGTACTTGGTCATATTGACCTACACGTATCTTGTACCCGCTGCGTGCGGGAGCTATATCCAGGTGTAATACCGTGTACTGGAAATATATTATTAGACCATTACGTTCATATTTTGATACTTATCTTGGAAAAATGTATAAATACCCGTGAGCTAATAGTCTGGACTCTCCGCAGACTTGAACAATCAAGGCACAAACGCTCCACTGGGTTAACTCGATCGACTTTCCGTTTTAGGAAGAAGTACTGTAGTGGTCAAGCAACATTTAACGGTAGAATACATAACAATTAAGCAAATTCTAAATCTTATTGTAACATTTATTTACCATGTAACACTACATATAAGTTTTCACGCTTCTCAAACGAATTATAGACCACAATCATCTTGCCACTGCTACTAAGATTTGATTCTTGAAAAAGGCTTTGAAAAACATCAACAGCACTTTTGTCTAATCCGGGCATTGAAGCCGAAACCTCATTACCTGAGAGAAACAGGAGACCACGATTGATGGCATATTATAATTAAAGAATATGTAGTCACGAAATAAATATATTTTTGAAATTCAAAATAAGCAACATCAAACAAAGGAAATGAGTGCTCGGACGGAAAGAAGGCTCCATTGAGACTACTTCAATTCAATATTTGAACAAAACAAATTTATTTCGACTTAGAATGTTCAAAAATAAAAGGAAAATAGCACAGTAAGGCTATTGTAGATATTTTTCGTAGTATTAGTGCCAAACTACAAAAACACTTACAAAATCATTACTTGCCTTTAGTTAAGTCTTTACTAACAAACTAGCAACCTGCCCGCAGTTCCACCCGCGTAACTTTTGTTTCCGTAGCTCGTAGTTCTTCGCACATCCTCTAGTGAGAATGGGGAGATGGCGTCGGGGCGGATGGCCCCCTTGCCATGGACTCAATCGCTGGTCGTAGATACGGTCAGGTCGTTGGGATGGGTATAAACCCTTTAAAAAGAAAATAAAAGTGAAAAAGAGAAAAAGAGATTGAAAATGAAAATTTTCAGGTTGGTATAGATGATGGGGTTTCTGGTGGATTTGTGGTTGTCTGATTGTGAGTGAATGAATGTTCTGCCCCTCCCTTATTTCTTCACGCCACCGCGGGCGATCAGCCGAACCCGGTTAGACCCATTGGGGAAGCCGGATAAAGCGATCAGCGACCACGGCGACGACTTTGGTAGAGAGGGGAGAACGAAGTTTATTTGGGTTTAGTCATAAATGAGGTCCCTTGGATAGGGCTTGTCGTCTGGTGGACGAGAATGGTATGGGGCGATGTCTTGGATATGCTGGAGAGAAGATAAGTCGGCGCTTGTTTCCGTAGGAATATCGGAAAGGTTTTTATACTAAAACCTTCCTCAAGAATCAATCTATCTAGTTATTTAAAAAAATCGCATCAAAATCTGTTGCGTAGTTTAAAAGATTTAGCATACATAGGGACAGACAGAGAAAGCGACTTTGTTTTATACTATGTAGTGAAGGCAAATATATGACAACGAGGTTAAACTAAAATAATGGATACCATAAATGTGTTTGTATGTATATGTCGCAGTGAAATTATCAATACCGTTAGATTATAATCTACCTAAGTGATATTATAATTTAACTGCTAACCTAACCTAACCAAATTATAAAATCCCTAGGTAGATTATAATCTAACGGCTATTGACAATTTCACTGCGACATATATAAAAACTGCGCAGCTTTGCGCGCGAAAACGCCCGCTATATTAATGACATGTAAGATCAACCTGTCGTCTATATAGTTTTTTGTGCAAATTTTTATTCCCTATTTCAGCCTCTCACTGGTTGATTTTTGAAAACACAAACTCTAGGGTTTTAGTTTGATAATTATCGGGGTTTTTATGTTAATTTTAATTTTAGAAAAAGCTATTAATTAATAATAATAAATAAAAATTGAGACAAATGTTTTTTTAACGGCGGATTATTTTTAATTGATGTATTGTTAATTTATATTGATACTAGCTGTTACCCGCAACTTCGTCCGCGCGGACTTCCTTTACTCCGCACAGCTCCTCCCACATAGGTGATAGCGTGATAATATGTAGCCTATATGTTGACCCGACCTGTTAGTAATATTCATGCATAATTTGAAGTAAATCCATGCAGTACTTTTTGAGTTTACCCCGGACATACATACAGACAAACAGAAAAACAGACAAAAATTCTAAAAACTATATTTTTGGCTTCGATATCGATTGTAGATCACGCCCCAAGTATTCTTTTAAAAAAATATTCAATGTACAGTTTTGACTTGAATCAAATTGAATCCATACTACATGAATAAATTCATGTAGTATGGATGAATTTATTCATGTAGTATGGAATTATGTATGACCACGGATCTTCATCTATCTCCATGCTAAATTTCATCAAATCAATTTGGCTGTGGAAGCGTAACAGACAGACAAACTTTTGCATTTATGATATTATAATATGGGTATACTAAATGTTTAAACTTAATGAGCTATTTATATAAAATTAAGCTTTACCTTTTTTTAATCTCCCGCTCCGTATGTATATAAGGAAGTTACTGATTATGCCCCAATTTTCGAAAATTGAGTTTTCACCAGATCTCCATGTTTTGAGATCCTAGGAATCTTTTTCGACTATTTTTACAATGACGTCGTATGTCTGTATGAATGGATGTATATGTGTGTATGTGTGTGTGTGTGTGTGTGTGTGTATGTGTTTTATGTGTGTGTGTGTGTGTGTAAACATCGATGAAACATAGTAAATGTCATTCACTTGGATTTCATTTAACTTAGACTTCCTGAAAGTTTGAACCAATTTGATCTAGGGATTGCGAGAAATTTTTAAAAAACTTAAAAAAAATTTGGTGAAACAGTATTTTATATTATACTTTCCAGATTAATGTACCAATTAAGTACAAAACCTAATCAGCTCTATTCGAAATTTTTTAACATTATTTTTTTGATCTTCTACACTTTAGTTTTTTTAGTACTTCAAACACAACGTCAAATACCGATTCAAAAATTAAAATCAAATTTTCAAAAGTTACAGCTTTTCTAATATTAAAGTTACGTTGATTACAGCCAACTTATTTATAAAATAAGTTTTAGGCTAATATACCGATTTATTTAAAAATCTACACAGCTTTTCTACCTAAAAAAACTGCGATAAATACCCTAAATCGGATTAAAATCGATTAATTCGTTCAGGATTTATCAATGACGGCCTCGAAAAAATTATGATTTTTTAACCTATCGATTTTGTAGGTAATAAAATAATTTAAAGCTCAAAAATTGCGTTGAATACCATTAAAAAAATCTAAGTTGGTCATCATTTTACGTCTTTTCAAAAATTGAAATATTGTCATTTTTACAAACTTTAGGATTTTGAACTCTTAGAGCGCAAAAATCTTTGCGAAAGTCTTTGCTCTTTCAAGCTTAAAATACCTAAATTTATTGGGAAATTTCAGGGATAGCCTGCAGGGTCGACCAATTTACATATTTTTCAAATCATAATGTCCAAATTGAGATAAAAACAAAAAATAAAACGTTAAATTTGAAATAATTAAAGAAAATACTTAAATAATGAAACAAAACATGAAAAATAATTACATAAAATGATTCATATTATGCGAATGACTGCGTTTACAGTTTTTGTGTACAGTAAATATATAAGTATAAAAGCGCTTGTTGTATTTTTTACGTCTTTGTCTATAGCGTGTTTTTATGGGGCCAGAATACTAAGGAGTTACTACAGTCAGCAGAAAAGTATACCTATTTTAATCCTAAAATCACTCAGCGCAATTAATTGACATTGTAGGTATTGTATTTCCGTGCATTAGCTGTCTGCATAAAAATTTAATAAACGGAAATTAGCTTCGAGTAATACATTACTGAACTGAATTATGAGTCTTTTGAACTTTTAATTGACAGGTTCAAAATATTTGTAATACTGCTAGCATATATTTCTGTATTCAACAGAGCATAAACAAATTAATTTAAATAGAAGCATTTGATAGAATGTTTCGCTTCCTAGTAATTACAGTAATTATACCCGTGCTTTGTTCTTCGAGATGTGTAGCCTATTATAAATATGTATTATATGTTAATTTTGTATATAAGTAAGTAAGTTCATGTGTCATTTCTCCACGGTGTGTGAAGGAAGATAAATTTTAAATATTATTTGATGCCTAGCCACCACTGTCATTTAAATATTCAGTTTTAAATTACTCTGAACCTTGTTTCTTTTGTGAAATCTCTGCACGCATTCTGAATATAAATTACAATTAAGTCGCATCACTTTTGTTTAGACTTTAAAATGACTTAACGGAAAGCAAAGGAAGAAAAAAGAAATAAAATCGCAAAATATACGCAAGTTAAAGGAGAAATTAAGTGAAAACTCGATTTCCAGAATCGAGGCAGTCAGTAACTTACTTATCTACATACGCAGCGGGAAGCTAAAAATCTGTTTACTCCCAATTAAAGTGGAGCAATGACAACTGGAATTACTAATACGATAATTTTTTTTGTCTTTATATCATAAGATAGCAAACAAGCAGATGGGTCTCCTGATGGAAAGAGTCAACCATCGCCTATAGACACCAAAGGTGTTAATGGTGCGTTGCTATCTTTTGGCGAGTTCTAATGCCACATGCATAAGTATACCAGCTTCCTTACCCTCCAAACTGGAACATGACAGTGACAAGTACTGACGCTATTGCGGAAGGAATAGGGTACCAGACCCGGGTGAGACAATGCAGAACTTTACCACCTAGTAGCCACGATGGCTGTGACTCGTATAGCCAATCGGTCGCCTTTTACGACCTGCCTGGCAGAATGGCAGTTGGCCTATTCTTCAAAGGAGCCCAGGACCAACACGGGGAAAGCCTAAAAATAGAAATAATAAACTATAGTTTATGCTAGAACTGCCCATACAGGTATTATTGATAAAGTATTTTACCAATATCTAAATAGTTGTTATGCATTTTTATATTTCCTTTAAAATATTTTTAAAAATTAACCTGTGCGAAGTTTGGTTTATTCCTAGCCTGACTCGAAAACCTAACCTAGTAGCAGGTTAGGTTGGGAAAAGAAAAAATAGTTAATTTTGATTCCAAACCTAAGCCTGATCCTAAACTAATACCAAATGCTGTTTGAGTATTGTTCGTAACCTAACCCAACATGGCTTAGGCTTGAAAATGCACCGCCCATAGTTCCAAGACTCATCGCGATGAGAGGTCCAGTACCTGGAGTGCAAACCAACATATTGAGGAATCTAATTATAACGAGGAGAGAGAGAGAGAGAGAGAGGAGGTATAGATGCGAAGCGCGTTTTACGAACAGGAGGGGTATTTGCTCAGAGGATAAGAATAATAATAATGATAACTCTTATTTAAACACCATACTTAAATGAAATCAATACATTAATATGCTAACATGAAATATATACAAAATGGCAGTCTTATCGCTTATGAGCGATTTCTGTCAGACAACCAGCAAGGCTAAGGGAATTTTGCAACCTAGCAACTCGGGTGCACGATTGTTGTTTAAATTGAAAGCTAATAAGATATCTATCTATAAATGCTAACATATCTATTTGGAAGATAATTAAGGAAAAAATAATATACATTTATTTAGCTTTTACAATTGACTATAGTAATATTACGATTGACTATAATATATAATATACTATAACATTATATTATATTGCCCGGGTCTGGTACCACCGCCTTACCTTTTCCTGCCGCAATAGCGTCAGTGCTTGTCGCTGTCGTGTTCCGGTTTGGAGGGTAAGGTAGCCGGTAAACTTATGCATGTGGCATTAGATCTCGCCACAAGATAGCAACGCACCATTAACATCTTTGGTGTCTATAGGCGATGGTTGACTCTTTCCATCAGGAGACCCATCTGCTTGTTTGCTATCTTATGATAAAAAAAGAAAAAAAAAAAACAATCCTTACCTATAGGTTCTATGACATACACAGGTAGTATTCATTCACGAATATTTTGAAGGAATTGATATTCTTCGCAAATCTGACACGAGGTGGTAATGAATTTCATAGTTTTATGGCATGGATCTTCGGGTCGAGGGATGCCGGGCCACCAAAACCCACCAAAGCAAAGGCAAGGGTTCTGATCTTGCCTGCACACGGAGCGTGAGGAAGGTCGACCTCGTTAAAAAATGGTTAAAAGATTTCCCGGTCCTAGACGGATGTAGATGCTGGCGGGGTAGTAGGAAATTGCTAACGCGTACGCGTTTTCGGGTCGAGTTAGGAATAATCCTAAAATATTCACCCAAAATGTCATGTTTTCGTGAAATATAACGGGACGTAAAGACAATGTAATGTAAAAACCTCTCTATAAATATGGAGAAAGGAGATCTCTGTCATAGAAGGAGCAATCACCAGATTCCCTGAGACTCAAAAATTTTGGTGACAAAGGGAAAATTAAATAAAATACTACAAATTACACGCGTATATTAAAGTCATTGAAAGTCTAGAAATAGCAGGAATAAAAAAAATATGATTTTGACATTAATTTTGACAAAAATATGATTTGAAATATGACTTAGATTTGGAGCTAACTCCAGTACTGGCGCATCTATTTCGGGTGTCTTACTCCCATGGCAAAATACCGTCATCCTGGAAGGTTGGTTTAAAATACCCTATTCCCAAAAAGGGTAACATGTCGGACCCATCCAATTACAGGCCTATTGCAAAACATTTTCAACATGGTAACATGGTGTGTCGTTGAAGCGAATATTTATCACTAAATCCGACAAAACATGAATGTGGACTAAATTACAAGATGTCGTCAAGTTCCAAATATTGAAAGGTTACGTAAGTATTCGTTTTCAATAAAACTTGATAATAGAATTGAAGGCTAATTCGTAGTCTATAAAACAGTATCTCTAAAATAAGTTTTCACATTTACACGCAAGCTATAAGCTAAAGCTCTTTTACAAAAAATGTGATTTTTATTTTATTGAAACAATACACGAAATAGGGCATCTAATTTGATGTAAGTATTAAAATAATAGGATACTTGTAAGTGGTATCCAAGGAATTATCAGATATTTTAAAACTGAATATATTTTAGTATACTGTTATGCTTAGCAGGAAGATTTTTATTACATTGACCTAATTGAGCATCATTTTCAACTGGTCGGTCAAAATGCTTAGTTACAAAATTCAGTTTTAAAAAAATATTTTTTGTTTGGGAGGTAATACTTCTATTAACTTACAAAAATTTATATTCAGTATTTTTTTAAAAAAATAGTCGGTTTCCTGTTCAAATGATTGGTATAACTTTTTAAACTGGTACATTATATATAATTAGGTTTAAGCGGCTTTTGTGATGTCAGCGAAGTTATCATACCGAGAGCAACACAGAGCCGTAATCACGACAGGCTCTGGAAGTTAGAAAGGAATTTGGATCGGAAACAAGAATGGGAATGAATGGGTTCACATTATATCGCTTCGCTTGTCTTTGTTATGAGACTGGATGGGTTCATGGCTGGAGAAGTGAACTGACCTATATTGAACTTACTAATGAATACTTTTTATTTGTAAGAATGGATAGGATTACAAATAAGACTTATATTAGTGTAATTAAACAGTATCAAGGAATAGGACGGTGACGTAATAGTGCAAGATTTTTTTACATGTCATTCAATAGCAAACTAGCAGATGACTCTCCCTATGGAAAGAAAAAAAGGGCTGTGGCTGTGTTATGGACACAGCCGTGTGAGTTTTACGTGAATACGTCTACGTAACGGGTCATGTTTTTCGGTATCATTTTTTAGGGTTTCGAAATACACTAGGAACCCTCATAATTTCGTTATGTCCGTCCTTTCTTCCGACCGTTCGTAGTTCAGGGTATATTTCTGTATTAATTGTATATATACTTATAAATAAAATAATTAAAAAAATAGTAATAGCTAAGAACATAATGATGCAGGGCGAGACGGGCATCCTGATTTAAAATTGTGCTTTTAAGCAATATCCCTAACCCTCCATTCACCCTGTTCCCTGCACACACTCTTTTATCGAGATCGGCGGTGTACCTTTTATCTCTACTAAAATCACATCCAAGATATACAAACTCATCCACCTGTTCCAGCACTACATCATCGATCACAACTCTCACATCCGTTCTGGTTACGAATGACTGACTACAAACTGAGCCCAAGGGCAAAGATTGCCATAAAACAATGCCTCACCATAAGTCAAGGATTAGTCTCACAGGAGACACTCTTAGGCCGGAGGACGTACTCTGTACAGCCCAAAATTTTTAATATCTGGTCGAGCACTCTGCTCGCCCTCACAACCGGTTAAGCTGTGAAGGCCCTTAAAGTCAGCAGTGATTCAGACATTCTGAAAACAAAACTTATTAGTCCTACAGGATGCTATCGTTGTTCGGTTCGGACGCATTCATCTTTTTGCGATCTCGACACTTCTTTACTCTTTCTCATGGAGGTTCATGGGTATCATTAGATTGCTATTAAAAATCCCTTTCAAACGGTATATTTTGGAGCTTTTTAAAGATTTTTTGGCTCATAACAATTTTTCTCTGAATTGTCCACTTAAGCGCCACATATATTTATTATATGCATATGATATTAGTTTTTTAAATAATACAATTAATAAAAACTTTACAAGAGCTTTCGAATAAACCTTAATCGAACTTTATAGTTGCTCTGAGTCAGAAAATATATCATATGCAAAATATGTAACGCAGTGAAATTACCTAAAAATGGCGGCACTTCCTACTCCATTATCCGCAAAGCATTGTAATCCGTGCTTTGCTTATCAAATTCTTATATTCTTTAGCTATCCAGTGGTGTAATTAGATTTTGGATGTTAGTGATAGTTATGTAGCTATAGCACCAAACTATATCCCCCGATTTTGTTATCATCCGTTTTTTGAACTGTCCCCCCTATGAAGGCAAATTTAAAGACGTATTCACGTCAAAACATCGCCTATAGACACCAAAGAAATTAATAGTGCGTGTTATCCGTGTGACGGAATGGCGGAATGACGGAATGACGGAATGGCTATGCCATATGTCTAAATCTACCAGCTGCTTTGCCTTCCAAACCGGAATACGACAATAACAAGCATTAATGCTATTTCGCCAGTAATACTAGGCGGTGGTACTAAATACCCGCGCGAGACCTTGCAAAACTTTAACACTTGGTAGTCACGATGGTAATCACTCATATAGTCATTCATCGCCTTTTACGAAATATCTGGCAAAAAAACATATGGTTTATTCTTCAAAATGTCAGTGTCACCGCTCGCGTTAAAAAAATACGTCTTAAATTGCTGAAAGCATATTAACAACACTTATTTATACCTGGCAACCAAACAGTTGAGTATATGGCAAGTAAAGGACCCTTTACTTTTTCAATTCTGTTGGGTATATTCTTTAAGTTAGTGCACGATTTTTATAAATAACCAATAAAGGAAGTAGATTAAATAAGTTTAATCCCACGAACGTGAAAGAGTATGCGTCTCTGTCGACTTTGTAGACAAAAGAATTAAGAACTAATTGTGTGCCAAGTTTAAAAAGTTTTAGGAGTTACTTTTAACTCCTAAAACTTTTTACAAGAACCTGTAATATTCTAATTTATATAACAATTATTAATAACAATAAATAATTGTTATATAAATTAGAATGTTAATATTATTTATTTCTTGGTCAGGGCTATATAACGTGTGCAGACGGTTGGATTCTATTATAAAATTTTCCTGTGCCTTGATTTGACTTGGATATAGATTTGTAAGCTGTACACTGTCTAAGGTTTTAACTCTGAAGAGCGCTATGTAAGCCTACTCTTTTCTGAATATTGAGGTGTTTATATGGAGAGGATTGCTGTCAAGATTAAGGCCTTCTGAGGTGTGTAAAGTAGTAATAGCATATGCTAAAGAATATCGGAAATTATTACTGGTTATTACTTAGACATTGTTTGTTACCTAAAATTCGGTTAAGACACAGTCTATCTCGTAAATTAAATTATGATTGTATTTGATAGTAATCATATCTACATTGTTATTGCTACTGTCGATGTCCTAATATTTAACATTAAACAATACACGTATAACTGATTATCAAGATTTCTAAGTCAGCGGTTAAAGATAAATCTCCCTCTTTCTTTTAAAGAATAAGAATAAGAACACATTTATTTGAGACGCACACCACAGAACATATACAACTTACAACAACAATATACAATTTAGACATACAAAACTTTTATACACAACAAGACAAAGAAACAAAAAAAACACTAACAAGACAAAGAAACAAAAAAAAAACAAAAGAGATATAAAGTACATAACGGTAGTATGACATCTCAAATTGGCCTACCACTCAGCATGTGTTGGGATTATAATGGCAAACCCCAACGCCAGTTTTCTGTGGCAGCCAGTTCCCTGAAAAAGGCAGCAACAGTTTTAGCATCTATTCACTCCTGATAGTCTATTAATAATAGCATATAACATACATAATAACATGATATGATGATACATAATAACATGATAAGGAATATGGAGTCGAATATATATAGCAAATAATTTTAATTTATAAATAACAATGCTATTAAATTTAAATAACTAAGAATATTAAATGTTTTAATGAATAAAGTCTAATACACCCACATACACAAGTAAATACCAATATGTATTCATATTATTTACACGTTAAATACACTTATTAACTTATATTGATATCATCTGATGCAGTGTTATATCTGAAGTTGCATGTTACATAAGTATTGCTCGTATTTCATTCGGAATCCCTGTGTTGATGTCAAATTTCGAATTGGAGGAGGTAAGTTGTTCCAGCACCGTGTCGCCGCATAGCGGAAACTACCACGAAAAGCTGCCGTCTGGTGTCGCGCCATGACCATCATGTACAGCGACCCTCTAGCTGTTGGACTTAAATTCGAGTCGCTAGACCACTGTAGCTCAGTATATAGATAGGAAAGTATTTTATATTT
The DNA here is from genome assembly GCA_036924255.1 of Apodemia mormo. Taxonomy (NCBI): domain Eukaryota; kingdom Metazoa; phylum Arthropoda; class Insecta; order Lepidoptera; family Riodinidae; genus Apodemia; species Apodemia mormo. Next base: position 8,604,970 of record JAUPFN010000009.1, on the reverse strand, counting down.
AATGAAATCCAAATAGCAGACTAGCGAAATTCAATTGCCATCGGTAGTTCATTTTCAGTATCCTTGCACTGTTAACAAAAGGAGTTACATGAGTTCGAGGTGGTATTTGGAAACAATAGCGAGCACAGTCACTGCATCAGCATAATTAAGTTTAGAAAGTACTATTGTTTCACAAAGCTGTATACGTAAATTTATATTTATAGAGTCGCATATTCGGTAAAACACTTTAAGGCGATAAAAACAGTTCCTTACATTATTTACCGTGTAATTGTGAAAAGTTAACTGTTCGTCCATAAGCACTGCTAGATTACGCGCTTCAAACACTCTTTCTAGTGAACTACCCTGTATTTTAATTCTTGGTTTCATATGTGATATAAGATCTACTTGAAGACGTGTACCCATTATCATATATTTTGTTTTATGGGGTTTGAGAACCAGTGTATTTTCATTAGACCAAGCAACGAGGCGATTCAAATCCTCGTTCAACTTATTGATTGCTTGTACCGTGTCTGATGGTTTAAATGAGATATATAACTGTAAATCATCAGCATACATATGATAGTCAGAATTAATGATACAATTACACATATCAGAACTGTACATGGAATAAATTATGGGACTGAGAATTGATCCTTGCGGCAAACCGTGAGTTATTCAGTATTTTCCTTGCTTATGTTTTATAAATACCATGGACAGACTATTTTATCCACATCTGTTAGATGTCTATTTATTGGATGATTGTCTGTTATGCTTTCACGGATAAACTGCTGACCCATTTTGATGAAATTTTGCAAGAGCTAGTTAAATGATCTTAAGGTCAAACTAGGCCACTTTTAAAACAATCAACCCCTAAGAGGATCCAATATTGTATGAAATATCTTCTATAAATCTATATGCTGTTTAAGCTGCGCGTTTCATGTCATTTAATACTTTATATTTATTTATTAATCTATATAGCAGGTATAACTGAGATGTATTAAAAAAAGCATAATTACTAGGCAACTACGACTGCCCTTTTACCCGATTCTGGACATGTGCCCGCGTATGTTGATTAGAAAGTTTTATCGACACATATTTTAGCTAGTCAATATATACATTAACTATTGTTTACTTCTTATACTTAATAAGTAACAGATGAGAGCATATGAATATGTCTAAAATACAAATCTTAGACAGAGTATACGATTTTTATTAAACTTTTCCTGTCACAATAGCATCAATGCTCCGTATTGTAGTATTCCGCTTTAGAGGGTAAAGAAGGCAGTAAAATTAAACAAGTGGATAGCAACACACCATTAACATTAACGACACATATTTTGAGTTTATAGGCAATTTTTCATCGGGTGAGCTATCTTCTTGTTTGCTATCTTAAATATAAAAAGTTTTAGTTAAATAAATATCTAGTTAGTATAAGTTCCAGACAAAGTTATGTAAGCCTTTTAAGATTCTATTTTTGTTCCATAGTTCAAAGGAAACCTCTTATGCGTATTTTTCAACAGATAATTTGATACTCTTGAACTGTTTTTCTTTGAAGATCAATTGTTTAGATCAGAATGAAAAAAAAATACAGTCTGTAGATTTTCGTTCACCGTTTACATTAAAATATTCAAACTTACAACCAACAAAACAAAAACTTGCGTCGCACTAACCTTGAGATTATCAACTGGCTGCGCAAGCGTAAACCGGTTTTTTCCAGTCTCGCCGTGTACGCGACAAGCGACTAATGGTCACATACACATGTCCCGCGTGCTTGTAGTAACTAGTAGTGATGATTGATTCGCGACCTTGTATTGAAGATTGGTCTCTTTGGTATGTGCACGAGTGTGTGTGTATGTGTGTGTGTGTGTATGTGTGTGTGTGTGTATGTGTGTGTGTGTGTGTGTGTGTGTGAGTGTGTGTGTGTGTGTGTGTGTGTGTAAACATCTCATAAATTTTGAACGGTTTGTCCGATCGAAATGCGGTTGATGATATTCGATTGGATTTAACTCAACAAATTCGTACCAATTCGGTCTAGGAAATTATGAGAAATTTTGAAAAAAATTGCCTAAACAGTATATTTTTAATATAACTTCCAGACTATTGTACCCACTGAGTACAAAATCTAATCTGCTCTAATCCTCAAAAAAACTACATCCAATGCAAGAAATGCATCAAAATCAATTTATCCGTTCAGAAATTATCGTTGACGCAAAATTTTGAAGTGTTCTTTCGACCTAACTTCGAAATTTTTCTACCAATGAATTCATGATGTTCTGCAATATTTTAGTACTTAAGTACCTAAAAAAATTACATCGAATGCTGTTTCGAAAATTAAAATGGCCTCAAATATTCAAAAGTTACAGCTTTTCAAATATTAAAATTACGTTGTTTACAGCAAAACTTCTATATCACTACATAGTATAAAACAAAGTCGCTTTCTCTGTCTGTCCCTATGTCCTTATGTCCCTATGTATGCTTAAATCATTAAAACAACGCAACAGATTTTGATGCGGTTTTTTTTAATAGATAGATTGATTCTTGAAGAAGGTTTTAGTATATAGACCTTTCCGAAATTCCCACGGGAACAAACGTTATGCGGGTGAAACCGCGGGCAGGTCGCTAGTTAATAATATAAATGCGAAAGTTTGAATGTTTGGATGGATGGATCCATCGAACATGTTTGTTTTTGTGCAAACATGCCGCCGTGTTGGCCCCGGCCTCCTTTGAAGAATAGGCCAACTGCCGTTCTGCCAGGCAGGTCGTAAAAGGCGACCGATTGGCTATCGAGTCACTACCGTCTTGGCTACTAGGTGATAGAGTTTTGCATTGTCTCGTCCGAGTCTGGTACCACCGCCTTACCTATTCCTGCCGCAATAGCGTCAGTGCTTGCCGCTGTCGTGTTCCAGTTTGGAGGGTAAGGTAGCCGGTAAACTTATGCATGTGGCATTAAACCTCGCCACAGGATAGCAACGCACCATTAACATCTTTGGTGTCTATAGGTGCTATCACATGCATAAATTTATTGGCTACCTTTCCTCCAAACGGAAACACGACAGTAAAAAACATGGACGCTATTGCATCAGGGCGGTGGTACCAGATCGAAACCATGCAAAACTCTACCACTTATAAGTAGCCACGAAAGTAGTGACTCGTATTTTCTATGTGCGTAGTGCATGGTGGGAGTAATATAGCAATGTGACCGCAGCATATGTCACGGTAGAAATGATCAATTATTTGGGCAATGCATGAAACTAGACAAAGAATTACGTTGAGATTTTCTACAAATTTTCTATTTTGAAATAGGTTACAAATTTAGTGTTGCGTAGCAAAACATTATCGGCACAAATAGTCAATGTGAATTCTATACATTTCCCACAAATACCTGAAAATTAGATCAGAGTAACAAACTGATAGTTTCTGTCAAGGGAAAATTAAGCCACATCACATTAAATTACGTTGTTGGTAATACATTAATTATAATAACAAATAATTATATGTAATCAATAAATAATACGGTTAATTAAATTACTTTATTTATGTATGCTAAAATGAAATTAATTGTACTTTATTGTTTACGTTTAAGGTATGAAAGTACTTGTCAAATTTGTTTTATAACATTTTAATATCACTGAGGTTTGGCAAATGATCTGAAGTCATATAAAATAATTATTGCCATGGTTTTGTATCTCTAGTATAGGTTAACTGGTGAAAGACTGTACATATTGAAGGACAAGATAGTTGATGGGCATAAGTGAATATTAAAATTTTATTAAATTTACTAAAATTAAAAAAAAACCATTATAGTTTTTGTTGTAAGATACAGAATAATAAGGGAAAATTAATCCAATTATTGTGATACAAATGAAAACTTATAAAGATATTTAAATATTAATTACTCAACTGCACTGCATTATCTTAAAAATGTTAATATCTTTTGTTTCTAACAAATTAAAGTAATACTAATATCTACTGCTTCTCAGAAATTAAAGTAATCGTCAGCCAGGCTGCGAATTAATAAAATATCCAAAAGTCTGTCTGTCAGTATGTATTTCTGTCTATCGTTACGCATGCACTGTTGAGCCGCTGAAGCGATTTTAATGAAAATTGACAAGGAGGTACTTGAAGATATAATAAATTGGAATAACTTTGCTTAGTTTCATCGAATTGTGAAACAAAATAATATGTTACACATCAATATTTGTCGTTGATTCAAATCTAGCCATGACAAAATTTAGCCACATTTAAAAATTTTTTAGCAATAAAAACAAAGATTATCACGTGACGATAGTATTTTTTCATAATTTTCCTAATGGCCATAAAATAAAAATAAAAATTAAAAATTTTGAAAAAACTCACTACTATATATAATAACAATATTTATTTATTTATTTGCTAATTACGCAAACGACAGCCGGAGGACTTAAAAAAACCTACCGAGTTACTAAGAATGATTTATTAACTTATAATTTAAAACTTAACTGAGACTATAGTGGTCGATGCGAATACCAGCTATGTAATGAACATTAATTCAAATTGAAATTAAAAAGAGAATGCTTAAATGATTAAAATGAATGGTCGCCTCTGTGGTCTGGTGGTCCAGCGTTGGCGTCGACCACAAGAGGTCCCGGGTTCGATTCCCAGGTCGGGCACATAAAAAAAAGTATTTTTTCAGTTTTCTGAGAAACACAAAGTTGCCTGGGATTGGAAAGTGCCCGGTTAGCGATAGGCTTGTCACCTATCACATTGTGGGACCAAGTATCTTCGGCTAATCGTGGGTGCACTTGTTGTACCTCTGCCTACCCCTTCGGGGATATGGGCGTGAAGATACTTTTTTAAAATGCTGATGTCCAGTTGCGACATCCAAATTGAGGGCGCACGTTAACACGCGCGGCGTCGTCAGCATCCCTATGTAAGCTACGCGTGTAACTTAAGGCGTGGCAATATCAGCGATCTTCATGCAGGGTGGGCATGTAACATGCTTATATATTATATATTTTTTTATTATTTATTATTATTATTACTCAAATAGTACAATTGTTTTATTCAGGCACATTTTACATGAAATGTTAAAAATATGAGGAGGACCTCCTTTTAAGCAAAAAAAAAATACCTTTATTAGGAGGCCTCACTCTTCCATACAATATATTTAATTTACAAGTACATAATAGATATTAACATATTATATATAACTTGAAATTAAATAATATAAATGATTTATTTTATTTTATTTAGATACATAATCATCAATTACTAGGTGGTAGAGTTAAAAATAAATAAAATATTTATTAATTTGATAAGTTGGTCCAAATTATCTTTAGATACGTACAATAATATTATTTTATACTATAACATGTAAACACACAATACTGGCTACAATTTTCGCAAGTGTCTGTTAATTTAAACTTTTCAACAACTTTACAACGATGCGAAATAGTGAGCAACTTCAGTCTATTTCTGGATTCCTCTAATCAACGATCTATCATTCGAAGCAGTAACCAATAGCAACCAATTTAATAATGACGAGACGTTACACACATTTTTTGGACATTTGATAATCTGACATTAATATCGGGTTTGTATAATCAACGATTCGTCATTTGTAGCCGTCACCGTTAGTAACCAATTTACGGGTTCCCATAAACATTGTACATTATAAAGCAAGCAATATTTAGTCTATTACAACATAAAATATGAGATAATTCGAAATTGGTGGGAAACTAACTAGGTGGTAGAGTTCTGCATTGTCTCGCCCGGGTCTGGTACCACCGCCTTACCTATTTCTGCCGCAATAGCGTCAGTGCTTGTCGCTGTCGTGTTCTGGTTTGGAGGTTAAGGTAGCCTGTGTAGCATGTGGCATTAGACCTCGCCACAAGATAGCAACGCACTATTAACAACTTTGGTGTCTAGAGGCGATATGGTTGACTCTTTCCTTCAGGAGACCCATCTGCTTGTTTGCTATCTTATGATATAAAAAAACAATACAATTACTATTAACCCTATTATATATATATATATATATATATATATATATATAAATCAATTGCTGTTCGTTAGTCTCACTAAAACACGAGAACGGCTGAACCGATTTGGCTAATTTTGGTTTTGAATTAATTGTTGAAGTCCAGGGAAGGTTTAAAGGTGAGAAAATATAGAAAAAAATAAGAGTAGTTAAAAAGGCACAACAACGTTTGCCGGGTCAGCTAGTAATGGTAATTATTTTCTTTAGGAAATTGCTGAATACACTCATAATTACTTTACATACATAAGCAATACAAGGCACTTTCATACCAATTAGTGTAATGAACATCGGCATAATTGAGTGTCAAATCTCAAGCCATTCATCTTAACTTTATACAAATAAGGGATTAATTATTGAGGATTTGTATCTCGGAGGTTGTATAAGCAAGTGCGTTGTAAGTATAAATTAAATATTTGGGTTAATGACCGTTTTTAGCACAAATTAATCAAAATATTTTCATTTTATTCCATGACGTCTTTAGATTATGCACATAATCAAAGGGTTACTGTATTTTATATTTTATTTGACAGTATTCAACACCACCAGCATCATGGTAAAGTGAAATTAACCTAAAGTTAGCTTAATATTATCACTCATTGGAGAGAAAATGTTCAGAGACTCATTGGAGAGAAAATGAATATTATCACTCATTGGAGACAATGTTCAGTTCATCGCTAGTGAACTGTATATTTATATTTTGACTTTCCATATATGAGCAATTTTTTGGCAGATTGGTGTGGTTCCCTCTCTATACTTAACACAGACCACATGAATACTAAAAGACACACCATTGGGAAGGGAACGTGTCGTCGCGCATATGAGTAAACGTCAAAAATTGTCATACATTTGTAGATATGTTATATCGTGAAAAAATAGAAATAAACCATGTTGTACTATTTTATCGTACCGAATGAGACCGTAGATTACATTATTATACTATTTATACATGTAATAAAATCGTAGGAAAGTCAAAACTGTACATTGAATATTTTTTAAAAAGAATACTTGGGGCGTGATCTACAATCGATATCGAAGCCAAAAATATTATAGTTTTTAGAATTTTCGTCTGTTTTTCTGTTTGTCCGTTTGTCTGTTTACCTGTATGTATGTCCGGCGTAAACTCAAAAAGTACTGCATGGATTTACTTCAAATTTCGCATGAATTATACTAACAGGTCGGGTCAACATATAGGCTACATGTTATCACGCTATCATCTACAGAGGAGAAGCAGTGCGAAGTAAACGAAGTCCGCGCGGACGAAGTCGCAGGCAACAGCTAATTAAAAATGTAAGTATAAAAGATGCAGTAACACTTACTTCCATTAAGTTTTAGAAGCAGTTTTTCGCTTATACATTGTTTTACAGGTACGGGTTGGCGAATACTATGAACGCTATATATTTAAAGGTATTTTCTTTTAATTTTTAAATATATTTAAAGGTCTTCACAATTGGCGTATTTTGATGAAGAGGGTAATGAATATGAAGGAAGCAAGACGAATCTGCAAATCGTTATAGAGTTTTTCGCTCTCTCTGCCGAACCTGTAAGGTATCTGGCGTAAGATATATAGTGTAATGTATGTACCTAATATAAAAATAAAAAAGTTAATTTCATCGTATCTTATTCTGTTTTATTGTATAACTTTACTTTATACCGAGATCTTATTGCTTCTGCTATGATTTAGGTTGCTTACAGAAAAGTATAAAGTCTCTTAGCTACGTCCGATGCTGGCTCAGCTAAGATATTATCATACAAATCTAAATTTTTATTAAACTTTTGCAAATAGATAAATCGTGTTCGCTTTTCTGCGTTTCTGACATATTCGCTTGTAGGTTGAACATTTTCTAGGTTGTCACACTTATCGTATTTTGTTGATACTTTTTTATATGCTTTTATGATTTCTTGTCTGCATACTAAACATTATTTTATGTGTGTACTCATCTATTACTTTCATTTATATGTATGGTAATATTGGAATAGGAATTTTTAGCACATTATATCTTATGATTGTATAACGTTTCATAAATAATACAAATAATAAAGATATTATACGAGTATATTTTTATAAGACAATATGGCGCCATATGGCGCCATATGAACATTGGACATTAAATTATATAGCCTAATTCTAGCGTTTGACTGACACTTCCATAAATTCTCCTCGTCAAGTATAACATAACAATGGGGTAATAAACGTTATGAAAATTGAAGGACGTTATTAAAACTATCTGAGCCAATTGGTTTTAAATATTCGTATATAAGTCGGCGGTGGAAGAATTTAGAATTTAAAAGAAAGATTAAATATTATATATATATATATATATATATATATATATATATATATATATATATATATATATATATATATATATATATATATATATATATATATATATATACAGTGTGGCGGTGACGATACACCAATTAATTAAACTTAGTATATGTAATAATGTTCTCAGCCTGAATACAAAAAATCAGATAAATACATCCACTGGTTTAGCCACAGGACAATTTTTTAGTTTTCATTTCTAATTTTGCGAACATGATGTAGATTATCAGCTGTACGCATAGAAATATATAGAGGTCAATGGCTGTACGTGACCCGTTCACCCTATATGGTTTGAAAGAACTCTTATAAGTAAGTTGCCAACTCGCAATACTAGCAGAAAATCCTTGCATTCATTGGTTATTTTAATTTTTTATCCTTTACAACTGACCAATAACAACCCAATCTTGTCATTAGGAGAATTTGAAAAGAAAGCGAAAAGTCGCTTTATCTTGAGTGCATACACAGTGTGTACTGATACAAAAAAGCGCATTTTGCGCCTTCTTGATGAAAGCCGTTGATTACACGTGTCACGTACCTACGATACGTAGGTCACGGTCATTATTGTTTAATGTTATTGTTTAGTACGATCAAAGATTTTGCCGTGGTAATTGATATTACGTTATTACTTGTCATGTACTGAGTTTTTATTTTTTTCTTTTATTATTCTAGACTTATAAATTATGCGAAAGTAGACGCTTCATTTCAATTTTTATTGTGGTAAAATACGAGTTAAATTGTGCGAAAGTAGACGCTTAATTTTTATTGTGATGGCCGGCCATGGCCATGATGTTTGTGCTAATTAGTGCTATTTTGTGATAAGACACGTTAGGTAACTATTATTATTAGTGTGAAGTGAACAACATTTTTGTTTTTTCTTCTTTACTTTTAGCCAATATGTGGCACGAATCCTAGATTGATACGGTCTTTATTCTTACAATATACGCAAAAATAATTCTATAGCTACGTAATTACTTATTGTACAAAATGATTGTGATTAATAATAATAATTTATCAAAATAATTATTGAGGATGAGTGTGATTTAAAAAGGCGCCTAAATATTATGTCACACGTAAAAATAATAATAATAACATGAGGCGCCAGCCGCCAAGCCGCGCGTGCGGCGTTGCCGTCCTGGTGATAGGTAAGTCAAAGGATGTTTTATCTTTATTATATTTTCGTGTCATTAATTTTGTTCGAAATTTTTGTTTTTTTAATTTCGATATCAGGACTGATTTGATAGACTAAAAATACTAGTACTAACTAGTACTACCTTAATTCTCACTTATTGTTATATGGTCACCGCCACACTGTATATATATATATATATATATATATATATATATATATATATATATATATATATATATATATATATATATATATATTATTATTATAATAATAAATTTAATAAAATAAAATATTTTGTTTTGATCGTGCGATATCAGATGCGTTCCCCGATAATATAAGTAAAATATTTTCTTTTACATTTTGTAATTTACAGAACCTTGTTAGTAATCACTATGTAAGTGACATCTAAAAATCTATTACAGCCTGGCTACAGGTACCCGCGCAGCGGTGTGAACTGCGATGCGGATTGCGGCACGGTGGGTCACGCGATTTTCTGGTTATGTCACAGCTCGACTCAGCGTCAGACCTCCTGATATTCGGGGGATCTACTGATTTTCCTAGAATTCTACTGATCTACTGATTTGATTTTAAAGTTTACTGATTTTTTTCAAATACTTACATTAAAATATGATAAGTAGCAAAACCTGTATGAAATAAAACACAAAATTATTATCATTGTGTTGGCATTACAAAAATGTCATCGTAAAATAGACTTAATATGATGGACACATAGTTGAATATTGAAACGTGAATGTTGTTCCACAGAAAGCGAAATAAATCAGTTCGACATAAACCCTGCGGAGGTGATTACATGACTAAATTAAAAATGTTCCTAATGTTACTTTAATGCCTGATATTGTTTTATTAAACTAAATGCATCTTCTGATTTTTTCGAAAACTTCTCCATACATCTTCTGATTTTTTCTAGTCGCATCCTCTGATTTTATAAAAATGGATCTGGCAATCTTAGCTCGACTAGTTGCAACCGAGGCGGCGTCGGCGTTGGACGAATTCAGAATTTAAAATAAAAGGAATAAATTATTTTGTTCTGATCGTTGCGTCCCCCGATTTCGCTGATCACGTCGCTCTGAGCTGTGGCCACCTTGACACTAGCTAGTACATGTATTTTATTCGTTCATCACCCTGCACGTCACGGTCGCCGTCACTCGATTCTTTTCACGCCGCCAGTCATGCCGCAACCCATATCGCCGGTAGCTGTGGCATGCTTCGTACAGTTTCATACATGTATTTTCGTCACTCGTTGCTCGCCGCACCGCAATTTAAGTCGCAGGTCGCGCCGCAGGTAGTTGTGCCCAGGCCGTTAGCTTTCTCTCGCGGTCCATCTTGAGACAGTTGATCTATTGTGTATCTTGGATAATCAATCATAATCATATTTGAAGAAAATTGCAACTTACTACTCGTTCAATCACTTTCAATAATATGAGTTTGAAAGTTAGCGATACGAAAAAACTATTACGGATAATCACACCTTAGTTATTTGTCAAATAATTTCACGCTCATCAGATTCTGATACAATATCATTTACCTTGGATATTCCCTAGTTGTCCTCACTAATATCATAAAGTGTTGGTAACATTTGTTTAATATATTTTCTTCACTAATGTTCTATAAAAAATTTATACCTACTTAAAATGATTCTTTACGGCTCATATAAAATTTAATACCTCGTGAGAATTCGAAGGCATTTTTTTTAAATTCGCATTCTGTCAGGCAGCTATAAAATAATATTTTATAGATTTGAATTCTTTTCACTAATATTATAAGGAAGTGTGATATGTTTGTTTGTTAATAATGGATAAACTCAAAAAGTACAGGTCAAAACCAAATCTCAGACCAAGATAAAGCTACAGCCACTTTGAATAGTATAGGCTATTCTTTTATCACACAAAGTAAAAGTAAGTAACGTGTGTAGGTCATGCGAAGTCATGGGGTATAGCTAGTCGGTACTACACTTTACATAATATGAATGCAAAAGTCTGTCTGTCTGTCGGTTACGCTTTCACGGCTAAAATGCTAAACCAATTTTGATGAAATTTGGCATGGAAATAGTTACAGTATTTTGTAGTTAAAATATTACAAAACACCTTTAACTAATTAATCATAATAAAAATAAAAAAATTACTTTGATATGCAATTATTTGTTATTATCGTAGATCGGAATAGGTAGTGCAGATTATCTTGATTGCTTTTTTTCTACATTTTTCACCTTTTAAACCTAACCTAAACCTCCATGAATATTTTAAAACCAAAATTAGCCAAATCGGTCCAGCCATTCTCAAGTTTTAGCGAGACTAACGAACAGCAATTGATTTTTATACATACAGATAGATCAAACGTACATTAAATTAAAACAGAAACAAGTCAACGCCTATGAATTCCTAACTGGGTAGAGGATCAAAATTGCTATATCACGTGGATCCATTGCTTAAACAGTTCACGCAAAGGTTTAATAAAGGGGTTAAAACAACAGAATACATACGCCTCAGCCTTCTTCGCAAGTGGTCGCCATTATCGCTGTTTATATATTTTTTTTGTCATATTTTAATCAAGCGTCATATTTTTAATCAAGTTGTTTCTCGTATTAGTTTTGGCCTGTTTTGAAAAATAGAAGCTTACCATCTGCCGTTACACCGGACACACACTTAACGTGTCACCACTATTGCGACTACGAGTACAAGGTGGTAGAATTCCGCAACGTCTCGTCCGAGTTTGGGTTCAATCAAATCCATGTCTTGGTCAAATTCTGGTTTGGAGGGTACGTAGCTGGTAAACTTACTCATGGGACATTAGTTTACATTTATAATGACAACGCAAAATTCGTATCATTGGTGCTATAGGGTATAGTTGTCTAAAATTCCATTAAGCTGCTTCTTTTATTTTGTGATAAAAAATCTACCTGCAAGTAATAGGTTTACTTGCAGGTAGATTTTTTTCATCACAAAATAAAAGAAGAAGAATTAAATAAACTATACAGTGTGTATAAAACAAAACATAATGTGTTTCAATAGCTTTGTAATGAAGAACCCTCGTAAATGTAAATAATACCCTGGGAAAAACACCGAATGTGTTCTTAATTCCACTCCATTAATAAGAATATTTGTATATTATATGTATATTATGACTTTTTTCCACAAATAATTATTCTTTGCAAATGTGTTTTATTTTTAGACTATTTCTTACCCGTGGCTTTGCTCGCGCACATTTACTTTATAACTTCTTTACTTTAGCCTTTGTTTATAGATACTTCATTAAATAATTCTCTACGTAGTAAGGCGGACTGTTGGTGTTTTATAAAAAAAGTAATTACATATTCATTACATTTCTATATATATGTAGGTCACACTATAAGTTTTGCGTAACTTAAAAAAACAACATGTTATAACCAAAATATTATGTTTATTGCTTTTCAAAATAATCTCCTTTACACTTTAAACATTTTTTCATGCGATCGAACCATTTTTTAAAACAGGAGGACCACAGATCTGAAGGCATGTTTTCTACGTGCTGATTCAACGCTAACACTACATCTTCGGAGTTGGTAAAAGTAAAACCTTTCATCAAATCTTTGATTTTGGGGAAAATACAGAAATCACAGGGTGCTAGGTCGAGGCCATGCGCAGGATGAGTGATGAGATGTACTTTTTCGGAAGCTAAAAATGACTTTGTTTTGTTTGCCGTGTATGAAGAAGCGTTATCATGGTGTAGGAGAATGCGGCTTTTGGGTCGTCTTTCGCGAACTTTTTCAAATACACTGGGTAAACAAATGGTAGAATACCTCTCGGCATTAACACTCTTTTGATCTTTAGGTGGAATTGTACAGATGGGACCCGTAGCTGTGAAAAAAAACGCGATCATTTTTTCACAAACGTTTCTCGCCTGTCTTACTTTTGTTGGCCTGTTCTCATTTTCAAACACCAATTCACATGATTGCTGTTTTTTTTCGGGTTCAAAGCAATAAATCCACGTTTTGTCTCCTGTAACAATGTCATAAACAGCAGTAGAATGTCGTGGTCGTACTTCAGTAGTATCTGTGAGCACCATTTCACGCGATCCCGCTTCTGCTCGCAGTTCATGAGGGATCCAACGACAACAAAGTTTCCGAACTTTCAATTCTTCGTGTAAAATTTTCTGAATTTGGCTCATACCAATCTCCAATAGTCCTCGAATTGTCTCATAGGTGATCCGGGGGTTTTCTTCAAATAACCGCTTAACAGTAGCCACTTTTTTTTCGTTGACGGCAGTTGAAGGCCGCCCTTCACGAGATTCGCCATGTCAAGAAACTTGACCTCTCTCAAATTCAGCAAACCATCGCCTCACGGTGCTCAAACAAGGTGCTTCTCTTCCAAAAGCATTTTGAAGACGAGCAGTATAGTCTTGCAGAAAAGAGAACTTTTAAAATCATAAAAAATCATCGCTCTGAAATCTTTTCGACTTAACTCCATTTTCGTTGCGTACGTAGAACTTTAATGTGTGATAGAAAAACAATTGACAAATCATTTCCCGCCAATTGTTTTTTTTTATTACTAAGAAGGTTGCAACGTTTTAAAAATATAACATTTGAAATTCAAATAGTTCCGATTAGCTAGAAGTGCAAAACTTTTAGTGTGCCTCATGTACCATATTTTTATTATCAAAACTTAAGTAAAAAACGTAAGACTAACCTAACTATACTACACCTAACCTAACTATACCACAAACTAAAAATACCCTTTAGTAACACACATATCTAATAAACCAACGTAACCATACATTGTAACTATATTTAAAAAATTCTGTGAACCGGTTGACTCTGCAGCCATATCTGAAACTTCCCGCTACATTGCGTTCAAAGGAACAAAATCGATTAATACCTAAATATAGATTTTTTCAGAGATCAAAAATCTAAATTTTTTATAAATGACCATAATTTAATTTTTGAAAAGTTGTATATTTTGGCAACGATGAGCGATTTTGATCTTTTGAATGGCTTTCAATGCAATTTTTGAACCCTAATTTTTTTATTGCTACATAATCTATAGACTGAAAAATGTCGAATACCAAATAATACCAAAAAAATTTTTGTTAAAAATTTTCGTTTTTGTTTATTTCTTTTCTCAAACAAACCAACCGATTTAGATCCAATTTCCGGTATTGAACGCAATTTATTTTGATGACGAATTGGGATCAACTCTTTACATTACATAGTAGTAGTATATATAGTTCATATGCGCCGTTTTATCGAATTGCACTTCGAATTCTCTGAATATTATGTTTAAGGAGTCATTCGATTCATAATTTCATCTTGAAAGATATTGAAAAAGTTGAAAAAATTGATATCTGATTCGCGTATAAAAAATTGTCAGTTCAAATTTATTAAAAAATGAGAGGTTTTGTTTTTCTCAAAAAAAAGTTGATTCCCTTGCGGAGTAGGCAAAATAAACCGAACGTCTATAAATTTTCCGTTTCACCATGGTTCAACGGTTTGTCGGTTGGTGAGACGAGTTAGTGATCCCTTCGTCGCATTTTGCCGATCTGATGACGATTATCCACTATTTTTATCGATAACAAGGACCGGCTACAGCTATTTGGATTAGATCATGATGTCCCCTATTTAATGCCTGGATTGGAAATAAGTGTTACTGAGGTTTTTTCGAAGTTTTTCTTCAAAGTCAAAAATATCAGTAGTTGCTCAGAGTCTATCGTATTACCTACCACCTTCATGCCTCGGTTGAGCACAATATAAATCTGTTGGTCCCGATTATCGCTAGAAATAGCCAATAATCCTTGTCGGCTCGGCAAAATGTAGCAATAAGTATCAACACTCATTTCACAATTGTAGTGAACTAGAAAATTCATAAACGTTTGATTAAAATTCATACTCCGCAAGGGAACCGGCGTGATTATACAATTTTTGTATTCGCCAAACGCCAAAGTGTCATTTACGTAAATGTCCTCCACTCTTTTTAATCTTAGAACTTTTCTAATACCGCCATTTTTTCTTAACAGGTCTTGACGCCATCGTATAAATTCTGACACTTCAATAGGTTATGACGCTAAAGGATATTGTGTCCAGGCCGAACGGTCAAATGTAAGACGCTTTCAATGGATGAAAATGTCTATGAATATGGAAATAAGCTAGATTATATCTGAGTACAAAGCCACATTCTGTCAAGCATGATGTCATTTTTGATAGCTAGGCACAAAGCAACTCTCTATTTCCATTGTACCTGAGCTGTATTTATTGGACGTAGTTATAAAAGAATATTGCATTTGTGTTTGCTTGAAAAGAGAACTGCAAGCACAGTTGGCCCCCTTGGAGAATAGGCTTCCTGCTATTCTGCAAGGCAGTTCAAGAAAAGCGAACTACCATCGTGACTACTAGGTGGTAGAGTTTCTCAACGTCTTGCTCAGGTATAAGGTACCACCGCTTTACCTATTCCTGCCGCAATAGCATCAATGTTTGTCACTGTCGTGTTCCGGTTTTGTAGGTTTGGTAGCCGGTAGATTTATAGCATTGCCATCTTATCATACAGGTAGCAATACAACATTAATATCTTTGGTGTCCATAGTAGATGGTTTCTCTTTCCGTTAGGAGAGCCACCTGTTCGTTTGCTATCTAAAGAAAAAAAAAAGCCTTTCAGTTTATTTTTATTTTAGACTAGCTGACCTGGCAAACGTTGTTCTGTCTTTTCAATTACTAATATAATAATTATATTAGTATAATTATTATATTAGTAATAATTTTTCACCTTTTAAACCTTCCCTGGCCTTCAACAATTAATTCAAAACCAAAATTAGCCAAATCGGTCCAGCCGTTCTTGAGTTTTAGCGAGACTAACGAACAGCAATATATATATATATATATATATATATATATATATATATATATATATATATATATATATATATATATATATATATATTGCTGCTGCAAGCTGCAACTTGAAGCCCGCATTATAAAAGTTTTTGGTTAATTTCACGGGATCAACATAGTTCTTCGGGATAAAAAAAACCGTTTTCGCTATTCTAGGTTATATAATAACAGTGCGCCAAAGTTCATTTAAATCATTATTGCGTAATTGGGTAACAGACATCCAAACATACAAACTTTTACATTTATAATGTGTATGGAATAGTGTGCCATTATCAGAGTTCAAAAATACGGAGTAATAAAAAAAGCAAAATTTTAATTACAACAAAATTGAGGTATTGTAACACCTCTTTGGTATTACCTTCGATCAAGATAAAAGGGTATTACAGTTTATTACAAAGACTGGCCACTTGTCTAATTTTGAATAAACAATATTATTTGAAGAGTTGCTTTTATTTCTAATAACTCAGCATAATATATCTAACACCGGTACCAAAATAGCCGCTGCTAAGGAGTCGCCCCTGAGGTCAAGTAAAATGCCTCTGAAGTACTTACTCAACAAATAATAACTGATTCGGATGTATCAGTCATGGTAGACGTGGTAAACTGTAGTCACGATGGTTGTGACGTGCATAGTCGTCAATCGGTCGCCTTTTACGACCTGCCTGGAAGAAACAGTTGATCGAATCTTCAAAAGAGGCCCCGACCAGTACGGGTAAAAATCTATAGAAAATATTAAATTCGGTTGTGATTCTGGATGGTGTAATAAAAAATGTGACTTGAGAAAATTTTCATACTAAGACTTGAAAGAAAGGAGGCATGCAAGGAGACATTAAAGCTTCACCCTTCATAGAGTGAAGTGGTATTAGATTCTCCTAAAGATGCTTCGGTT
This sequence comes from Apodemia mormo, assembly GCA_036924255.1. Taxonomy (NCBI): domain Eukaryota; kingdom Metazoa; phylum Arthropoda; class Insecta; order Lepidoptera; family Riodinidae; genus Apodemia; species Apodemia mormo. The sequence continues at coordinate 8,587,754 of JAUPFN010000009.1, read as the reverse complement.
GTGAAGTAAAACGTGCGTTGAGTACATAATTTGTGTATTACCGCCTTTGCTACTAACGTGGAAATTTTATGTAAAATCTAAATTTAATCTTAGTTACGTATGGATTCCTAAATAGAAGAAATACAGATTTCACATAAAATCAGTTTTTTACGTACAATTATAATTTTATTCTTTGTGCGTTTTGAATTTTAATTAGTTTGTGGGTTGTATTTAAAAAATATTTCAATTAATTCCAATGCATAATTGAGTTTAAATCCTATTGCCAATCAACTGAGGGGATTGTAGTATTTCCCCAAAATTCCCAGGAGTTATCAATATGCAAAAATATTCCATGTTGCTCCATTTATACCAAAAATACGGAAAGCTTATAGAGATGTTTTGGTGTTTGTTACGTAAGAATGTCGCGGCAGCTAGATGAATTTTCGCCCGTGGGGTTTAAGCAGATTATCTAGATTTCGTTTTATCCTTAAGGTACGTTGGTATTTAATAAAATATTTTTCATGGCTTATTAAGTAATATTTACACTTACCTTTTAAATACCCCATTATGAACATTAGCATGAATTTACGGTACTATAAGAAGAAAATGTCAACAAATATTTTGTAAACTTGAATTCGATCAAAGTTTTTTTTATATTGTTTATTTTCGATATAAGGTGCTCCACTACTAAAGGTTGTAACTGTTCCAAACAGTTGCTAACAGTTTTGTTCTGTTTTTTACAAAAAAAATTACATAACTTTTGTTGATAAAATTTAACAATGTTTTGTAACAGTTGGTGATTGTTTGAACAGTTAAAAACTGTTTCAAACAGTTATAAACTGCTTAAAATTATTTAATTTATAATTATAACATTTTAATTTTGTTATAATTAAAAAATATATATATTTTTAATTATATATAAAAAAAGAAAGAAATAAATAAAAAAGCCATAACTCACACCATATGGTAGAGCATGTTTGTATCTTTTAATTAATTATTAAAAACTTGTAATCACCTTATTCTTGCAAATAAATATATTTTTTTCATCTTTATTTCATTTCATATTACGAGCCGTGATGCGAGACAGTCTCGTAATGGCTCGCATGGACTTGTCGTGACGTGATATTTGGTAATAGTTATGTATGTTTATCATTTACTTATCACCATTGTTTACCTGTATTGCTCTGTTAGATTTAAGTGTGGAGAATCTAAAACTACGATAAACGAAAAGAGCGTACTCATTTTTAAAAGGCCGGCAACGCTACTGCAAGACCACTGGTATTACAGATGTTCATGAGCAGCGGTGATCATTTACCATCCGGTGCACGCTCTGCTCGTTTGCCCCCTCTATATAAAAAGAAAACAAACAAACAAATCTCCACACGGTTTATTTGAATTACTGATAAGGTTCTTATGATTTTTTTTTGTAATATTAATAAATTAATAAATAAAATAAACGTACTTAATATTTTTAAAAGACGTCTATTATATTTAGTGTAACAGAAACTGATTGTAAAAAATTCTAGCCTGTCCGGATGTCTGTATGTACAGATTTGGCACTATTAAAACCGCAAATAAGATTTTTCTACATACATACATATCTTCATGCCAGATCCCTTACGGGGTAGGCAGAGAGAACCTAGTGCCATACATCACGATCCTTGCAGGCTTGCCTCGCTTCCTCTACATTCATCACTCTCTTCATACACACACGCCGGTTGCGAAGACTTTTGACACCACATTCGGGCAGTACTCGATCAATCTGATCGTGGTATGTTAGTCTTGGTCTTCCCCGGTACCTACATCCTTCCACATTCGCGTTGTATACCTGTTTTGTTAACCTTTCATCTGCCATTCTTTCTACATGTCCGAACCAACGGAGCATGCTCTTTCTCATCTTTACACCGACACTTTCTTTCAAACCTAACCTCTCTCTCACTTCGACATTTCGAACCCGGTCCGCGAGTGTCACACCACATATTTTTCTTAGACCTCATTTCGACCGCGTTGATTCTAATTTCATGCTCTTTCTGACATACCCAACTCTCACTTCCATACAATAGCGTTAACATGATTATGCAGGGCTAGACGGGCACCCTGACTTAAAATTGTGCTATTAAGTAATCTCCCTAACGCTCCATTCACTCTGTTCCCTGCACACACTCTTCTTTCAACAATTTTCTCGATATGTTAAATATTTTAAAAACGAGTTTATTAATTCATTCAATTGTTAAATTTCATTTAAAACACACTACTAATTTAAATAATTTTTCTATAATATTCAAGTTGAATAATTCATTTATTTATCGAATTCCATTATGTATGAAAACACAAAACAATATATTGGAACGAAGTTCCTTATCGCGCTTTGTGAAAGGGGGCTAGACGGAAAAAATTCTTACGAAAAGTTGTCACGACACTTTCTATAGTAAGCTATTGTAAGCTGTGCGGCGTGCGCATGTTTCTCTCTCTCTCTCTCTCTCTCTCTCTCTCTCTCTCTCTCTTATAGAAAGCAAGCCAGATATTTTCATTTCTATTTCGCATTGAACAGTGTGGAGTCGCGACGATTATTTTTGTTGAGTGTATACAGGTTTTTGTATCGAAAGAAACTTCGTTCCATCCGGGTGCCCCTTGACACCTCTCAAGTTTTTTTTAAATCCTTGTAGTAGGTGGTAAAGTTCTACAACGCGCGTTCTACCCGCGAGACGCGGGGGTTTTATGCCACCCGTCTTATCTAGTCCTGCCGCAATAGCGTCAATGCTTGACACGTGTACTGGTTTGGAGGGTAAGGTAGCCGGTTTTATGTGTGTGGCATTATTATCCCGCTACGCGGGTAACAACACACTATTAGCATATGTGGTGTGTAAGGGCGATAATTGTCTCCACCAGGAGATTTTTTTTTCGTAATGGCTATTACAATTGACCTTATGGGTCGTTACTACGTCACCGGACTTTTGGGGCGAGCAGAGTGCTCAACCAGAACTTAAATTAATATTGAACCTGTAAACCCCTGCGCTAAGGGCTGTCTCCTGTGAGACCGGACCTCGGCTTAGTGCGACGTCCGGACTAGTGGTGGTGGAAGGAGTCGTGGCATTTCGCCCGCGTTAGGCGCGGGGCGATAAGAAGTGATGTACGTAAAATCTGAATTTGTGTGTACTTAAAAATACAAGTTTAATGATCAGGTGATCTTTGCTTATATTTAGATCAATTACGTTCAGATAAATCATAATATTCAGATAAGTACTAGTTACTAGCTGCAGCTTGCATTCCGCTACATTGTAAAAGTTAAAAATAAAAAAAATTGGTGAATCCCGTGAGAACATTCCATTTTTCGGAATAAAAAGTAGCCTATCTGTTATTCCAAGTCATCAGATAGCTGTGCGCCAAATTTCATCCAAATCCGTTCAGTAGTTTTGGCGTGATTGTGTAACAAACATCCGTCCACCCATCCATCTATCGATCCATCTAAACATCCAAACTTTCGCGTTTTTATAAACTAATATACATTATTATCATCAATAATAATATAAGCAAACTTTGTTATGTTTCTGCAAAACTTAAGATCATCCCTGGTGGGGATCGAACCCACGACCTTTGGATTAGAAGTCCAACGCGCTATCCTCTGCGCCACAGGGACGATGAACTTTTTACCAAAATAATGAATATATAACTTTCATTTAAACACGTATTAAAGCAATCAGTGTTATTGTTTCGTAATATATAATTGAAAGGTGTTATCTATATGAATGTTATAGATTTTATCCGAGCGATTGCATCCGACCACTTTATAATAAAAACAAGCTGTTACTCACGGTTTCGTCGTGACTCAGTCATTACTTTCTTTTGCTAAGATGGGTAGAAAAGTAGTCTATATCACTCATATACTCATGTAATATAATTTTAAGGGTCGGTCCAGTATTGCGAGTTCATTTCTTTCATTTTTCAGTTTTCAAATATTAACATTACGTTGTTTTTGGCAAACTTACTTAATGTTTTTGAAATAACTGTCAGGCTAATATACCGATTGACCTCAAAATCTTATCAGCTTTTCTCCTTTAAAAATTGCGTCAATTACCGTTAATTGGATAAAAATCAGTCACTTTGTTTGGTATCTATTAATGACGAAAATTTTTGAAAAAATGTTTTTTGACATTGCTTCGAAATTTTTGAACCTACCGATTATTTAGCTAAAGCAATAGTTAAATTGAGTTGAATGCTATTTGAAATTGACCATTTGAAATTTGTTATATATGTTTTTCAAAAATCTATGTATTTACTGCCATTTTTATCAAAATAAACTGCATGTATAATTGTTTCGTTGATTCATTCGTGTTTTCTTGCTGTGTTTTGTTACTTAGCAATTGATATATTTCAATATTTCTTAGAAGTGAAAAGAAATCTATGCTTATAGCTTTTACTCTTTTGAGCTTAAAATACCTTAATTTAGCGATAAGTTTCAGAGATGGCCTGGAAGATCAACCGTTTACAGATTTTTCACAATATGATTTTTGTGAAACAGTACAAGTGTATTAATTGATTAATATTGTATTGAGATCAATTTTCAAACTTAGCCCGAGGGTAAAAAGCTAAAAAAAGGTAAGGTCATGCCCGTATCCCCGAAGAGGTAGGCAAAGGTACAACGTGTGTATCCACGATTAGCCGAAAATACGTCTTAGTGACACAACGTGGTAGGTATAATCAACCGGGCATCTTTACAATCCCGGGCATCGTTGTTTTTAGGGTGTTCCGGTGCAGCCCGGCCACAGTCAATTTTGTAATTTATAGACATAAAATTTAAATGTTCTTTTAATGTTCTTGCAGTACCAATGAATAAATTAAATGTACCTCAAGTATATCTCCTTAAAAGAGCACTTTTTGGTGGCCGGGAAGTAACGTATACGCTGCAGCCCGGCCACGGTTATATTTTCCAGTAGGATGCTCAGAATGTTCTTAAATATAAGCCAAATAAATGTTCCATTTGCGTTCTTTGGGTTTTTGAATGTAATATACGAACAAAAACGACTATATAAACAAAAAATGATTTCAAATTAAAATATGCACTTAGCGCCTGTAGAATTAAAATAGCAAATCTTCTCGCTTCTTAAAATATCGCAATTTTTTTAGGAGCAATTCTCTAGAAAACCAGACGTAAAGAAAAACAGTAAAACAGTTTTGATTGTAAAACGATGGTGCATTTTCCTATATGATATATTATTATTATAAACAAGGAGTAATTATAAATATATTATATGTATCTAGATGTACGTAATTGCATAGAATATTAAAATAATAAAAAAAATGTTAAATGTTGTAGGGAATTGGAATTGCATTATATCTACGATTTGTTTTCTACACTCACATATTTTTATTTATATTGATAATTGTGTACTATCTCTATCGGTAGGATCTTCTAGCGTATGCCACCTACATCTTGAGTGCGGTCATCGAGAATCATGGTGAAGCACCAGCTATCTTGCTTGATATCTCGAAGGCTTTTGACAGAGTCTGGCATGATTTTTCCCCGTGTTGGATCCGGGCTTTTTGAAGAATAAACAAACTGCCGTTTTGTCAGGCAGGTCGTAAAAGGCGACCGATTGGCTACGTAAGTCACTATCTTCGTGGCTACTAGGTGGTAGAGTTCTGCATTGTCTCGCCCGGGTCTGGTACCACCACCTTACCTATTCCTGCCGTAATAGCGTCAGTGCTTCAACCTTAAGCCGGTAAAAATATACATGTGGCATTAGACCTCACCCCAAAATAGCAACGCACCATTAACATCTTTGGTGTATATAAGTGATGGTTGACTCTTTCCATCGGGAGACCCATCTGCTTGCTGCTGCTGCATCTTATGATATATAAAAAAAATGTGAGGGTAGAAGACAAATCATAGATATAATAATAATAAATATTCACGGGACAAATTACACTTACAGATCTAACCCCAAAGTAAGCAAACGATACTAATACATAAAAATACATAAATAAAAACTAGAACATATTTAATAAACACCCAAACCCGGAAACACAAACATTTATACTCATCACACATATGCTTGTCCCCGTCGGAGATCGAACCCGAGCCCCGTCGATTGCGTAGTCAGGGTCGCTAACCCCTCGACCAACGGGGCGATTAATTTTATAAATATTTTAATTAGATATAACAGAATAAGTACCCATTTCACTACAAAATTACTAATGCAATTACGTATTTATTTATAATTACTTATAATTACTTTGTTTATAATAATAATAATATATCATATAGGAAAATGCACCATCGTTTTACAATCAAAACTGTTTTACTGCTTTTTCTTTACGTCTGGTTTTCTAGAGAATTGCTCCTAAAAAAGTTGCGATAGCAGCTTTTTACAAATAAGAACATTTGCTATTTTAATTCTACAGGCACTAAGTGCACATTTTAATTTAAAATCATTTTTTGTTTATATAGTCGTTTTTGTTCGTATATTAAATTCGAAAAATCAAAGAACGCAAATGGAACATTTATTTGGCTTATATTTAAGAACATTCTGAGCATCCTACTGGAAAATATAACCGTGGCCGGGCTGCAGCGTATACGTTACTTCCCGGCCACCAAAAAGTGCTCTTTTAAGGAGATATACTTGAGGTACATTTAATTTATTCATTGGTACTGCAAGAACATTAAAAGAACATTTAAATTTTATGTCTATAAATTACAAAATTGACTGTGGCCGGGCTGCACCGGAACACCCTTGTTTTTATTAGAAAATTAAAAAAAAATCACATTTTTAATTTGTCCGACTCGGGAATCGAACCCCGAGGGTTTCTTTGAGAGAAAAATTCGAAAAATTTATTCGCTGAGTTTCAACCGCCAATTCCTCGTGCCTGCGGTAAGTCCAATATTAATCCTAAAAATTTTGAAGGTTAATTAAATAAAAAAAAAATTATTCCGAAAATCAATCTTATCTTAGCAAATTTTTAAAAATGTGTTTTTCTTTATAAGATTAACTTTCATTTTCAATACCCATTTTCCTTGAAAACTCTTTTGCAAGAAAGCTGCCAAAATGAAAATTGGTTTCTATCAATATTAGGCTTTAAAAGCGGCGATGATTTGGTGGCGCGAGATGGATCTTGAGTTGCTACATATTATAGGTAGGCCGAACTAATTATAAGACCAGACCAGATAATAGAGATAGAGATAATAGACCAGAAAATATGGTGTAAAATTTTAGTAGATAACCTTTATATTCGTTCTGTGTAGATAACATTGATAATAATAAAAATCGTGCTTTTAATAAATCAAGAAAATTTTAAAGATTTTTTCTTGTAAGTTTAAAAAAAAATTGTCTTAGAAACATGTTTTTTATTTTGGTTTTATTTTCCTGCACCCTTCTAGACCAAAGCCTGACGATGCCTTTGATAGGAATATAATGTTTGGATAAAAATACGCTGGCTTTTTTAGGTTAGATAATTATAAATAAGTCCATACATTAAAAGATGTAATTCTCATAAAAATACTTTCTTCACAATATTACTAGGTAGTATAAATTTGCGAGCCCTTACAAAGCTCTGCTTTTTGCTAGTTACACTATTTTTGGGACGAAGTTCCTTATGGGGCGTTGCAGAGGGTTATCTTAGCCGGCAAAAACGTCCGTAACATTTAAAAATGCATAAAATTTTTATGTATAGTCTATGTATAATGGCTATACAGTGTATAATGTACCCTATAGTCTACGTGACAACTGTCGTTATTATTGCAGTTTGCTATTATTATTATTATAGATTTTTATAAATCATTGTAAATAAAGTAAAGGTGTTAAGATATTTTTTTTTATGTTAGTGGGATAGGCAAACTGGCAGACGTGCCACCTGATGGTAAGTGGCCGACGTCGCCAATGAACATACCTAAATGGGATACCTGGGCTGGAACTGGCCCAGGTATCCCACTTATATGTTGCCTGTCCTGAGACATAAGATATTAAGTCTCGGTGCCAGTAATTTGCACTACCTGTCTTGCCCTTCTCTCCGAAACACAGCAAAGCTGTTTCAGAAACAAGTGGTGGTACCCATGCAGTCGGGAGCGCGGCACAGCGCATCCCACACACCGGTAAAAAAATTTATAATTTTGTAGTTTTTCTTATTTTTATCAATAAAAAAATCATAATAAAAAATGTACACTCGATTAAATATTTTCTTAGATTATTTTATTATTTTCTAAGAATAGAACAGAAATTAATATTTTTTATAATTTTGGAACTTCTTTCCCATCTGATGTCCCACGATACCATACGGTTTTTTATTATAAATGGCTTAAGATTTATACTATATTAAATGTCTAAGTTATATGATTATAATAATTATTGCGCTTATTAACCACACAACTCGGAAAAAATGTTTTTCGAAATTAAAAATAACAAAACTTAATACCACATATTATTATTACAGGAGTTGGCCAGCTCCGGCAAACTCACGTCAGTGCTCAATGCTCAACATTCAATTTATCCAAATACTTTTAAAACCTAAGTAAACAAACCTAAGTAAACATTTTATCTTTTCGTTTTATTAAAACTTTTTAATGAGCTATTATTTGCTTATGCTAGTTATAAATACAAAACATATTTATTATAACTGAAGTAAACATTTATATTTTCGTTTTATTAAAACTTTTTAATGAGCTACTACTTGCCTATACTAGCTATAAATACAAAAACTTATGAATTCGACTCGAATTTGGTTATATTTTTTTAGATAATCTATATTAATAATTTCGTCAAGGGTTACGGTGGACTCACCTAAATTACAAAGCCTTACCTAAATTACAAAGCGTAAAAAAATAATAATTTTGAGTCGACAACATAGTATATCCGCAAAATTCGGATTGTCGAGTATTTTATTAAAATAGTGATTAAAAATTCTAACGGTGCTGACAGACAAATCGGCCATATTTCTTTAAAGGTTACAAATATGTGGTGTAGATGGCGTGAGCATTTGTTAAAGTATGGTAGATCGGAGCGCAGATTATCGTGAAACTTTCTCTTCGTTCATAAAAGAGTAGAAATTAAAAAATAGCAACACTATAGTGTTGGCTTTATTAAACCAACGTACAGTTGAAAGGAGACGTCACTACAGTGTTGCTACTTTTAAATGTCTATTATTTAAGTTAGTATATAATATTGCGTATTATGAGACTTCCGAGCGAAGCCGGGTTTTCATCTAGTAAATTGATATTCACGTCACTATTGTAGGCTTATTTTAGTGTCACGCTGACCGTAAGCTGACGGTCGGCGCTGATGAGTCAATGTGTATGTAGTCATAGGTAGCATTTTTGAGTCGCGCTGACTGCTCAGCGCTGACGGTCGTAGGCTACATACAACAACCATCAGCTTGCGGTCAGTATGACAGTAAAATTAGTCGTAATGTGTTAAACTGATTTTCACACTGTGTCGCTATTTTAGTCGTATTGTACATCAGCGTCGACCGTCAACTTGCGGTCAGGATGACAGTAAAATTAGTCGTAATGTGTCAAACTGATTTTCACACTGTGCCGCTATTTTAGTTGTATTGTACATCAGCGCCGATCGTCAACTTGCGGTCAGGATGACAGTAAAATTAGTTGTAATTTGTCAAACTGATTGTCACACTGTGCCGCTATTTTAATCGCATTGTACATAAGCGCCGACCGTCAACTTGCGGTCAGGATGACAGTAAAATTAGTCGTAATATTGTGTCAAACTGATTTTCACACTGTGCCACTATTTTAGTTGTATTCATATGTCAATATTGCAAAAATGAAACACAATTTGAGGAACTCACATTTTATTAGACAAAAATATCTACCTTAACTTATATTTATACATCAATGACATTTATTAGTAGTTTATTTAATACAAATACCTGTATAGTAAACTTATAATAACAGCACATATTATTATAGTAAAAGTTTTAGATTTCAATATTTTAGAAGGCGTTACCTTCAATATGATACGTTTTGTTGAGCTACAAAGAAAATCCGTCCCGACAAACCTTGCTTCTTGCATTCAATATTTTTGTCATATAGACGCCATTTCAAAAAACTGCTATTATTACTACGAACAACGTGACATTACTTTTATCAAACGTCAGCATTAGTTTCCCAGGATTTTTCTATCTCTAGCTTGCATATTAACATATAGGGAAAATAATTTATTTTATTACATGCCATTTATTGAAATCACCAGACAGTTTCTTAATGGGATAAGCATATTGAATTTATTGTCAATAAACACTCCGACTCACCAAGATTTCCCAGTTTGTTAGTTAGGGAGATGTCTGGTGATTCCTATTGAAAAAATTGACTGACCTACAACTATTATTAACTAACTAACACGCGCAGCTTCGCCCGCGAGTAGATTTACGTGTCTTTGATTTATTGTTTGTTATACGAAATTTCATATCCTGTTTTTTTTTTGGGGGTTTTTTCAAAATTTCTCAAATCTCCTGGGCCGAATCAATTCAAATTTTCAGGAAGTCTAAGTTAAGCGGAATCCAGTCGAATGCCATCAACCGCGTTCCGATCAGTCAAGCCGTTCAAAAATTATGAGATGTTTTCCCCCATGTTGGTTCCGGGCTCCTTTAAAGAATAGACCAACTGCCGTTCTGCCAGGCAGGCCGTAAAAGGCGACCTATACGAGTCACTAACATCGTGGCTACTCGGTGGTAGAGTTCTGCTTTGTCTCGCCTGGGTCTGGTACCACCGCCTTATCTATTCCTGCCGCAATAGCGTTAGTGCTTGTCATTGTCGTGTTCCGGTTTGGAGGGTAAAGTAGCCGGTAAACTTATGTATGTGGCATTAGACCTCGCCACGAGATAGCAACGCACCATTAACACCTTTGGTGTCTATAGGCGATGGTTGACTCTTTCCATCAGGAGACCTATTTGCTTGTTTGCTATCTTATGTTATAAAAAGAAAAAAAAAGAAAAAAACACATACACACACACATACATACATATAGACATATCGACGTAATTGTGAAAATAGTCGGAAAAGGTATCTAGGACCTTAAAACATGGCCATCTGGTGAAAACTCGATTTTCAAAAATCGGGGTAAATTCAGTAACTTCCTTATCTACACACGTAGTGGGAAGTTAAAAAACTGTTGTTTTTTAGTCTTTGTTTGACCCTGGATCTAAACTATCTTCATGCAAAATTTCATCACAATCAATTCAGTGGTTTAGCGGTAAAAGCGAAACAGACATACAGAATTTTACATTTAAATTAAAATATTAGTATGGTTTGTTTCTTGCGAAAATTAAAGCCGACAGCTTTACGACGAAAGTATGTAAACGTAAAATAACTCCAAACTACTTATTTCTACTTATTTCTCCAAAAACCGTAACATAACATGTATTTTAACACAATATTTACTAGCTGATAACACTTGTACTGTTTCACAATAAGATAATTATATTTAATTTCCGACCAGTTTCGCTTACACAAGCATCCTCAGGGTATATACAATAATTATTTAAATAAATATTAAGTTTCTACTTAATATTTATTTAAATTCTTTTATCTAAATTATTTTTAAATTGGCCCTGTTAATTTTCTTAATACGTATAATCATATTTCTGGGCCCAATTAATTTTATTACATACTAATATAAATTTCATACAATAAAGTATTTTGTACAATATAGTAATATAATATATCATTGTTTTTGATATATTATTATATATTATACCGGGTTCGATTCCCGGTTCGGGTACATAAAAAAGTGTTTTTTCAGTTTTCCGATGAACACAATGTTGCCCGGGATTATAAAGTGTTCGGTTAGCTATAGGCTTGCCGCCTATCACATTTGTGGGACCAAATATCTTCGCCTAATCGTTATTGCACATGTTATACCTCTGCCTAATTTTTCGGGGATTCGGGCGTGAAGATACTTCTTTTAAAATTATTAATATATAATCATATATCAAAAATATAATTCAAATTTATAACTTTATATCTCTGTAGTTTAATTAGATATAACGGTGAAAAAAATTCATTTTACGGAAGGCGAAAGCATATAACATTTTTATATCATATAACATTTTATGAAATACAGTAATATATAATTGTTTTAGTTTATTATTACATAGTATATAATATAATTAATGAGCATAAACTAGATTATCAATATTATATCTCTATATTGGCGAAAGTGAACCTACCGGACTTGGATGTAGACGAATGTTGGAAAGTTTTGAAAGATAGTATGATAGTAGCCGCGAAAGAAGTATGTGGTAGTGCAAAACTGTGCAAGTCAATGGAAGGAGATGCATGGTGGGATGATGAAGTGAAAGCTGCGATTGAGAGAAAGAAGAAAGCATGGCTAGACTATGTATCATGTTTGCAAGCGAATGATGGTATGAAAGACAAGAAGAAAGAATTGTATCGTTGTTGTAAGAATGCCACCAAAACCTTAGTGAAAGAAAAGCGTGAAAGAGAATGTTTGAAAGCGGAAGAGAGACTGGCGAGCAACTTCGAGGCAAACACCAAACTTTTTTGGAGGGAGGTGAAGAAGTCTAGGAGTTGTTCGGCAGCCTCCAGAATGAATAGGAATAAATCTAAGGATGGTGACATTCTTACAAGCACAGAAAGCGTGTTAAAACGATGGAGTGAATATTTTGGAGATATGTATGATGCTGTTCAGGACGCTGCCTCCGTCTCTGACTTAGTAAGTGACTCAGAGACGGTGGAAGCGTGCCAGGACATTACTATGCAAGAGATCGTATGGGCGATAAGAAGTATGAAAAACGGAAAGGCTGCGGGAATAGATAAGGTGACTGCTGAGATGATCAAATACGGTGGTCCTGCCGTCTGGGACTCTTTTTGGGTCCTCTGCAATACATGTTGGAGGGCCGGTAGAGTACCCGAAGACTGGCGGCGCGCGGTCATCGTGCCCTTGTATAAAGGCAAGGGCTCACGTATAGACTGCAATAGCTATAGGGCCATCAATTTGATCAGCTTAGCATCGAAGGTGTATGGTAAGATCATTGAAAGGAGAATGCAAGGGAAGTCCGAGGGAATGTTGTGGGAGGCACAAGGGGGTTTCAGATCCGGAAGAGGATGTATGGATCAAGTTTTCTCACTCCACAACATCGTAGAGAAGCATCTGGCTGTCGGCCAGAAGGTTTTCTGCGGTTTTGTGGATTTGGAGAAAGCGTTTGATAGAGTTGTGCGAAAGAAACTTTGGGACATTTTACCCAGTTATGAGATAGATGGGCGTCTGCTGCGTGCTTTGCAACCCATGTACTGGGATTGCAAAGCATGTGTGCGGGTTGACGGCAACATATCGCCCTGGTTCGATGTCAATATCGGCGTCAAGCAGGGTTGTGTGTTGTCAGCTCGTCTGTTTATTCTATATCTGGATAAGTGTCTCCAAAGATTGAGGTCATTGAATGTGGGAATGCGCATGAGTGATCTAGTGGTGAACTGCCTGCTTTATGCAGATGACGCTGTACTTTTAGGCTCAACTCCATCTGAGCTACAAACACTGGTCACAGTTATGAATGAGGATTGTAAGAGTATGGGCTTACATTTGAATGCGAAGAAAACTAAAGTTTTGGTATTTGAAAGAGAAACAACCAGAACGGATGTAAGAGTTGTGGTCGATGATGAAGTGCTGGAACAAGTGGATGAGTTTGTATATCTTGGATGTGCTTTTAGCAGAGATGGAAGGTACACCGCTGATGTTGAAAGAAGAGTGTGTGCAGGGAACAGAGTGAATGGAGCGTTAGGGAAATTACTTAATAGCACAATTTTAAGTCAGGGTGCCCGTCTAGCCCTGCATAATCATGTGCTTATCCCAACGCTATTGTATGGAAGTGAGAGTTGGATATGTCAGAAAGGGCATGAAAGTAGAATCAACGCGGTCGAGATGAGGTCGCTAAGAAAAATATGTGGTGTGACACTCGCGGACCAGGTTCGTAATGTCGAAGTGAGAGAGAGGTTAGGTTTGAAAGAAAGTGTCGGTGTAAAGATGAGAAAGGGCATGCTCCGTTGGTTCGGACATGTAGAAAGAATGGTAGATGAAAGGTTAACAAAACAGGTATACAACGCGAATGTGGAAGGATGTAGGTACCGGGGAAGACCAAGACTGACATACCACGATCAGATTGATCGAGTACTGTCCGAAGGTGGTGTCAAGAGTCTTCGCAACCGGCGTGTGTGTATGAAGAGAGTGATGAATGTGGAAGAAGCGAGACAAGCCTGCAAGGATCGTGATGTATGGCACTCGGTTCTCTCTGCCTACCCCGTAAGCGATCTGGCGTGAAGATATGTATGTATGTATATCTCTATACATAGCAAACATAAGATAGATATAAGACAATTATGTAGAATACACATAGCCCTTTTTACGAAAGAAAAGAAACGGATATTTTTTAAACATATTGTAAACTAACAATGTCGTTAAATGATTTCTTTTAGTGGAGTGCCTGGAGCACTCAAAACCGTAAAACCTCTGATTAGAGTTATAGTGAATGAATTAATATGATCGATGTGGGATATTGTTTTTTAAACTATAAATTGCAATGTTTACCCAAAAATTTTTTGTACACTCCATTGTTTCATTGTTTAAACAAATTATTATGAAAAGTTAATGTTTTTCACTTTAAACAGTAATTTTTTTAAGCTATTGCATAGCTTCTATCGCGGGCCCTGAGCGTGGAGACCGAATCCAGAAATTCCGTAAGGAAAAAACCTAACACCCCTCACTCCGACCGTCACAACGGTGATACTTTTTAGTTTTTCCATCTATCGATAAATACCAGAACTTTTAATGACTTTTTGAAATATCACGCTTGTCTCTTTAGTTCAGCAACCCACCTTTGGAAAACTACCGTAATCAGCTGTTTGTGAGAAAGTATATAGGTGTATAGGTATTTATCATCTACGTACAACAGTGAATATCTGTACTCGTATAATTTGTGTACAGTGTTTTAAATATAAATATTTTTTATCGGTCACCACGCTCAAAGTGAAACTTGAATTAATATCAAAGAAAAAAAAACAAAGAAAAAAAATACTGCATAAATAAAATAATAAGTGCATAAGTTGATAAAAAATGCTATGCCATAGCTTTACCGCGGCAGTCTCCGAGTGCCACACGTCTTTTTTAATTTTTCATAATAATTTGTTTAAACAATGAAACAATGGAGTGCACAACAAAATTATATATATATATATATATATATATATATATATATATATATATATATATATATATATATATATATATATTAGGGTGATTCATTTGCGACAAACATTTTTTTTTTAGGTGCTCAAGCAAAATTTTGTTCTACATATTGAAAAAAAAAAAATTCCACCAAGTTAGAGCTCTTAATTCGAGTTTGAAGTGCTTGCCGTTTTAATTTGATTTTTTCCCATTAGAAATGCATGTAAATATTTTTATTTTTTTTCAAATTTCTAATGCTTGGACACATTTAATGATATTGGCATTCTGATTGCTAAAATATATCCAGGATTCCACGCTCTTTAAATGACTTTTCATCAATTTTAATGTCGCCTGCTTTGGTCCACTGGTACCATCTGTCAAAGTTATGTTTTCGAATAAAATGCACATTTTTTTATTTTTACAGCGAAAATTGATTGATAGATGGAAAAAATAATACATATTTTTATAAAAAATTTGATTCTCTTCAAAAAAGGTCTTAACTTAAGTCTCTCAGACTCATAGTTTTTAACTTGCAGTAACTTTTGAAACTAAAAATGTAGAAAAATGATAAAAAAAATACAAATTATGATGTTTAAATTCAAGTTTTTGTTTCAAATTTATTTTTTTCATTACATTGTCAATTTTACTTTTTGTACTTTTATACCTGACATGTTACACATACTGACATACAGACACACATACACACACAAATAAATAAATAACACAATAAGCGGGAAACAAAAAAGTTAATACAAAATTTTAATAAATTTGTAATTTATCATAGTTTATATTTTTATTAGAAATACAACCGAAAGAAAATGAATTGTTATTTTATAAACTTTAATCTTACCTAAGTAGACATATAGGAACATTTTTCAAAAACTCTAGCGCTATATTCGCCGCTTGACTTGTAAGGAACTTGGCCTGGAAATGCTTAAAGTTGCAGCTTTAAAATGACTAATTCCTGACACTGCTGTTGAGTTGATTAGTAATATTTAAAAAAAAAACGTTTACGTTACGTGTACGTTACGTTTACGTTACGTTTACGTTACGTTTAAGTTACGTTTACGTTACGTTTACGTTACGTTTACGTTACGTTTACGTTACGTTTACGTTACGTTTACGTTACGTTTACGTTACGTTTACGTTACGTTTACGTTACGTTTACGTTACGTTTACGTTACGTTTACGTTACGTTTACGTTACGTTACGTTTACGTTACGTTTACGTTACGTTTACGTTACGTTTACGTTACGTTTACGTTGCGTTCAAGTTGCGTTTACGTTGCGTTTACGTTACGTTTACGTTACGTTTACGTTGCGTTTACGTGGCGTTCAAGTTACGTTTACGTTGCGTTTACGTTGCGTTTACGTTACGTTTACGTTGCGTTTACGTAACGTTTACGTTACGTTTACGTTACGTTTACGTTACGTTTACGTTATGGTAACGTTACGTTAACGTTACGGTTACGGTACGTTTACGTTACGGTTACGTTACGGTTACGGTACGTTTACGTTACGTTTACGTTACGTTTACGTTACGTTTACGTTACGTTTACGTTACGTTACGTTTACGTTACGTTTACGTTACGTTTACGTTACGTTTACGTTACGTTTACGTTACGTTTACGTTACGTTTACGTTACGTTTACGTTACGTTTACGTTACGTTTACGTTACGTTTACGTTACGTTTACGTTACGTTTACGTTACGTTTACGTTACGTTTACGTTACGTTTACGTTACGTTTACGTTACGTTTACGTTACGTTTACGTTACGTTTACGTTACGTTTACGTTACGTTTACGTTACGTTTACGTTACGTTTACGTTACGTTTACGTTACGTTTACGTTACGTTTACGTTACGTTTACGTTACGTTTACGTTACGTTTACGTTACGTTTACGTTACGTTTACGTTACGTTTACGTTACGTAACGTCTACGTAACGTCTACGTAACGTCTACGTAACGTCTACGTTACGTCTACGTTACGTCTACGTTACGTCTACGTTACGTCTACGTTACGTCTACGTTACGTCTACGTTACGTCTACGTTACGTCTACGTTACGTCTACGTTACGTCTACGTTACGTCTACGTTACGTCTACGTTACGTCTACGTTACGTCTACGTTACGTCTACGTTACGTCTACGTTACGTTTACGTTACGTTTACGTTACGTTTACGTTACGTTACGTTTACGTTACGTTTACGATACGTCTACGTTACGTCTACGTTACGTCTACGTTACGTCTACGTTACGTCTACGTTACGTCTACGTTACGTCTACGTTACGTCTAAGTTACGTCTACGTTACGTCTACGTTACGTCTACGTTACGTCTACGTGACGTCTACGTTACGTTTACGTTACGTTTACGTTACGTTTCCGTTACGTTTACGTTACGTTTACGTTACGTTTCCGTTACGTTTACGTTACGTTTACGTTACGTTTACGTTACGTTTACGTTACGTTTACGTTACGTTTACGTTACGTTTACGTTACGTTTACGTTACGTTTACGTTACGTTTACGTTACGTTTACGTTACGTTTACGTTACGTTTACGTTACGTTTACGTTACGTTTACGTTACGTTTACGTTACGTTTACGTTACGTTTACGTTACGTTTACGTTACGTTTACGTTACGTTTACGTTACGTTTACGTTACGTTTACGTTACGTTTACGTTACGTTTACGTTACGTTTACGTTACGTTTACGTTACGTTTACGTTACGTTTACGTTACGTTTACGTTGTGTTTACGTTACGTTTACGTTACGTTTACGTTACGTTTACGTTACGTTTACGTTACGTTTACGTTACGTTTACGTTACGTTTACGTTACGTTTACGTTACGTTTACGTTACGTTTACGTTACGTTTACGTTACGTTTACGTTACGTTTACGTTACGTTTACCTTACGTTTACGTTACGTTTACGTTACGTTTACGTTACGTTTACGTTACGTTTACGTTACGTTTACGTTACGTTTACGTTACGTTTACGTTACGTTTACGTTACGTTTACGTTACGTTTACGTTACGTTTACGTTACGTTTACCTCACGTTAACGTTAAATACGGGTCGGTGGAAAGATTTGGGTAAATCCTTCCTACTAAAACTTTCCACCCTACCTATCTAATGCAATCATTGTTGGATGACAAGGGTGGTTGGGAAGTAAGGTCAGTAGAGTAGGTATGTACATTCACGCCCGTATCCCCGAAGGGGTAGGCAGCGGTACCACAAGTGCATTCACGATTAGCCGAAGATACTTGATCCCAGAAATGTGATAGGTGGTAAGCCTATCATCAGACAACCGGGCACTTTCCAATCCCGGCAAACTTTGTGTTTATTAGAAAATTGAAAAAACGCTTTTTTTATGTTGTCCGACCTGGGAAGTGGGAAAGTAGGAAAGAAGAAAAAGAAAAGCTCTGTAGTCTAGTGGTCTGGCGTTGGCGTTGGCCACGTGAAGTCCCGGGTTTTGAGTCGTCTTTCGCGAACTTTTTCTAACACCCTGGGTAAACAAATTTTAGAATACCACTCGGCATTAACACTCTTTGATCTTCAAGTGGAATTGTACAGATGGGACCCGCAGCTGAGAAAAAAAACGCGATCATTTTTTTACCAACGTTTTTCGCCTGTCTCACTTTTGTTGGCCTGTTTTCATTTTCAAACACCCAATCACATGATTGCTGTTTTTTTTCGGGTTCAAAACAATAAATCCACGTTTTGTCTCTTGTGACGATGTTATAAACAGCATTAGAATGTCCGTGGTCGTACTTTAGCAGCATCTGTGAGCACCATTCCACGTGAGCCTGCTTTTGCTCCGCTGTCAGTTCATGAGGGATCCAACGACAACAAAGTTTCCGAACTTTCAATTCTTCGTGTAAAATTTTCTGAATTTAGCTCATACCAATCCCCAATAGTCCTCGAAATGTCTCATAGGTAATTGGGAGTTTTCTTCAATTAATCGCTTAACAGTAGCCGCATTATTTTCGTTGACGGTAGTTGAAGGCCGCCCTTCACGAAATTCGTCATGTAAAGAAACTCGACCTCAAGAAAATTTTCACTGTCATAGAAGCACAATATTCACAGAACTTGCAACTAAACTAGCCGAGAAATTCCATTGTACATAGCAGTTGTCGCTCCGCTCTCCCCTTCGTTTTTTCTACCTGTTCAAAATCCCTACTGCTATTTTTATACACAGGTATCTTTGAAAATGTTCTTATATGTCTACTCGGGTAAGATTTAACATATAAATAAAAAAAATACTGTTTCAAGTGAAAATATATGGTCAAACATTAATTTTTCATAATAATTTGTTTAAACAATGAAACAATGGAGTGCACAAAAAAATTTTGGGTAAACATTGCAATTTATAGTTTAGAAAACAATATCCCACATCGATCATATTAATTAATTCACTATAAATCTAATCCGAGGTGAAAACCCCCAGGCACTCCACTATTTAGAAAAAACTCAATCTATCTCTCTCAATTAATATTTTCCTATATTGCTAAAAGTATTTATAAACATATACTAGTGAAATTACATTCCCGGCCCATGAATTGTATTTGATTTAAATACATATCTTATGCCGAGGATGTAATAATTTAATAGAATGAAATTCGGAAAGATTTTTTATAGGAAAGCGCCTTCTTTCCTTTGTTTAATAACTAGCTGTTGCCAGCGACTTCGTCCGCGCGGAGTTCGTTCACTCCGCACTGCCCCTCCCCTGTAGGTGATAGCGTGGTAATATGTAGCCTATATGTTGACCCGGCCTGTTAGTAATATTCATGCCAAATTTGAAGTAAATCCATGCAGTACTTTTTGAGTTTACCCCGGACATACATACAGACAAACAGACAAACAGACAAACAGATAAACAGATAAACAGACAAACAGACAAACAGAGAAAAATTCTAAAAACTATATTTTTGGCTTCGATATCGATTGTAGATCACGCCTCAAGTATTCTTTTAAAAAATATTCAATGTACAGTTTTGACTTTCCTACGATTTTATTATATGTATAGATGTAAAAATTCGGTTATATTTATTTTTATTGTTATTTTAATGAAATTACAAGTCCTAACTATTCAGCAACAACATATTGTGATCGAGTTTTTACTTTATCCAAGATATCCTTAATGCAGACTTTTTGTCATAGTGTGAAAAAACAAAACATTTCTCGATATTCTGCAAAAAAACTATGAAAAAATTAAAATGCCGAAACCATTGCAAAATTTTTCATTGTGGATATTTTTATCTCTTAATTTTACTGAATATATTAATCGATTCGTTGCGGATGACAAGGCAGTCGTGTCATGAATATTTTTTACGTATGGCGTATACCACGGGAGTCGTATCATTTTTAAATCGATTATATCTCTCTCAAATCGATTTTAAAAGTTTTGAATAAAAGTTCAACCACTATTTTGAAAAGTTGAAAAACTTTTCAAAATAGTGGTTGACACGGTAACCGTGTCATCAACTTACATGGCGTTTGACATGGCAGCCGTGTCATGAAATATTTGTCCGCTGCCACCACTGAAGTTTTGGAAAATATACGCCGCAACGAATCGATTAATTGTTATAAGCAATATATGTTATTTGTGTTTGCCGTTTTGCTTGTGTGACCGTTACATATTTGGTTGGCACGAGTAATGCTTTACATTAAAAGTGACAATGTAGGGCTTCGAAGTTGTCCATCATAATAATGCGGGCTAAGAGGAGAGCTTTTATAGTTTCATACTATAAACATTTAAGCTATTCAACGTCAATGATAAATATACTTGTATAACTGCACCACAGGTCTATAAAAACTTTTCTAAGTACATTTTATAAGTTGGTCGACTAGTATTCAAAAACTTGTAAAACCTTCTGAGGCGTGATAGTTTCCCTTTTAACTTCATAATATTTACCACTACCATGATACAACCATTTACCCTTCAGATAGGGGGGGGGGGGGGGGACTTTACTAACAAACATTAGCACTTAAAAACTTAGGGCGGCTTGCACCAAAATGCTTAAATCATTTTAAGTCACTAAATACGTTTAAAGTGACATCATTTAAGGCGTTTTGACATTTTCTAAACATGTATAAGGGTCTTAATGCATTTAAGCATTTTCGTGCAAGCCGCCCTTAATGTTTTACAAACGAGTGCTTTAATCGAAAACTTGTTTTCACAAACCTATATTTTTTAAAACAGTTTTCAACGATACCTCACATAATGGGGTACGTGAGAAAAAAATAATACCCCAACTTTACAGTAGCGGAGCTACCCTGTTACTCTAAAAATCAGGTATTTATTCGTCCAATGTTTTAATCTGGGTCTAAGTAATTTCGTTCATTTCTTAAAATAAAGAGAGATTCGAATATTTTTATTTCTCTCTTTATACGTTCCATTTTGATATATGAAGTCAAAGCATGAATACTCACGCTTAAGGAGCAGAACAAGTTATTAGCAGTCCAACAAAAAAAATTCCGTAAGACCTTGGACGGAATGAAAAGAGCAGATAGCATGCCAGATCATAAAGAATTCGAGAAGACGGCGACATAGAAGATCGACTTAACATAATGGTATGGGCAAAATCAATGCGCACCTACTTGCTCTCTAACCTATCTCTCGATAACCTTGGGCGGCCAGGATCGGAGTGTGAAGAGAGCATATTTGTGTCAACCGAGTGGTCGAAGGCCGGTTGGACGACCCACATACCGCTGGAAAGATCGCATGGATGCTGAATTGCGTAAACTTCAAGTCTTCAATTGAAAAAAAATAGCTCAGGACAGAGAGAAGAGTCTCGTTTCGAAGGCCAAGGTCCACTTCGGGTTACTAAGCCAGAAGAGTAAGTCTTTTATGTTTTAAAATTGTACCTAAGAAAAATATACAAAAAACGAGTGTGTTTGTACTTATGTACTTACGCACGTAAATTATACTTCTTTATCGTAATAAGCTCTAGTATTTTAATCTATCTTATCTTGAGTATTTTTCTAAAAATTTAATTCTTTGCGTTATCCTATGTTGTGTAATATTATGTATTTTTCATACGTGATCTTAAAAAAACTTTTTTTTTTTGTTAAATATCCGTAAAACGTGCGATATATTAACAAATTTCAAATTCACTTACCGCCGAAACTATAAATTTTAAATATATGCTTTGCAGAGCTGAAAAATATTATTATCCTAATCACGTACAAAAAACTTCCAAGCCCTCAATTTAATAGACGCCTATAACTTCTGTCATCCCACCAAATAAAAACTCAATTTACAATGCAATTTCTCTAAAAATTGCTAAACTGTGAATCCGGCATTAGCGTTGATTCTGCAGCGTATAATATATATAAATATAAATTTCAAATTATATGCGTCATTCTCTTATTTTCGAACAAAATTAATTGGTGGAACGAGATTATTTTAACATATCAAATAAGTATGCACGTTAGTATATAAAAGAAATTTAGCCTATTTAAATCTAAACCTATTTATACATTTATAACAACAACATCCATGTAACTTACCTCGTTAGTATATAAAAGAAATTTAGTCTATCTAAATCTAAACATATTTATATATTTAAAACAACATCCATGCAACTTACGTCATGTTCACTATATGACGGAATTAAATATATCCCACCTCTTTATCACAATTACATAAATAATAATTAATTAAAACAATGCACAACAGAATTGTAACTAATGTTAATTATATTCTCTTGTAGATTAATTAACAATGGCTCCAGTTCTGTTCCTGAATATAGTGAATGTTATAACAAATCCCACAAAGAAGCTTGCAGTATGCAACTTTAGATAAGCAAAATGCGCAAACATGTACAGAGACTTAATGATGAAATAAAAAACTTTTTTCAAATGTTTACTATTTACGTTATTTTTTAATTTATATTGGAGATATGTAATATATGAAAGATTAAGAGTATATATATATATATATATATATATATATATATATATATATATATATATATATATATATGGCTGTCTACCCCATTAAAGATTGTAAATCTATTGTAACTTGCAGGAGAGCACTATTTATGCCATGCTTTATTCGGAAGCCTGATTGTTATGTCAGGAACTTAGTAATTTGATAATAACTGATACAACAATTTTGAAGAGAAACATAGTATGGATATAGAAACCTATGAAGTAATTGGGAACAATAGTATATATGATTTAAGGAAGCGGCATAACGAGAGCTTTAGGTAAGAGAGCAGGCACCAGCTGTGGTTAGGAAAAAATTAATTAAATGTGTTACTTTGGTATATTAAATTAATATTAAAATTTTAAAAACGTTAATTTTTAGTCTTTTGACGATTTTTAGATTGATTGGTATAGGATTCTACATACTGAAGAGGGTGTTCATTGTTCAGTCCCCGATTCTGATATCTAATATTTAAAAAAGAGATACTTAAATTTGGCCTAATTATCCAATAAAAATATTAAGTACAGGCATATCCTAATATCCTATTTGATACTTATGCATAGGCATCAAAGTTCATTGTTTACAAATAGTGATTTTACTGCCCCGGTGCGTGAAAGTCAAAGGGCACGCCAATCAACGGCACGGTGAATATATTTTTTAAACATTACTCTAATTTAATTGAGGCTTACTTTAAAGTTAAGCAATATTCTTTTTTATTATATTTTATTGATCGCGCATGATCATAACTATCGTGTCCTACAATATGTATAGTCAATCTGTATGTTATTATGTTGCTTTTTTGCATGTAGCTGGGGTTGTATGTCTTGCATAGTGATAATAGTACGTTGACAGCCATATGAAATCACTGACGTACTTGAATTTCGGTTAAGCAAAAATGTCACAAATTTAACATTAAATTTCATTCAATACAAATCTTATACAATTAACATTTAATAACGATCACACGTAACATTTTATTAAACATAAAATCTATCTACTTAATATGTAATACTTTCCCAATTAGAAGATATACATATTGAAAATCTAGATAGGTGTAATTAATCTCTTTGAAATATTTTTTTCATTAATTATAAATACCTACTATCTTTTATATTTAGTTTTTCAATTGGAAATAAAGAAGATATATAAATTTACATCTTTATTTCTACGAGAACACTGTTTAATCCTTTCCTTAGAATATATTTTATTAAGAGTAGTCGTTAAATATTATTGGAGCGTTTTTCTTTAAATAATAATCTTTTCTCTTTCAAATCTTGGTCCTCATAAGATTTAAAGAACATACGTGCTAAATTATTTATTATAAAATGCAAAAGCAAATAATATACATAACGTAATTTAAAAAGATGTGTAAACAATCAAAGTATTAAATATAAACGAGTTAGTCGATGATTAATTGATTCAAATCCGTAATAATTTTGTTTCATAAGGAAATTGATATTTTTCAGATAAAGGAGAGCCAAATCTTAACAAAACGCTTCTTATATACGTATGGCGATGTAGGTTTGAAAATTAACCAGTAAACAAAAATAATACTAGTGAATTGCGTTCGTGCTACTAAAGTAAAAGATAGATTAGGTTTGCTCCGAGGTACTGTATAAAGAATAGCAGAAGTAAGATTAATAAAAAAAGTATACAGTGCAATAAATATACCAGAAGAGATCACTAATCTTAGTCTATCTATCATGGCATCATGATCAAATAGGCAGGGTGCTGTTCGAGAGTTGTTTACAGAATCTTCGAAGGTACGTATAAAAACAAGGAGCAAAGTAAATCTGCCTGCACCAAAATGTATGACTACATCATAGATAATGTGTAATTCCATTAGATTACTGTAACTAGAAATGGTACTAGGTACGGGACGGATCGTGGGAAGCGCTCGAGACGTGTGCTGAATCGCAGCGCCCAAGACGCGCCAGAACATATATCATGTGCTGGCTGGGGACTAGATATAGAAAACGACCAAGCAGCGCGCTTGTTCTTAAACTTCAAACTAATTTATTTTGCATGAATCAGGGTCACGTAATATGTTATTTCTGAGTACAGTACTTTGAGCCTGCTAATACTTACAAAATAAAATTAAATAGCTTAAATTAAAATGAATATGTCAAAATATAATCAAAATAAATTGGAGTTGAATTTATAATTTCTTTTTGTAAAAGAATGTACGTAATAATATATTATTAATAAAATTTAACATAACAGTTTTATAAGTAATTGTAATAATTAATTTATTGATTACAGTTATAAAGTTTAAAAAAATCTTGCAAATCAATAAAAAATAAGTTGAAAAATTATATACAAAGTCTATAATATCAAGAATAGATTTGTTAACATATATATTATATTATTCATAATAAATTATCAATATTAAAATTTTTATCGTTGAAGTAATCCTTAATACAAAAAAACATTTGTCACTCAAAAAAATGCTGTTTTACAAGGTGGCAACTGGCAAGAATAATTTATTTATGTACCTACGACTGAACTGACTGTCTTTATTCCCCACTATTTTTTTTAAATTTTTGTATTTACCTTTATGTGTATTATTTTTTTCTATCTTTTTTATTTTATTTTCTAATTATATTATGCTTCATTGCATATATCATATGCATAAATTTTAATGGTGCCTACCAGGCTTTGCGGATCGAGTGCACTTTTCGGGCGTATTCTATTATCGTCCGTAATATAGACTAAAATCGTCAGAAGCATAATAAAAGTGAAAAGATTTTTTCAATACCATTCATAAAAATTCAAATTTTAATACGTGAAGAATATGATTAAAATAAGTATATCTATGTTTCCAATAAATAGAGAAGTGTGGAATTAGTTGAATAAATTATATTTTGTGATATGTCTACAATGATAGCCAAAAATATTTATCCGTAAATGTATGGCTTCAGAAATTCATGAATTTCTACTGTCGATATATATTAATGTACTCGTATTTAAAAGACAATGAAAAACATAAAAAAATAAAAAAAATGGTCATAGAATAAATTCTTTTTCGAAGATTTTTTCAAGTCTATTTGTGAAAATTGAAAATTTTAATCCTTCAAGAATGTTATTCAAATAAATATTAAGGGGGTTCTTTCATATTGCCCATAAATGTAGAATTGTGAAATTAGTTATTTTTTTCTGATTTCTCTATAATGATAGCCAAAAATGTTTCTCTGAAAATTTTTGGCTACTCGAATTCAAAAATTTTAATTGTTGGTATAAATGTTTTGCAGATCGTTTTCAAAAAGTGCGGAATATTAATGAAACTGAGAGTATAAATGGAAGTACAATAATATCGTGGTACGTGTGTTACAATTAAGTACAGATGCTTTTTTTATCCCAGTCATGTTATAACACACGTATTGTAAATATCAACCTTACAGATTACGTAATTACGTTCATAATTGTGTCTCGTCGAATTCTGCATTTTTAGGCAATAACGTAAATTAAATTATATATGTCGCAATAAAATATATGTGGACATAAATATATGTGGCAATAAATAATGTCTACACAAGACGATGATTTCGCACATTTTTGATTTACTTTTAGCAGGGACGAAAGGTGCACCGCTGGCATTCACTTACTTATGAATGATGTTCATAATACTTAAATGAGAGTGAAAAAATAAGTTTGAAGGAAAACATGGAGTTTAAATATTAAGGGTCGTATCAAAAGACAAGAGAGTATAAAGTTTTAATGTGACAAAAGCAAAGTAAGTCTCATTGAGAAAATATACAATATGACATCCGCAGTCGTATCACCTAACTTTGCATTCCGCCAGCGATCAGCGATGTCTCTTGATGTTAACAAAAAATCATCAAAAACGTCGCCAATTGGTGCTGTAAAAATACATCTAGTGATGTACTTTTCATCTCATTAAGCAGCAAAGACTGCCACTAATATATAAGGCTATTATGTTTCTTGCAATAATTAAACAATTACGATAATTTCGTATTGCGAGTTACGTGATAACCCCGCCGTTTGTTTCTGCCTGCATTCATTGTAAAGAATTTGGTACGAATATGTGGTATACATTAATAAATATATTTATATATTATGTATATTTGAATATACGAATTTGAGGGCAATTCTTTAAATAAATAGAACTATTCAAAAATTGTTTGTGCTGATGTGTAAGTTAAGATGATTCTTTCATTCGTTTGAATTTGGCGATGAAATTTCCAATTTCACTTTTACGCTGTATTCCATGGGTAATATACATATATGGCCTGTGTTTATACACAGGCTATATATGTGACATCTTATGACAATGTAATTATATAAAATTGAATATTACAAATAGTTACAATAGTGGAGTTTTAAAGTCGTACGAATTAGTTACATTTTTTCTTTTTCTATTTACTTCCCATAACACTCAATTTATACTAGGCGGTAGTTAAATAAATGTCTTTATAAACATCTTATAACCATTATATTTAAATCCTATAACACCAACAAGAATTTATATTATCTGTTTACAACAACCACTTTAGTGTTGAAAATATACAAATAAACAATAGGTACGTTATATAAAATAATAAATATTATATGTTTAATACACAGTCATAAACTATTGTAAGTAAAACATTTATAATTAAAAAATGTCCATTTAAACTTTGTGTCCGTGAATGAAAGCTGAAACAAAAATAAATACTGTTAAAAGATATACTAATATATAAGATATACATTTGATTTTATTAAACTTTGGTACAATATTTCGTTGTATGAAAGCATCAAAAATATAGAAAGTCGTATAGTCAGTAATAAAAACCCTGTTTTTTTATAAAATAGCAAACAAGCAGATGGGTCTCCTGGTGAAAAGAGTCAACCGTCGACTATAGACACCAAAGTATTAATGATGCGTTGCTGTCTGGTGGCGAGATCTAATGCCAAATGCATGTGTTCTGTGGTCTATATGGGTGACGGTTTCACCTATTAGTCAAATAAAGGTACAAGTGTATTATAAAATAGTTTTAACTAATTAGATTTATTTAGATAAAATGTTAATATTTTAAGCTAATGGACAACTCTTGGGAATTGAAGACATACATAAAACAGATTATGAGTTAAAAATTATATGGAGTAAATTCAAATTCTAGAGTTTTCTCCCAAATTATTAAAACATTTCTCTAAGTGGAAGCTTTGAATATGTGAAACCCTTTTTTCATAGACGTACATAGGTTTTATAAAACATGAAAGACATACATAAAACAGATTATGAGTTAAAAATTATATGGAGTAAATTCAAATTTTAGAGTTTTCTCCCAAATTATTAAAACATTTCTCTAAGTGGAAACTTTGAATATATGAAACCCTTTTTTCATAGACGTACATAGGTTTTATAAAACATGAAAGAACCTTCATAGTAATGAGGGACATAAAAGTTTGTACTTGTAAAACTTTTCGGCTAAAAATTTTCGGTGGTGGTCGTAAAATAAAATAGCCTGCATTGTAAAATAAAATATTTGCTCAAATAACTATTATAATTCTCATTGTTAAGATAATAGCTTTAATTTTTTACTAACTTCATCTATATAGTAACAGTAATTGTTTTTTAATATTATAAGATAGCAAATAAGTTTTTATTTTCTGGCGGACTCTTAATGCCATATACAAAAGCAAAATTTATGCATGTGGCATTAGACCTCACCACAAGATAGCAACGCACCATTAACATCTTTGGTGTCTATAAGCGATGGTTGACTCTTTATATCAGGAGACCAATCTGCTTGTTTGCTCTCTTATGATATAAAAAAAGCTTACCGGCTACCTTGACCTCCAAAACAGAACAAGTCAGTGTCAAGCACTGACGCTATTATGGCAGGAATAGGTAAAGAGGTGGTATCAGAGATTTGGGCGAGAAACGGTGCAGAACTCGGCGAGCAATTGACTATGTGGTAGTGACTTACATAGTCAATTGTTCGCCTCTTACGAACTGCCAGGCAGAACGGCTGATGGTCAGTTCTTCAAAGTGGGCCCAGATCAGTAAGGGTTAAAAAACATTTAATTTTATTACGATTGAGTAGATTTTATTCTCTTCCTTTGTGGGAGTCAATTGCTTGTTATACCAAATAGACTAGGACAATCAAAGCATTCCCACTGCAAATTGCAAAAAGTAATGGATGTTACGATTTCAAATTATTACATTGAAAATAATTGTATATGTAAGATATCACTAAAATGGCAAAAGGCTTTATTTTGCCATTATAACGATAACATTTAATAGAAGATTATTTTAAAGGTCATGTTATGTTGCAGAGGCGAAAACAGTATAGAGGTTTATTAATTATTTATGTTTGTGCATGATCACAACATAAATAATTAATAAACCTTTTATATTTTTTAAATAGGTTTCAGTTACGGAGAAATTTGTGAACAAACATACATACACTACAAAATTTAGTACACATACTTGGACGCCTAAATAGATCATTATATTCAAATGTTATCCAATTCCAACAATGTTACACACATACATTTCAAACTGATGAACTCCGAAACTCCTTAACCGATTTCAATGAAATCTTGTAGGTATCTACTGTTTGGTCCAACTTAAAAGATAGAATTATTTTTCTCAATTAACCTCCTCCCTTCTCAAGGACTGCACTAAAATATTCATTACAGGTAATTTGTATGGCAAAACAACGCTTGGTGAGTCAGCTAGTTTGTATAAAAATCAATGACTTTCTTCTCTCTACATGCGTAACGGGAAGTTAAAAATAATCTTTTTTGAATATAGAGTAGAATCTATTACACAACTTCATACACTTTATTTTCTAAAGAAAACATATTTTAGTAATATGCCATATCTGAAATAATGTTATATATAAATACGTGAAGTTAAATTTTTAGACCTATTTTCAAGACAATTATATTCGTCACAGTTAAAGTTTCCATTAAAGAGGACAGCAGAAACCTAATATTTTTAAGTAAAATGCATTAGAAATACATTAAATTAATAAAAATAAACATTACACACATTAAATTCATGTGACATACATGATATTATACACACATGTATACTAAAACTATTTTTTTTAGTTGTGAAAATTAAAAGAGATTTTATTGTTTAGTCTATGGTCGAATTTCATCCACAGGCGATCTAATGTATTTATTAATATGTGTCCGCTTTGTCTATCGACGGTCTCATGATGTACATATTTTATTTAATCAGAATAACTGTTAAAAACTCTATTAAAAGTAATTAAAATAACCCCAACACATTCCTTTCTGACATCCATGATTCACATGCGTCATTTGCTGAGCTAAAGATGCAATAAGCTGATGATCTTCACATAGGAGTGTTGCAGTATCAGGTCAAGGATACTTTGTTATTACAAAATCATTGAAGTAACACAGTAACAAATTTCGTATCAATCAGTCCTGAAAAATTTAAGTAATTCTTATCATCAAGTTGAAAAAAGCTGATGTCATTGAAACGGCTGTTCTGATTTTGTTGAATCATAACTAAGTACAATTTATTCAGCGCTTTTAATTAAAAAAAACGCAACCAAACCAAAACATCTGTATGGGAAGTACAAGAGCACTGTCAGGCGCACAGATACGTTAAACTTATAACATCTTTCGTTTCTGTCTAAGGGGTATAAAACAATCTTTAATAATAATTTGTAAAATATTTTTTTTTAAATTATACTTAATTATTGCAACTTAATTTTTGCATTATATTAAAGATGCAATGAAAAAAAAATTAAAAATATCTTTAATTCTAATTAACATTAGTAAACACCTTCTTGTTGTTGGTTGCCTCACTAGGCAAGTCTGTATCGAGGCAACCTTTACTCCCGTTTACAATATTGGAATTTACCTCAAGTATACTAAAAGTAGGTATGCGTTGAACAATATTTTGATATTTGAAATACCTAAAACTATTGTAGTTGAGGCATATCAAGTAATGGAGCATTACCATCGTAATATCCAAAATATATTTTTTTAATCGCCTCTGTGGTTTAGTGGTCCAGCGTTGGAGTTGACCACATGAGGTCCCGGGTTCGATTCCCGGGTCGGGCACTTTAAAGAAAAGTGTTTTTTTCAGTTTTCTGAGAAACACAAAGTTGCCCGGGATTGGAAAGTGCCCGGTTGGCGATAGACTTGCCACCTATCACATTTGTGGGACCAAGTATCTTCGGCTAATCGTGGGTGCACTTGTTGTACCTCTGCCTACTCCTTCGGGGATATGGACGTGAAGATACTCTATTTTTTTAAATTATACTTAATTATTGCAGCTTAATTTTTGCATTATATCAAAAAAGCAATGAAAAAAAAAAATGAAAAATATCTTTAATTCTAATTAACATTAATAAACACCTTCTTGTTGTTGGTTGCCTCACTAGGCAAGTCTGTATCGAGGCAACTTTTACTCCCGTTTACAATATTGGAATTTACCTCAACTAAAAGTAGGTATGCGTTGAACAATATTTTGATATTTGAAATACCTACAACTATTGTAATTGAGGCATATCAAGTAATGGAGCATTACCATCGTAATATCCACGATGAGAGCATCTCGGACAACTAGCAAGCAAAGGCGGTCTCTGCAACTTCTGGCCCCTGATGGGCCCCAGAGACGACGAGCTTGCCCATTCGCCCGCATTTCTTCTTGAATTTCTGGGTTCCTCGATACCTGTAGAAACGCACACTTTACGGGGATTATTTTGGAAGTTATACTCTAAGTATTATCATAGTTATAATATCTAAAAGCTCCTATTAAAATTATCGTTTTATAATTCAAATAGCTTTAACTGAAAATTTAGTGTGGTATAGAGTCAATGGATTTGATACGAATTGAGGAATTTAGAAAAAAAATGCTTTTTTATTTCTAAATGACTTGCAGTATTTTTCAAAAAATTAAATAAACCTTGCCCCATATCTACTATTCTATTTAATAAATACACCATTATATCGGCATTTTTTGGTTTCAAACTCTTTGTATCCATGTCACAAATGCGCGCCGCGAGTACTATTCCTAAAGCGATATCACATATTTATCATATGATTTTAAAAGATTTTCTAAATAACTGAAAAAATTTTACTACTGAAATGAGAAATAAAAAATTAAGAAAAGTGTAATGGAAACCTGGTTGAAACCGAATTTATTTCGCTATATCTGAGACTGCGTCTGTGACTTGACGGAGGTGTCAAGTTTCACTGAACGAACATACGTGACCAGGAAGTTCACAGTGTGTAGTACTAATTTTCTGGATTACATATATTTATTTATTTTAATAACAGAAACCGGCTCCAAACCGGAATATGGCAATGACTAGCATTGACACTATTGTGACAGGAAAAGATAAGGCGTTTGTATTATATACCCGGGCGAGACGTTGCAGAACTCTACCACCTAGTAGTCACGACACTACCTAGTGGTAATGACACGTAAAGCCAGTCGTTCGCATTTTACGAATTGCTTGGTAAATGGCAGATGGTCTATTCTGCAAAAGGAACCCAGACCAACATGGGACTGAAAAAACACTGCAAATCGGTCGACTTTTGTCGCCGTGTTTTGTAACACATTTTTCGGCCTAACCCCTCAATCCGCAAGCGATGAACGTCACCTACTACAGAGTGCTAAGTGTGAGTTTTTCTTTTCGCATTCGATCGTGAGCGCGTTTCGAGTTTACTAGGAATTTGTATGTGATTTGTACAACGCCACCTAGTGGTAAACTGGTTTCTCTCGTTTACCACTAGGTGGCGCTGTACAAATCACATACAAATTCCTAGTAAACTCCAAACGCGCTCACGATCGAATGCGAAAAGAAAAACTCACACTTAGCACCAGAGCACAGAATCGCAGTCGGTCGCACCCCAGCGACATGTGATTCCTTGCTCTGTGTCACCTACTGATATTACTAGCTAACCCGCGAGTCGCTCGCGAGTAAAGATGTGCGAATGATGATTCGAATCGATATAAAAAAATTCATACATTATTTTATTCCCTATGTCATCCACTCAGGGATTATTTGATAATAAAAAGCGTTATTTGAAAAAAAGTAGCCTATGTTTGACCTCCTATATTTAACAATCTCAATGTTAAATTTCATCATAATCGTTTTAGCGTTTTAGCCGTGAAAGAATAACAGAACAGTCAGACAGACAGATTTTTCTAATTTATATTAGTAACAGTAACTATAGATTGTAGTTATTAGATTGCCGGCTAACGGCTAACTTATTTTGCAACTCAGTACAAATGGCAAGCTCTGAATTAATGGTGATAAGAATAAATAAGGCGATGATTTTACACCCGACTGAGTAGTCACGAAACTGTAATGTCTAACTAGCTGCATCCTGTAGCTTGTTGCATTATAAAAGTTTTTGCAGAATCCAACGGGAATTAGATGTTTTTCCGGGATAAGAAGTATCCTGTGTACATAAAAAATGTCATCTACCTGCGTGACAAATTTTATCCAAGGCGATCTAGCATTTTTACGTGATTCAATAAAAAAACATCCAAACTTTCACATTTATGATAATGCACGGGATACACTGACCTCTAACATTACCAGTGGACTGGCTGTTGTCAAATATTTTTTGTGCCTATTTGAATATCGCCATTTTGAAACTAAAATGAATGATG
This sequence comes from Apodemia mormo, assembly GCA_036924255.1. Taxonomy (NCBI): domain Eukaryota; kingdom Metazoa; phylum Arthropoda; class Insecta; order Lepidoptera; family Riodinidae; genus Apodemia; species Apodemia mormo. The sequence goes on along the minus strand of JAUPFN010000009.1, from coordinate 8,554,042 downwards.
CCCAATTGTCGACATCTTCGATATATTTATCGATTGTTTAATATTCACAGCGAGGTGAGCTGTGGGCCATGGGAATACAAAAATGGTTGTATTAATTTGTGCATTGATAGGAAATAGAGTGATTCGAGAGGAAGATTTTCCCGTGTTGGTCTGGGTTTTTTGAACATTAGACCAAATGTTATTCTGCCAAATGCAAGGCAGGTCGTAAAGGCGACCGATTGGCTATTTCGTGTTACTACCATCTTGACTCGGACATTTGGTACGACTGCCTTACCTATTCCTACCGGAATATCGTCAATGCTTGCCATTGGCGTGTTCCAGTTTGAAGAGTAAGGTAGCCGGTAGACTTATGCCCATCCCGTCACACAAATAGTAATATACAGTTAACATTTTTGGTTTTTATAAGCGATGATTTCTCTTATTAGCAGGTGAGACATTCGTTTGTTTGCTATGTAACGACATATTAAAAAATCTGTAATATACTCTAATATTTATATAGTAGAGAAAATCGACCCGCGCGAAGCAAGACCAGGTCACTAGAAATATTATAAAATTGATCTTTTTTTGTTTCGCTTACACGCAATATCGGCTTAACAGATTTGAGTGAAATTTGCGTTGCGGTAGACTATGGGTAAATTATAAAAATAAAGAAAACAACGAACATTTTATCAATTTAATTTTATAATATTGTATAATTTCTTTGGTAATTTTATTGTAATATTATATCGAAAGTCTAACAAATGAATCGAATGTTATTTTTCTTAAAAAATCTTAGCCTGAGGCTGACCAGAAGCTACATTAATTTGTTCTTATTTCTTGTGTTATAACTACGATAGTGAAAATATGCCTTCCATGTTTCTTTAAAAAACGGAAGTTTTTTACACTCTCAATAATTAAAAAAATACTGACGAGCCCAAATGATTTGTTATGTTAAGAAATGCCATACACTTTGATGTTACAGAAAGTTAATGCAATAATTCTTCCATCTTTGTGTTTGGTTATAACTTGTTTAATAAAAATATCGAAATGACTTAAAAGTTTCAATTATTATCGTTTCGATTGTAATGTGTGATAAAACATTTGGCATCAAAATTTTTTGAACAAAGAGAATCTGTTTCCTTTGAAGTCCACATAAACCTTTCATATTTTGGAGCCATATATTTCTCTCCATTAAATCGACTGGAAATCTACAAATATAAAATGTAATTAAAATCATAGTGTCCTATATAAAAGAAAAACTTGCAGGAGTGAGGCATATCTAATTAAAATATGAAAGAAATACGACGACTATTAAGTAAGGGACTTAAATATTTTTTTATTTTTTTTATATCATAAGATAGCAAACAAGCAGACAGGTTTATTTTTTATTTATTTATTTATTTGCATTCCACAATGTTTACAAGATGTTAGATTAAAAATGGTTAGACCCTGTCGGGTATAGCAATGGCAAGGTAGAAAATAGGAATATACTTATATATCTTATTTAATTATTGTTATAATAAATGTAATTATTTATAAGAAATGTTTTATTAGAATTGAATTAGATTTAATATTTTCTTTTTATCTCCTGATTTCCTGATGCAAAGAGTCAACCATCACCTAAAGACACCAAAGATGTTAATGGTGCGTTGCTATCTTGTGGCGAGGTCTAATGTCACATGTATAAATTTATAAATATGCAATTATGGAAAAATAAAACTGCGTTGGACTACTAAAATAGACTATCGATATTTAAATTATCGATATAACCTATTGATATCACTACTTTATTCTAAGCAAAACAAAATTAAATAAATATTATCAATTCTGCCGAAAATCAATATCGCTGTTGCTAATACAATATTGCAGTAAAAGTTTTTGATAACAATCAGATTCTTTTAATACAATGTTACTCATTTTTGATTAAAAAGAGCGACTACATGTACGTACCTGTGAAACTATGTCTTACTCCATTTATGTAGCGAAATTTTCAATATATGTATTTCCTTATGTCTCAAAACTCCAGTATACACAAAATATAAACTTAAAAATTCAGTAAAACACTCTCAAATTCAGTGAAATGCGCAACTTTTTCATAACATTCAAACTACCACGGTAGACCTATGCAGCATACGTCAAAATTAGTCTCCGAGACACTCGTGGGTAGCGTTTCAAATCGACACAAAAAATTGCTGTTATTTGTATGGGAAAGTTTGTCCAGTGGTATAATTTAGGCGTAAGTAACGGGATGTAACTGACACATAATATTGTGTCGCTTATTACGAGCTGCTTGTCATAAAGGCTATTTATTGCTCTATATTGCATACGCGCCATACGTTTAGTAGGTATCTCATAAATCTCTACAATCTAGTGAACAAGTACCTTTTTGTTCAACTTCTTTTAACCGTCTCAAAAAAATATGTATGAGATATCATTCGAGTCGGGATAACGTCTAGATAATACTTAAAAATGGAGATTAGTGGAGTGCCGTAAGGGAGCCATTAGACGAAAGGATTTGCTGTCAGTTTTGCCATAGTTACGGCTATGACATTCTCCCTCTACACGTGCGACGTACCACGCGAGCCGCACATCGAGTTCGCGTTGTTCGCCGACGACACCGCCCTCTATACGTCCAACTTTTCCGAAGTAACAATCACCAAGCGGCTGCAGGCTGCGGCCAACGCCCTCGGTGATTGGTTCAGAAAATGGCGTATCGAAATAAATCCCTCAAAAAGTGCAGCCGTGTACTTTCGCCGCGGTAAACACCCGCGACAACAAAGGCGCGGTCTGCGAAAACTAGGCAACATTACCCTGTTCGGAAACGTCATCCCGTGGGAAAAGACAGTCAAGTACCTCGGGGTAACGTTGGACAGCAAAATGTCATTCAAACCGCACATACAAAGAATGAAAGTTAAGGCTAAGTTCGTTGTAGGTCGGTTATATCATCTTATCAATAAACGCAGTAAAATGTCACTTAGACACAAGGTGACACTTTACAAGTCGTGCGTACGCCCCATCCTTTCATACGCTTGCGTAGCGTTTGCCCACCTCCCCCGTACGGACTTGCATCCGTTGCAAGTGGTACAAAATAAATTCCTGCGTATTGCCACGGGAGCACCGTGGTATATGCGCAACGTAGACCTCCATAACGATCTTGAATTGCCGAGCTTAGCAAAGCATTTCAAAGACATCTCCGAAAGATACTTCGATCGTGCCATCTCGCATCCGAACCCACTGGTGGTAGCCGCGGCTGACTACATCCCAGACCCAAATCCCGATCCCAAACTACGTAGGCCCCGCCACGTTCTTACCGATCCTGATGACCCGGTAACTCTGGCCAACGGTTTACACGATGACACTACACACCTACATTCGCGACACCGTCGCCGCCGGCGGCGACGAGGACCCCTGTTTCGCCCTTCGGCGAACCGAGCCCAAGGGCAAGGTTCGGCGGACGGACAAAACAATGCCACTAGCCCTCTCATCGCAAATCACGACCCCACCCTAAGCCGAGGTTCGGTCTCACAGGAGACACCCTTAGGGCGGAGGGCGTACAGCCCTACACCTTTAAATTCTGGCTGAGCACTCTGCTCGCCCACGCGACCGGTGAAGCTGTAACAGCCCTTAAGGCTAACAGCAATTGTGACATTCCGAAAAAAAAAAAAAAAAGGCTATGACTGAGGGATAACCTATCGTGTAATCGGGTGCATGACGGTGAGTGACAAAATTTAGATATTCACGTCATACACCATTAGTGTCTAAAATAATATTAATGGTGTGCTGTAAGGCATAAAAATTGTAAAATCTTGGAACCAGTGGAAGGGCTAGACAATGAATCTGTATGCTCGAAAGAAGAAAATTAGAAGAAATGTAAACAATAAAACTTTTTTCAAAAATTTGCATCATTAATAAATCCGGAATAAATCAACCGATTTTAGTGCGGTTTATGATATTTGACGCAGTTTGTGAAGTAGAAAAGCTGGCTAGGCTACATTTTGAAATAAAGCGGTAAAGAAGCCTGAGACTTATTTTAAAAATATGTAGTAAGCCAACGTAGTTTTAATATTTGAAAAGCTGTAACTTTTGAAAATTGCATTCGATTTTAATTTTTGATACGGCATTTGACGTAGTTTTTTAGTACTAAAATATTGTAGAAGGCTAAAAAGTGAGTGGTTGAAAAATTTCGTAGTTAGGTAAAAAAAATTAACACTTTTTTTAAAATTTTTCGTCAACGATAACTCCCGAAATAATAAACCGTTTTTTATGCAATTTATGTATTGGTCGCAGTTTTTTGGGGAATAGAGCAGATTAGATTTTGTACTCAATTGGTACATTAATTTCGAAGCTATATTAGAAAAATCTGTTTCGCCAAAATGTTTTTTGATTTTTTCAAAATTTCTCAATATTTCCTGGCACACAGAGTTCAAATTTACATACTGATGTCATCGTGACAATATTCGGAAAAGATTCCTGGAACTTCAAAGCATGGAGATCTAGTGAAAACTCGATTTTTGAAAATCGGGGCAAAATCAGTAACTTCCTTATCTACATGCTACAAGTTAAAAAAATACATATAGCCAATTAAAAAATTTAATAAATTAACATTAAAGTTTCTATTAAAATATAATTTGTTAAATATAAAATTGAAATTTTTACTAAAAACATTTGGTTCCCCCTAACATTGGATAAAAATCTCTAATTCCAGTAAATTGTTAAAAAAAAATTGTAATCGAGATCGGTCAATTATTTTTTTATAATTCTGACAAACACTCGTTATACAGCTTCATTGACTAGCCCTAGATTCCAAGTGTAAATCTTACAGCGCTCCACTATATTTGCTCGAAAAAGTTATAAAAAGTAAAAACAATTTATTAAAAATAAAATAAGGGCTCGGATTTATGTAAATATCTCGGAACAAATTTAAGAATCTCGGAATATTTTAAAAGAACAAGAATGTAAAAAAAAGGTCTTGACTCCTGGTACCGTAGGATTCATATTTTTAGTTTTCCCAGAGGGGTGAAAATATGGCCGAGAACGGATACTCTCGCTTGTTCAAGCTACGTCAAGTTCGGGCACTTTTATAATAAAAAATATTTAAACGTATTAAATACAGTAATTGAGAAATGAAAAAAAATAGCACTTACTGGATAAGTGAATGAACAATAATTCGCTGGCAAAAAAATTGTCGTGATTGTTCAATTAAGTACTTAATATTCATTAGTTAATTAAAAATATTTTTCTACTTGAATGTAAAGTGTATCAATTGTCAAACTATAAATCAGAGATTTTTTCTTATATGAAACTATTTTAGTAAGGTTTTAGAATAGATCCCTTTTAAAAAATATAAGTTTTTTAGTATATAATTATAAAAATTTAAAATTATACATATTTTTTAATATAGTTGAAAAATAAAAATAAACTACGTAAATTGCATTTATTGTATAAAAAAATTTAATTTTTTTTTTTGTTATTCTTCTAAAGGGTGTCTTTTAAAACCTTACAAAAATAGCTACATACAAGAAAAAATCTAGAAATTATAGTTTAACAATTATGACACTAGCAATATTTACATTCAAGTAGAAAAAAATGCTAATTGGGTTGTTTTTTTTAACCTACAATTTGACAAAATATTAGACCAATTTCGAAAAAAAAATATAGTGTGTAAACAAAACCCTGCCCGATCCGAAAGAGGCATGCATATAGGTTGGTTAAAGACATTACTGAAAAAATATTAAAATGACTTTATTTCTGAAAATAAAAAAGATATCGTTTTTTTAACATTCAAAAAAGATGAAATTAATAAATTTGCTATGATCCGCGTACTATTCTATAGTACGCTGCGGGGGTAAATAGCGCTAGTGTCTTCTTTTTATCCGGACCATCGGTGAGTCTTATCCATTATTCCGACGTCTTTCTTTTTGGTGCCATCGCGAAAAACACATAGAATAGTACGCGGATCATAGCAAATTTATTAATTTCATCTTTTTTAATAAAGGATTTCCGCAAAGTAACGCCTGAATGAACAAACTATTTTTAATATTCGTATTTTTACTTATTTTTTACAAAGGAACTTAAGGGTTCCCACACAAAACCGCGACGCGATGCGATGCACAGAAACTTACGATGCGAATTGCTGCGATATGATTTTGTGCGGTAAACCGTTAATTAAGGTAACCATAACTTCAACGACAGTCAACCGTATTGGACGTGTTTTTAGGAAGCGTATGGATCGCAAAAAGATTGTTGCACTGCTGTTATTGTTAAATATATATAAAAGAAAAAGAAGAAGTATGATGTAATAGCACAGGAATGCGCGATGCGAATTAGATCGAAAGTTCTTGCGATGCATTCTTGCAAATTCGCAGATATTGAGGATGCGATGCGAATTCGCGGTTTTGTGTGGAAGCCCTTAAACGCGCCGCACACGCGCCGCGTGTCTTTTCGGTAGCATCCGACTTGCGCGATATTCTTTGATAATAGAATTTACTTATTTGTAGGTGTTGCCATATGTAATGTATGAAAATACCATTAAAGATTACTTTTTTCATTGGGAAAACTCAAAACTAATGAATTAATATCCATAAAATAATTACACATATGTAATCGTATTACGGTACCAAATAACACCTTTAATTATCCGATAGGGTTTTCTTTACACACCGCATATGTATTTTTTGTTAATAAAACAAATAAAAGAAATTTTCTTGTTTTTTCGTTAATTGTTGGGAGATACCTTTTTGTATGTTAAAAAGAAGAATGATCCAATTAACTATTGCATAAATAATAGACAAATCACCATCAAAATTATTTGCCATCGGATTATTATTTATTCATATATCCTGTAAGTACCTGATTTTTTAAATTTTCATATTTAATATGTTTGTTAAGTGTAAAATGACCTGAAATTAGCGTGGCTTGCGTAAGCGTTCTCAGTCGTATTTGCGCCTTTTTGGGAGAATTACAAATATTGGTACTCTAGGTCAGAGTTCAGGGTCAATACCTTTTAAAATATTTTTTATATTTCAATAACTGAATTAGTTTTTGAGATATTTGCAAAAATCCTAACTCATTTTTTCAGTAAATTGTGGATAACTTTTGTAATTATTTCGAGCGAACCTTATGTTTTTCAAGAATTATCTACGCTATGTCGAATCGACTGACACCTCATTCATATTTTTCCGAGACTACTAAAATAGTTGATCAAAATGGCACTTGTTATCTTATCAAATAAGAGCAAAATTTACTTAATATTAGGATGGTATTCTAAAAAGGAACTAGTGTAACAAAACACTCTGAATTATAATTACGTTAACGAGTAAAAACCTGAGCGGGATCTGCTACCAGACTGGGAGATGCAGTCTAGTGGTGAGTCCGGCACTTGTCTTTTCCTTCGCATGCACGTGTCCCGCCATCGACATAGTATCGCTGTTCGAAAATACGACCGGAACCTGTCAACAAAGCAAAAAATATTCATTCTACTAGTTCATTATAAGCTTTTCGTCATTAATACCGCTAGACGGTATAGTCCCCGTACAAAATTTTGAGCTAGCTAACGTATTTCTTAAAAAAATGTTTAGATCGATAAACCGGCTAATTTTAAAAGACATATTTCTTTTTAATCCATTCAATAGAAAAAAACAGCTACAGACTGGTCATGTTTTTTTATGACTATAATGTACTCGTATATCTAAATCAAGATCTAAGATATCCTGAAAGGATTAGATTCAGATAACATCATAATATTCAAAAATAGTAATGTCGAAGTTTTACAAGGCTTTGAGATAAGACTCGAAAATATAAAACACAACTCGTGAGTTTTGTAGCAGAATCGATAAGTATGGTCGATTTCACGTAACACGGAATGAAGATGTAATTATACAGGGTTACTTTTAAAAGTCCGGTCAAATTTTCAGAGGCTATCAGAATCGATAATATTATGTTCGATTTATATAATAGAAAAATAATTTCAAAAAATCAAAATTTCTAGACTGAATTTCTTTCACATTTATATCAGTATGGGCTAGTATGAATTTTGATAGATTTGACCAAATTATATATAATTTTATCTCTTGTACTTGTACAAAAATACACAACTTTTACATACATTTTATTTTAAACATCTTCTCTCCATTGATTTGAACTTTTAATTTAAACCTTAGTTCAATCGCTTTAATTAAGTTATCATATACAGTGTTGAAAGTGCTCATTGATTTAGATTTGCTTTGCGTCATCAAAAGTTTGAAAATTGATCAACAAGATGATAAAATATTTACTATAGCGGTTGTGGACGAAAACAGGTTTTGTTTTATAGTTCTTAACCTAATTTGTTTTATGTTTTTCACATACAGTTAACATGAGATACTTACTTGGCATTCATCCAATAGTATATAAGCGGGTTAACCATAGCATTACCCATGGCGAGCCAGTAGAAGCCAAGGTAAACATGTTGGATGTACTTCATATACAAAATGGAAGGATTGAAGTGCGTGTAGATAAAATATGTGTGATACGGCAGCCAGCAAATGCCAAATATAATGATAATAAGAATAAACATTTTCACAACCTGTCAACAAAAATTATATTTCAGATAATGTAAAATTATAAGAATTTTCTTTTGATTTTACTGTATTTTTAATAGTACATTACGATACGAGGGACTAAAATTAAGTCTCATGTATCGTACACCATTTTATAGTACGAGTGACTTCTCTTTTTTTATTTCTCTCTGTCTATTGTCAAACAAAAACTTTAGATCGCTAGGTATACGTATATATACCTAGCGATCAGTACAATCGACGTAATCGATCATATAGCAAAGAAGAATTTTGCCACGTCAAACCTGTCGACACTAGCTCAGCGGAAGAGCGGCCCGGCTTTAGGGAAATGGTCGCAGGTTCAATCCCTGCGTGTCGATATTTTTCTTTGTTGTTTTTAAAGGTTTTCCAGTTTACCCAAGCACGGGGTGAGTGCTATAACACAAAAATAATAAGAAAGTTTCATCATTGATAAATCCCGAAAGAATCAACCGATTTTAATCCATTTTACGGTATTTGACGCAGTCTTTTAAGCAGAAGATATTAAAATAAATCGGTAAATTAGCCTGAAAGTTATTTTAAAAAGATGAAGTACCTAAGTTTCCTGTAAACAGCGTAATTTTAATATTTGAAAATTTGAATCGATTTTAATTTTTGAAACGAAATTTGGCGTAATTTTTTTAGTACTAAAATAACGTAGGAGATCAAAAGATTATTGCTCGAAAAATTTCGAAGTTTTGTTGAAAAAACACTTTATTTAAATTTTTTTGTCAACGATAACTCCTAAACGGATAAACGGATTTTGTTGAAATTCGTGGATTGGAAGCAGTTTTTTGAGGAAAAGCTGATTAGATTTTGTACTCAATCGGTACATAAATCTGCAAGTTATATTAAAAATATAGACCGGTCAAGCCGTTCAAAAATTATGAGATGTTTACATACACACAGAGAGACATATATACATACATACAAACAAACATACATACATATATACAGACATGGTGACGTCATCGTGCAAATAGTCGGAAAAGGTGCTATAACTCGATTTTTGAAAATCGGGGTAAAATCAGTAGTTTCCTGATCTACATACGTAGCGGAGTATATCCATATGGAGAGCTCATTGAGTGACTGTGACGATTCATCAAATTTTGATTAAAATAAATAAATGAAGATTACCTGTCGTTATAATTATTTTGTTTCATTGTCGACTACCTATACCTACGTATTTTACAACAGCTCCGAAAATTTTAAAGAATTAGGCATTACCAATCAAGAATTTATACGTGTAACATGTTGTAACGAAATATAATATTATATTTAAATATATGATATAATATTATAGTCCATAAAGACTAAGGGTGAGTTCATACCTTGTATAATATGATCGTCTTTAGTAAAATCTCCTACTAACAATAACCTTGTAATTTTATAAAATTTTACTCGTATTTATTATGTTTGAGTATGGCCATTTGTATTTGAGCCATTTTATTTGTTATCTATTTTTTTTAAAGTGTTATACTCAAAAAGTTGCCGTTTTAAATTAGACCAGGTAATTAATAGGTTTTTCCCCAACCGCTGCCCCACTTTTTTCTAAGTATATCATCCTTTAATATAATAATTTTTCATTTATAATATAAAGGTGACGGTAGAAAATGAAGTATATTGTAGATTACCTAGACGACTTTGTCATTTGTCAATGATGTTAGCTGTCAAATATTATCAAAAATTAGTGTGTTCAGCGAAACTAAAACCTTAGAAACTCACTTAAAGATAGAAAGTGTGTCCTGACTCTGACCAAAATCGCTCGCTTAATGTAACGTTTTATTTACTCTGACTATCTAACTCATATTAGTGAGACTATAGTTTCACTAAGCATACCCTTAAGCCTTTGATACAATAGTTTCAAAGGAAAATAGACTTAGTTATTCCCTGATTTTTGTTTATATTTAGAAAAATGATTACTTGTGCTTGATTTGTAAAAAATATCTTTAAAAGATGTTTATCTTTTTTTGTATTGTTTTAATTATTAATTTACTTCACCTCAAAATATTTAAAGCATTTTTAAAAATCTAAATCCCTAAAGACGTTACAAATTTCTTTCAGGTATTTTCTTGTATGACAACTCGCCATTGTTCTTTGTACAAAGTATCCGGGAGTAGTTAAGTTTGTTACATTTTGCAAAAAAACGGGCCTGTTATCGTGTTATGTTTATCGATATACCTCCTATAGTAATCATTATGTCCCGTCCATGAAATACAGTATTATTTGTGAGACATTTTAACGTAAACAACACAAAATTACGTGGGTGTCGATCTGTCATCGAGTAAATAAGGAAATGGAAATAGAATAGAATAAACTTTGAATTTAAAATTGTTTTATTTCCAAGATACAGCCTATGATTGACGGCCATGCTGACATGGATTTTGTGTATTATATTTGGAAAAAAATAACTCGAACAAAAATTCTCGCGTGAAAAACCTGAATACACGTAATTAAATGACTATTTATAATATCTAAATATAAAAAAAATAAGTTGACCAAGTCCATTGAGTTTTTTATATCAAGTCTATATGTTATATTTATAAGTCATCCAATTATAATATGTGTCTTCACGCCCGTATCCCCGAATAGACAGGCAGAGGTACAACCAATGCACCCACAATGAGCCAAATATCCTTAATCCTACAATGTAATAGGTGACAAGCCTATCGCCAACCGGGCACTTATACAATACCAAGTAACGTTTTTTTCATCAAAAACTGAAGAAGCACATTTTACGTATTACGTACAGATTTTCCAAACTATTTGTCTTTCATAGAAAACGTTCTCTTTATGTAAGACTAGCTGTACCTGCGACTTCGTTCGCGTGGAATAAATTCTAAAATAAAAACCCGCATAGTTCCCGTTCCCGTGGGATTTCCGGGATAAGAACTATCCTATGTCCTTTCTTGGGTCTCAAACTATATTTGTACCAAATTTTATCCAAATCGGTTCAGTGGTTTGGCCGTGAAAGCGTAACAGACAGATAGATAGACAGACAGACAGACAGAGTTATTTTCGCATTTATAATATTAGTACGGATTTTGATTCGTCGAAGTCAATCAATAACACTGGTCAACAAAATTTTATAACAAGAAATGTGCTTACTAATTTTGAATTATCCACCTTCCCTCATTCTAAAACCATATTGATTTTGATTTAATTAGGTCCCATTTTCGTGTTATAGCTAACTACTTACAACATTACTGTTAGCCATCTTTTATTTTATTTTATTTTCATATTCGGAGTGTTTACTGTTTGGCGAACGTAGTTGCGTTAAGTGACATGATTTTAAATAAAGTCAAGAATGTGTAAAAATGATTCTGATTAGTTATGTTATATTTGTGATGATATTACTTTCAAAACTCAGCAAAGGAATTTGACGCCTTTAGTAACTAAGTTACATAAACAGTATTTTGGTTTTGCCATCGGACAACAAGAAAAAGTGTGGGTTCCACATATCTGCTACGTTACCTGTGTACTGGATGGGTCACTGGATAGGCAAAAATATCTCGATCTATGCCTTTTACAATTTCTGTGATGTGGACGGAACCAACGAACCACTCATCCAGTTGTTATTTTTATCTCACTGATAAAAATTTCCTAAACTGAGTGATATAAAAATTAAAATGACATATTCGTGGGTCCTCAAATAAGGCAATTAATGAAAGATGAAATATTTAAAGGCATGGTTAGTGATTTGGAAAATTTGTCTTGGGAATCCTTCAGGAAACCTACTTTAAATTTTCTCGGAAATCACCGAACGAGTGACTATAAAAGTAGTATCGCAAAGGCGTAACGTCCGTATTAAACTTTAGACTATAATACATCGTTGAAAATACATTTCCTATAATCGCATTTAGACTTTCCAAAAATTTGGGCGCCTTCGGCGATGAACTCGGTGAAGTAATCCACTAAGACATTTCGACGACAATAGAAAAACGATACCAAAGCAAGTGGAGTCCACATATACTCGCGGATTACTGTTGGATATTACAACGAGACGTTTCTGAAGCAAAACATAGAAAAAAATAATAATCTAATATTGATATCATAATTGCATTGCAAGGAAATAAATTCATTGTGATGATAAAACTGAATAATTAAAATATCTAATTACAAAAAAAATATTCCTATCTGGAACATTCTGATTTCATTTCTATTATCCTTATCCTTGTTTTTAACATATCAAAACAAAAATCTTGTTACATACAAAAAGTGTTTTTTGTTGACCAGTGTAATTATTGTCACAATCGAGTGTAATCTTTTGTATAGATACCTTTCGTTTTGAGCGTATTGAGTCAACTTGACGTTGAGTGAGCTCGCCTATGGATCTAGAACCCCACAGCACTCTCCCCATTGCTGAATAGAAGAATGTCATGCCCAGCATCGGCAACGCGTATGTTACAATGAAGAATAAAACTTGATATCTGCAAGCGAACATATTTATTAAGTAATATGTTACGGAAACATAAAAACACATCTTGTTAAAAAAGTATTATACTAAGGCATGTATTTTTATTTAAGTAGAATAACCTTATACAAGCAGAAAAATGATATCTGACAACAAATATTAGTTATAATATCCAATACCAAACAGGCTGGTAAATGAAAAAATAATCTGCCGGTTTGCTAAACGACATGAAACTGCTTGTAAATACAATTGACGACAAAATATTTTTTAACGGTAACTTTAACCTTCAACATTATTATTACACAAGAGTGTAAAAGTCTTAAAAGTGTCAAGCCCAAAAATTTTCTTTAGATTTGGCCATAAATTTGTAAATAGCCGTAAATTTGTAACACGCATCTATTCTATTAACGTGGGGAACTTTCTGCAATCTATCTTGGCGAAAGAAGGTGTTTAGCAGAGTTAAATTTTTAACTTTATTGTAAAAAGTACTTAATGTTTACTTTTTGTTATAATTAATTTTCACGAGTTATTACGCTATGTTAAATTTAAAATGGTTTTTTTAGATGTTCAGTCAGGAACTTAGTTATATGATATGAAAAACTACCTGGAAAATTTTGGAGAAAAAAAGAGATGTAGATGTAGGTCTGACGTGTGTAGGAGTACTAGGATTTAAAATTTCGAGAAAAGACTGAATGAGAAGTTAACGCCAGAGTACAGTAAAGTCGCTAGTGTTTAGGGAAAAATTAATTAAATATGTTATGATAGGCACCATAAATTCTTTATTTTGAAGAATCATTTCATTACTCAGCCGATCACAGCCAACAGCTTTTGATTTAATAGTACGCATTGCCTTTATCGTATTTTTATCAGTAACATGAGAAAAACGATATAGATTACTGTGTAAGATATCCTTTGGAGCATAAAAACGATATTTCGTGAGGCTATATGATAAAAATAAACAACTTACATAAAATCCATATATGAAACGTCGGGTAAGCCGTCAGGCCATAACAGCAAGCATGCCGTTCTTAATGTACCCTTTGACCTGTAAATACAATACGACATTAATGCCGTAATATTAGCAGTATAAGTACTACTATATGGCATCTGTCAGCCATAATCACACGGCTGCCCTGAAGTATATAAGGCCCTTTCATATGAAGATATTGCGTTTTAAATGAAAAATGTAAAAGAAAAAATAAGATAACATCCCGCAGGTTCACTTGTGAGGTAAGCAGAGTGAAACGAACGTATATAGATTATTTAGTTCATTAAGATTCACCAACTTTTTGGTTGACGAATTGAGTGGTGATGCCACAGAAATCTGTAATTTATTATTTAGATTTCTGTGGATAATCCCCATCGCCGCATTATACTGATATGATATTATCATTTATTTTTAGCGATAATTAGAACTGACAGCTCTACGTGATCATCCGAGGGTATGGTATGATGGGAGAGGATGGTAACACATCACGCGCGAAACTCCGAGCTGCTACTAAGCTTTTGGGTTTTCCAGAAAGACCTCGAAAATACCTTAACTCTACTTTCCCAGCCCGAGGATTGAGCCTGAGGCTTCGTTATCTGAGCCGAATTTGACACACCTTGTATTATGATCTCACGTGTATACTATTTTGTTTATGGCTTGGTGGATGGATTTTAATATTTAGTATATGGTCAAAGTACGAGACGAAGTACGAGAATTTTTTTTAGTTAACAATCGTTTAACTTGTTGAAACATTAACTTTATATAAGTAAAATTTCCAACGAAAATAAACTATTTATAGTATTCAGAATACATCATAATTTTTTCAAATTTTAAAAAGAATATTCCGTACCTTAAATAAATTAATTTATGTGTCCTACTCGCTTTTGAGGCCGTGCGCGCAACCTAAAAAAGTGGCGCGGAGATCCATTTTCAGCGTTAAATTAAAATTGTAAATAATTGAGAAAGAATGCTAGGAGCTAAGAGTTTTTATTAAAAATTTCCTCCTCGTTCCGAATCTTTTCGTGAAATTTCTTATATATTAATAGTTTATGAAATATTGGCAAAAAACAAAATGCAATTTTTTCATCTTTAATGGTTTATAACTTTTGCAATTTTTATGTGCTAATTAATACATGCTTTCAGCACATTTTTCTAGGCGTCATTCTCTATTTTAGACCATTTTCAACTTGTCGAGTAGGCCATTCCCGCTACGTATGTACACAAGGAAGGTACTGATTTTGCTCCGATTTTCGGAAATCGAGATTTCAACAGATCTCCACGTTTTGCGGTCCTAGGAACCGTTTGCCGACGTCTTAACGTCAGTATATCTGTATGTATATTTGTATGTATGTGTGAGCATGTGTGTGTACATATGTATGTAAACATCTCATAACTTTTGAACGGCTAGACCTATCGAAACGCGATTAATTGCATTCGATTGGATCCCGCTCAACTTAGATTTTCTGAAAATTTTAACCAATTTGATTCAGGACGTTTTGAGAGATTTAAAAAAAACCTCAAAAAATTTTTGACAAAATGGTATTTTTTTAATATAACTTCCAAATTAATGTAACGATTGAGTACAAAATCTAATCAGCTCTTTTCTACAAAGGATTGAGTCCAAATCCATAAATTGTATCAAAATCGGTTTATCCGTTCGGGCGAGATCGTTGACGAAAAATTTTGAATAACGTGTTTTTCGACATAACTTCGGTGTTTTTTAACCAATCATTCTTTAACCTTCTACCATAATTTAATACTTAAAAAATTACGTCAAATGCAGTTTTAAAAATAAAAATCAAAATCAATTCAAGTTGTTATTTACAATCATTAATATTTTGTTGCTTACAGCAAATATATTTAATAAATATAATAATCACTTTTCATCAAATACCATAAATTAGATCAAAAATAGTCGATTTATTTGAGGTTTATCAATGACGAAAATTTTTGAAAAAATGATTTTTGACATTACTTCGAAATTTTTCACCCTATAGATTATGTAGCTAAGAAAATATTTTACAGCTCAAAAATTACATTGAATGCCATTCCAAAGATCAAAATCGATCATATTTCCACACTCGGTCGGCGGTAGAAAAAGGTAAGGCGGTAGTACGAGTAACAAACCTGAGCGATACAAAACTGCGCCAATTAGTTCCTATATTAATACCAGATTAACGGCCGGTTTCCGAAATGCAAATTAAGTTTAACAAGCAATTAATTTTTTTAACATAATTTTTACAAGCAAATGATCTGTTAAATAGAGATTAATTGCTTGTTAAAATTAATTTTCGTTTCGGAAACCGGCCGTTAAACTGTCGTCCGCATTATTACTTGGTAGGAAAGCAAATGGCCTATTATTTAGAAGGCGCCCAGACCAATTAAGTTATACAGAAGTAAATCTTAAGGATCAACTTCGCAGATGCAATTTTTTAGTTGAAATTATACTCTCAGCCTTCCTTAATAATGAAAAAAATCTAGCTTAGAGTGGCTCTTGTTACAAAATAATTGGCTTTTGTACGTGAAATGTTAACGAACTTTTCGTAATTTAATTCTAGGTCACGTTTATTAGTTGAGATAAATTTGTAACAGCTACGTGTTCTACATTTTGTAATCACGAAAAATAAAAGAAATTTTTAGAATTTTTGTAATATAGGACTATTCTGGGACTATTGTCTATTTGATTAAATAATTTGCCCGTGTTGGTTCCTGGCTCCTTTGAAGAATGGACCAACTGCCGTTCTGCCAGGCAGGTCGTAAAAGGCGACCAATTGGCTATGCGAGTCACTACCATCGTGGCTACTAGATGGTAGAGTTCTGCATTGTCTCGCCCGGGTCAGATACCACCGCCTTACCTATTCCTGCCGAAATAGCGTCAGTGCTTGTCGCTGTCGTGTTCTGGTTTATATATATATATATATATATATATATATATATATATATATATATATATATATATATATATATATATATATATATATATATATATATATATATATATATATACATATATATATATATAATTAAATAATTGCTTGTTCAGCTCATATAATGAAGCCACTTATGACAAATAGTGTAATAAAAGTTTTCTTGTCATTGAATACAGTATCTCTTCAACATAATATTTCAAAGTACACATAATATTTATTTTTACAAGTGAATTTTCATTTTTTTCTGCAGATATTCTATAGAGAAAAATTACAACATTACAACAAGTTATAATTATATTGAATTCGACACTCAGTTAAGACATCATTACTGTATGCATCAATGCGAAGTATTGCTCTATTCTCGCTTTACTGAAAACAACATTCTGTGTCAAAATGTCTTTATTTTGCTTATATTTCTTTTAGTATAATACAAATACACGCTATAATTATTCTTTACCTTCGTATTTTTTACTTATTACTGTAAAACTATTTTACGTGTTTATAGTTCTACGTTTTCCTCTTGACTTATGAGTATTGTAAAATTACTTACGTTTAATACTTTACTTTTTTACTTATTACTGTACATTTATTTTACGTGTTTATAGTTCTATGTTTTCCTGTTGACTTATGAGTATTGTAAAATTATTTACGTTTAATACTTTACTTTTTTACTTATTACTGTAAAACTATTTTACGTGTTTATAGTTCTACGTTTTCCTGTTGACTTATGAGTGTTGTAAAATTACTTACGTTTAATACTTTACGGCCGTTTTCTAAGACGCAAAAGATTTTTTAACAAGCAGTTAATCTATGTTTAACATCAGTTTTACAAGCAAGTTGTCTGTTAAACAGAGTTTAATTGCTTGTTAAAAAATTATTTGCGTCTCAGAAACCGGTCTTATATTTTTATTTATATCACATACATAATATTACATTTATATTATTTCGTACATACATATTTCGTCTCTTTATTCCAAAATTCTGTACAATTTTCGCTATAATGTTCATATTAGTTAAAATGGACATTAAAAATATAAAAAAAAATATTCACGGGACAAATTACACTTACTGATCTAACCCCAAAGTAAGCAAATTATTTGCTTTTTCATGGGTCATCAACAATACTAATACATAGAAATACATATATAATACAAGAATATATTTAGTAAACACCCAAAACTTGAAATACAAAAATTTATGCACATCACACAAATGTTTATCCCATTCGGGGAACAAACCCGAGCCCCGTCGATTGTGTAATCAGGGTCACCAACCACTCGACCAATGGGGCGGTGACATTAAAGCGAAAATGTAGATATGTCTCAGTGTGTGGCCGCGTTTCCGATCTGGTAGTAGTTTTAAAAAATATGTCTATGTGTATAAATAACTTGTAAATTTTTTTTGTGAATAAAGTACTTCTGATTCCAAACGTTTAAATTCATAAAACGTTTTTCAAAGAAACAGGAGTGAATTAAATGAGTTCGTCGAAAATTTCTAATAACACTTATTACGAATAATCTGAGTCAAATACAGCAATTACTGTCATAACTTTTTGATTCTCTTGCGATACAGTCAAATAACATTTTGAAGTGTCATAAAACTTCAATATTACGTACGAAAATGGCTGTCAATTAATCCTGTAACTGGGTAGTTCTTGAACATGTATTTCTAGGGAGCACGAGAGATAACTATTTTTGAATTAAATCAGGTATATTATAACTTAAGAAACAGTCTAAATTTCATCAAAATCGATTCAGTAGTTTGAAATATGGGTATAGTTGACAAATATTTGAAGTCGGTTTATTTTTTTGTCAAATTACTACTATGACTTAAATTATCGTGTAAGGCGTCCCGTTTTGAACAGGGTCGTCCCATTTTTAACTACTCTGTCCCGGTGTCCCTAAGACGTATATTTCAGGGACAAAAATGTCCCGTTCTCGGAAAAAAAGACACAGCCACAGCACAAATAATAAAAAATATAAGTAAATTGTATACCAATCTGTCGGCAATCTCATATACAATTTTCTCAGATACAAGTGTAACACAAAAATCGTACTAAAAGCATACGGTACGTTTAGTTTATTCTGATAGGTCTTTATTACTGAACATTTCGTACTAATGTAGATTATTTTTGTAAAAAAAAGAGCCAAACGAGCAATTACCTCACCTGATGGTAAGTAATCAATACCGTGCATGAAGAATCGCAAGGTCTTGCTACTGCGACGCAGGCCTTTTAAGAATGAGGAAGTTCTTTTGTTAAAGGTGCCTAAGTCCTATCCGTTCGGAAACACTCCCGCCGGTAACTTTTCCTACAGAGGAGGAGTGCGAGGCAAAAAGTGTCTTTAGAATTGCACTATTGTTGATTTCTAGACATTGCTGTGATGGGAGTGGAATTTTGGATTTTGACGCGATGTCCAAAATGTTAGATAAAAGGAATATTTCGTCTAGAGGAACTAGTGACACTAAGGTCTAGCGCTATGACACTAGTGGTGTCGTCGGGTTCTACCAGAGTAGCAACCAGAGTCAAATTTTTTGTTTAAATAGAAGGCCATTTACATACTTATTACACAGCTTGTCAAACCATCGATTCTAATTATCACAAAGAACAAACAAAAGTCAAAATGTGACCCATCTCATTACCTATTAATTGGCTTATTGTGAACGAAGAGTTTTTTTGCAAGGAGACCGATGATGGTGATTTTTGTGCTTATACTTTAACATTTTTTTACAAAAAAAGCATTGTCACCGGTTTCACTGGCAATAATAAACAAAAACGTAATTGGTAAAATAGAATTGATGAGGTTATTATTACAATAAATGGGTTTTATTTATATACTCGAAATTAATTTTATGTTTGTTTTGATGTGAGATTAATTCTTCTTTGTTTAAAAATTGTTTGTACACAAAGAAGGTATTTAAAATTGTGTTATCCTTCTGACCTTTATACCACCAAAAACATTCATACACCCTTGTGGAAAGGGTATGAAATTTAACAAAGTTGGATTACCTGCACATCTAAAAAAGGGAATTATCCTCACATCATGCTTTGATGTGGTGATAATGGCCTTATTTCAACATAAAATTCATTACGAGTATTTATTTATTTATTTAGTGAAAGGTACAACAACAGAAAACAATTTTTAACATTTACATAATTCATAAATAAAAGTAATTTCACAATAAGTTTGAATTCCAATAAGTGTCGCACACATCATTGATACAGAATTCTACTATCCTATTAATCTATATTATATAATATATATAATATTATAAATGCGAAAGTTTGGATGTTTGGATAGATGATTGGATGGATGTTTGGATGGATGTTTGTTACTCAATCACGCAAAAACTACTGAACGGATTTGAACGAAATTTGGCACACAGGTAGATGATGACCTGGAATAGCACATAGGCTACTTTTTATCCCGGAAAAATTAGGTGATCCCGCGGGATTCGCCAAAATGTAGCGGGCTGCACGCTGCAGCTTGTATTATAAATGCGAAAGTTTGTGAGTATGTATGTATAGATGTTTGTTACTCTTTCACGCAAAAACTACCAAACGGACTTAAACGTAACTTTACAATAACATAGACTATACATCAGAATAACACATAGGGTAAAATTTATAATATTTTGTGTAATTTGGCGGTAATATTACGATAAGTATAAAATTAGTCGGAAAAATTCCTGCCTTCAACTCAACCGCTGGATTTACACGAAGATAATGTACGGTGGGATTGTTTGTTTTAAATAGTTCTAAATAAAAGTCCGCGACAGCATGTATCTACCTTTTATGTGGAATCCATTAAATTTAAAATAGTGAGCCATAAATACAATTAAATTAAATCCTTTTTTACAAAGCATGTTTCGGAGTGTTTATTAAATTTTTAGCTTTTAACATTTTATGTAGATGAAGATTTTCTTTTACACTAAGAAATTCGGACGAATATTTAAAAAGTTATCACGATAAGATTAAACTGAAGGGGGCCTCAACTGAGGAGGTTATTCAGGCGATCCAAGAAAAGCGGCGCGCGACCCGGATTTTTTCTTTTTCGAAATGACAAAAGCTGGCGGCGTTAAGGCCAAGGGCCGTAACAGTGACACCGTACTAGCGGTCGAGCAGAGTGCTCTCAGCCAGAGTTTAAATCTTAATTTGAGCAATCAACGCACGCGCTAAGGGTTGTCTTCTGCGACACCGGACCTCGACTTAGTGCGTCGTTTTGACTAATTATAATTGAGAGGGCTAAAATAACATCTGTATTCGTCGCCGTTTGAGACAGGTGGCGGCGACGGTGCGATAGTGTAGTGTGTTTATTT
The DNA here is from genome assembly GCA_036924255.1 of Apodemia mormo. Classification (NCBI taxonomy): domain Eukaryota; kingdom Metazoa; phylum Arthropoda; class Insecta; order Lepidoptera; family Riodinidae; genus Apodemia; species Apodemia mormo. The sequence continues at coordinate 8,532,841 of JAUPFN010000009.1, read as the reverse complement.
TGTAGCACACACACACCACACTACCACACCGTATGGGCAGAGGTATAACAAGTGCACCCACGATTAGCCAAGGATACTTTAGTCCCACAATGTGACAGGTGGGAAACATATCGCCAACCGGGCTTTATCCTATCCCAGACAACGCTGTTTTTATCAGAAAATGGGGAATCGGGAATCGCACCTAATTTAATAAGTTTTTTAGGGTTCCATAGCTATATGGCTAAAATGGAACCCTTATACTTTTGTCATGTCCGTCTATATATCCGTTAGTCCATTTATCTTTCCGTATGCCAGTCTTTTTACTTGAAGACTGTGGGTACAGCTGTATGATTGAAATTTGAAAAATATGTGTATTTTATAAACCGCTACACAATAATGCAGTACGATGACGAAAAATAGAATGATTACTACCTCTCCATACTTATAACTGAGAGATAAAAAGATATTTCCAGATAGCATAACCCCGTGCATATAGAGGTTTCTAAAAAGACTTGCCTCTTTTTTAGTATCGATAGGGAAACCACGATCTCACCTGATAGTAAGCTAAGATGCGGTCTAAGGTACTATAGAATGTACCTGTTCACACTTCTCTTGAAGATCCCTAGGTTGTACTCGTCGGGGAACACAGACTCAGGAACCATACTCCAGTTTCTTGCGGTTTGGATCAAGAATGTCGAGTCGAACCGCTTTGTTCGAGTACGGGTGGAAGTTCGTCCACTATATGGCGATACCTAGTATCTGTGCTCCTCAACGATCGATAAAAAAACGAGGATGGCAGTATTAAGTCATGCCATTCCGCAGCGCACTCTCCAAAGTGTATCCGATGAAAAACCGATAGACTAGCCACTCTGTGGCGAAGAGCAAGGCTCTAGAGTTTTTTTCCTACCAGATCATCGTCGTTTATGAGCCTTTTGGCACGCCTCTCTATCGCCTCAAGTGTCTCCAGCTGGTATTTGGCGGATCCATCCCAGAGGTAAGAGCAGCATTCCGTGCACGAACGGACATGTGCTTGCTAAAGATTAAATAACTGTCCCGGGCTGAAATACTGTCTCACCTTTGCCAGAATACCAAGCTTTTTTGCGGCAACTTTGACTTTCAATTCGATGTACGAACCAAAGTAGAGAAAGAAAGAAAGAAAGAGAAAGTATTAGAAAATAACCTCTCGACGGACCTCAAACACGCATTACGCATGGACGTCAAAAAGATCACCGGGCGTACGAATGCACGCAGAGTGAATATTCAAAGACCGGAATGAGAAATAATTATAATATCAAAACATCATTGAACAAATTACACCAAAGGCTTAGGGCACGGTTTGGCAATATTGCTTTGTAATAGTGGACGTAAAATAGGATTTCCTATGAAAGCATGATGGCAGTGGCGCTAACGTATTTAGCGGTGACAAATTAGTGAACTACGAAAATATTCAGTGTTTTCAAAATGGAAGCTAAGGGATGCTTAATAGCCACAATGCTTTGCTATCGTGATCCAGTTTAAAGGATAAGAAAACCAGTAAACTTATACATTTGGCATTTTATTCATATCTCACACATAGCAACGCAGTGTCAACATCTTTGGTGTCATCCGTGATATACAAATATAAAAACATAAGTTTAATTTTTTTTTCACCTAACTACACTTTCCAAGAGTAAAATAGGCATCACACTCACACATAGGTTTAACAGTTTGTATATATAAGAATATTAAACGCTTACCGATATTCTTTTGTAGTAGAATACAGCAAACATGGTATTGCTAGTAGCATCCCGCTGACCCAAATACCGGCAATCATTACCAGCGAGCAAGTTTTAGACATTCGAGGTCTCATTGGCCTGACGATAGCTTGATACCTGATAAGAAAACATAATTATTTTAGTGATGATAGTTTTTTTATGAATTTGTCCTCCTTCATAGATCCTCATGTAGGCATAGGAGTACCCGCTAATAGATTTTGCGATTTACCACGAGAGACCAATGCGTCGGTTGGCGATATGAGTTACCATTTACTTCATTCCAGTATTTTACCGACGATATGATCGATTACCGATGTTGAAATTAAGATTTTCGTAATAAATCTAAGTATATATTATATATACTAAGTTTGTATACTATATATACTAAGTTTAATTACTATTCATGATAACGAGGATCTCAATATGAATGCGAAAGAGTACTACCGAAATTCAAATGAAAAAAGAGATATAATAGTCAAGTTTAGGCTCGTTGGTTTTTTGATGTATAAAGTACACGTGATAACGAGGATCTGAATATAGCTGCGAAAGAGTACTACCAAAACTCAAATGAAAAAAGAGATAAAATAGTCAAGTTTAGGCTCGTTGGGTTTTTGACGTGTACTTTCCATTAGATATAATGTCGAAGATCTGAATACACGTGATAACGAGAATCTGAATATGGATGCGAAAGAGTACTACCGAAACTCAAATGTAAAAGGAAATAAAATATTTAAGTTTAGGCTCGTTGGGTTTTCGACGTGTACTTTCCAATAGATATAATGTCGAAGATCTGAAGAAGGAGCCGTAAGAGTGCCATTGTACTCACAGATGGTAAGTGCTAAGATATTCGAATTTTGAGGCGTTCCTTTTGTTACAATAAGTTTTTTCTATGATGACGAGGCTATGCAGATAGAGCCGAAAAAGTGGCATTGGAACTTCTCGAAACTAGATGTAAAATCCACAGTTGCCTTGTATTGGTAAACACTTTGAAGTTAAATGATTTCTAGGATTTAATGATAGAACTGGAAGGTAACAATGGTAACTCCTCAACTAAATAAGACAAACCCATTCAGTTGTTCTGTTTTTACAAACACCCTAGTGCTAGATGATTTCCAGGGTCCCATGATGGAGCTGGAAGGGGGTCATGGGAACTTTGGAATTAAACGAAGCAACAACAATGACTTTGGGCTCGTTTGATTCGTTCTTACAATGTCTTTTGAAAAAGATGACTTCCAGTGCCTGATGATAGAGTTGAAAGAAGTGTAACACGAGAACTCCTAAGTTAAACCAGATAATACTAACGAGTGGGGACTGATTCAATTTGTTTTTGGCAAACAGTTTGGTGCTAATGGTTTTTAGGATCTGATGTTAAAACTGAAAGATAGCCATGGAAACTCTAAACTAGACAAGATAAACCCATTATATTTGGAATCATTTTTATTTGTTCTGTTTTAACAAACATTATTGTTCTACATGGTACAGACGACTTCTAGGGTCTTATGATAGAGCTGGAATTGAGGTTATAGGAGCATTAAAATAAAATGAATATCATTCTTCCAATGATTTCAAATCACGATGGTTTCCAGTACCTGATAATAGAACAGACTGAATTCCATGAAAACTTCTGAGCTAAACCAGATAAACCCTTCGAATGTGGGCTAATTCGGTTCGTTTTCTCATACACTTTGATGATTTCTTGGATTTGGTGAATGAACTCAGAAAGTGGCTATGGGAACATTCAACCTAAACAAGATAAATTTATGGAGACAATCATCAACTCTCAGCTCTTTAAGTATTTAGAAGATCACCAGCTGATTAGCGACCATCAGTATGGTTTTCGTCGTGGCTGTTTAGCTGGTGACCTTTTAGTATTCTTAACACATCAGTGGGCGGAAGCAGTTGAGTCCAAGAGAGAGGCATTGGCAGTTAGTTTGGACATGGCGAAGGCCTTTGATCGGGTATGCACAAAGCGCTTTTCGTGAAACTGCCTTCCTTTGGGCTTTCCGAGAAATAATGCAAGTGAATCACTATCACCGACACTGTTCCTTTTTCATATCAATGACATTATGCGCATTCGCAAAATACATTACTATGCGTATGACAGTACTGGTGATGCTACATACTCTGGTCGTAGCGGTATTTCTCGGGAACACGTCGAAGATTGCCGAAACAAACATGTGGCTGAATTCAAGAATTGATTTGCCGATGTCTCGGAATGGGGTCATCAAAAGTGACCATGATCCCAAGAAGACAGTTCTGCGTGTTCACCGCTAAAAAGACACCCTTTGTCGTATCATCTTGATTTGAGGATACTCTCCTGACAGCCACAGCTAATGTCAAAATTCTGGGAGTTAACATATTGAATTACGTTCAGTTTCGCGGTCATTTGGAAGTTAAGGCTAAACTAGCCTCCTAAAGCTCGGTATTCTCAGCAGAGGGAGACGGTATTCTTGCCAGCCCATTGCCTTCAACTTTATAAGGCACAGATTCGGCCTCACATGGAGTACTGCTATCACCTCTAGGCCGAAGCTCCCCAGTACCAATTTCTTCCTCAGCCAATTTCAGCGTAGAGCGGTTCAAACCGTTGACGAGCAGGCAACTTCAAAACAGCTTGACTCTTTGTCATTGCGCAGAGATGTAGGTTCACTCTGCGTCTTCTATCATGGAGTGTTCTGACGAATTGTTTGGATTAATTCCTGCCGCCGAATTCCATCATCGGACATCGCGTCAAAATATGAAATTCCATCCTCACCATCTTGATGTCGGCAACGCACCTGCAATACCTCTCGTATTGCGGATGTTCATGGGTGGCGGTGATCACTTAACATCAGGTGCACCTCCTGCACGTTTACCCTCTCTTCTATAAAAATAAACCCATCGAGTTTGGACTCATTTGTTCTATCAAAAAAATATCCTACTGCAGGATTATTTTCGGGTTTTTATGACGGAGCAAGAAGCGCATTGGATAAAAATTGAGCAACATCATCGATGCTCGATTGGGCTCGCTTAATTCGTTTTTTAAGGACTTTGGATAGGTAGCACACGGTTTGAGTTTGATCAGTTCGGGCCAGTGCCATCAAACTGGTCTCTGCGCGCGCTTTTCACACTTGTCTGCTACGTGTGCTCGCTATGCGTGTCTACTAACGACGTGCCCTACCACGTACCCTACTGAGCGTATGCCCTACTTAGCGCGTGCCCTACGGAGCGCATGCCTACTACACACGTGTCTGCTTCGCGTTTATGCACATGCATACTCACGCCCGCTTACACCAGCGCGTCTCCGACTGTTCAAACGCGTGACCAGGGGTCCAATAAATATCAGTGCCAGACTGTTTATGAACAATATTTAATATCAAATACTGTATTTTATTTTACTTTCTCCTTGTGCCACCAGGTTTCTCAAGCCTCCGGAATCTCGGGACAGGAGAAATTATGGTATTAAATTTGCAAATTATCCGCGAAATGTTATATGGAATTGCTGTGATGCAACAGAAATGAAAGGTAGTGTAAGGAATAGGGCAAACTTATCCAAAATCTGAAATTATAGAAGACCACAGCGGCTCAATAGTTCACCCACTTCCACGACACTTTCTTCCACGTCAGAAGCAAAGGAAGTAACACACAAGTTATGTACTCAAAGCACGTTTTACTTCGCAACCGAAGTATCTTCAGAAGAATCGAATAGCACTTCACTCTATACAGGCATTAATTTTATTATATTCGTTTACTTCGGGGTTAGATCCGTAACTGTAACTTGTCCCGTGAATATTTATTTATTTATTATTTATTTATATCGAAGAGCAAGTTGTTGATAAATAATCCTGTCTACTTAACTGTGTCTTTGCAAATACTCTCCATTGGCAAGATCAACGCAACCGCAAATAATATGCCTGATGGGTTCACCAGGACGGTGACATGCCCTACATATGTCGATCGTGCCATCCTTCATGATGTATTTCCAGTAGTTTCTTGACAACATCATCAGTAATTGCACAGGCAAATCCTTCAGTTTCCCCAAAGAGGTCACCTAATCGTAGCTAGGTAGTGGACGCCGGTAAATCAATATCAGGTCCATAAAGAACCTGATAGAATCGTCTATGTTCAGACTCTTTCAAGCTGTCCCAAGTGCTGAGTACTATCGGTCTATGCCAGTTCTATTTAGCTAAAGAGACTGGTGTCAGACCATTATCTACTGCAACGACATCCCGATGCATTCCACATTCAATGTGGAGGAAGTATTCCCTGAGATTATACACCTCACGATTGTGTAGGTTTTTGGCATTAGGAAAGCCGCGACCCCCACATTTCGTGGGATATACAATCTCATTACTGATAAACGTAGATGCGATACTCTGTCAGTAGTTTACGGACCTTACAGTCCAGGGCGTCTAACTCGGTTTGAGTCCACTATAATATGCCGAAAGTGTATATAAGCAGCTGTGGAATACACGCACAAAGACTTTTAGATTTTTTGTCAAGCGCCCAAAGAAACGCTCAGTTACCAACTGCTATGCCCCTATCCTGTATACCTAAACACTCTGACATACAAATGTATTTATAGGTTTCGGTTTCATAAAGAGATCTGAAAGATACTGTCTCCGAGAGTTATAAATTTTTGCTATTTACAACTCTGCCTCCCTTTACATTTATGACAGGCCACGACGGTAACAGTACTTACTGTTATTAATCAGCTGGTGCTCTTCTTAATACCTCAGGAGCTCACAGTTGATGATGGTTTCTATAATTTTGGAGAACAATGAGGTTATGGCTGTGGGCTGGTAATTGGACGCATTAGAGCTATCTTATTTTTTGGGAATGGGATGCACTAAAGTTGTCTTACACGATTTTGGTACCACACCAAGTGAGTAGGAGAGTCGAAACAGGCGCGTTAATACTGGCGCCGCACACACTTTAAGCACAATAGAGAGGATGCCATCCGGCCTACTGGACTTGAGGACGTCCAAGGAGAAAACTGCTTTACGCACAGAAGACTGCAGGAATTTTAGTTCCGGCATAGATCTGTCGCACTGCGGGATGGTAGGCGGTGCAATGGTGGATGGTGCGGTTAGTCGCAAAGAATGAGCCCAGAAAATCGGCCTTCTCCTTTGCGGTATGGGCCAGAGAGTCATCGTCTCCGTGCAAAGATGGAAGAGAGGGCTGAGAGAAATTACCTATCACAGTCTTGGCGAGAGACCAGAACGCACGAGTTCCCCAAGGAAGGCGAAATAATTTCTCACCAATTCTGGCAATGTGTTCCGACTTTGCCTTGGCGATAGCTCTTTTGAAGAATCTAGAGGCAGATTTATACTCCGTTCCTAACATGCTGGTTTTTACATCACGAGATACCGACGCAGCAGCCCAAGCCCGGTAGCACTCCTGCTTTTGGCGTGAAGCCGTTTTGCAGGAGCGACCAAACCAAGGCTGAGACTTACCACCAACTGGCACCGCAATAAATGGAATTAAAAGTTCCATGTCCTGCAGCACCACATCACATCAGCACTGCACCTGATCTACATCCATTTTGAGTAGGATCTAAAATTTTCTTTGTCAAAAATATTAATTTATTTTATTTATTATTAATATTTTTAATTATATTAATAATACGACTGCAGTGTCGTTCCCCCGTGGCTGCCTCATAGGCGCAGCGCAACTTTTTCTGGACTAACTGAAAGTCAGTGCTGTGGCACAACCGCTGCAGTGTAAGTTGAGTTGGGTTAGGTTATTTTGATATCACATCACTTGCGATACAAAGGTAATAAAATCATTACAAGCATTCCTTTTCTTTCTTGGATTTTTATTTTATATTAATTTACACACTTTTGTGTAAATTGCACTCAATTGTATTTTACAAGTTTATTTTAAGTGAATTATTCCCCTTTTTTCAATATTGTAGTAAGTTTGTGTAAAAGTTGATACCAATTAAATTGAAAAAAAAAAAAACAATCTGAAACTCATTGTAAGAAACAATGTTAACTTTAACCTGATGCTGCAAGATCTCCTTTCGACGACAATAATAATAATAATAATATCGTTGGACAAATTACACAAATTTATCTAACCTTAAAGCAAGGAAAATTATTTGCTTGTGTTATGGTTGTTAGTCAACGATACTAATACATAGAAATACATATTTAAATGCTGTTACATACAGAATACATACCCAGACCCAGAAATACAAACATCTATTCTCATCACAGAAATGCTTGTCCCTGTTGGGAATCGAACCCATCGATTCATAGTTCGCTCACCACTCGACCAATGAGGCGGTCATCAGCACTTTTCACATTTTGCTCCTAAATCGATGCATATTATGAAGCTGGACGGTAGGCTGATGATAAGAAAATGTATCACAGGTTTTTTGAATTTGTAATTTTGAGTAATTCTATAGTATTATATATTTTGCTGTTTTAAATTATGCAGTTTTGTTGTGTAAATTGCGTGTAATAAATGTCTGTTATTCTTATTATTTTATTCTTTAAAAGGAACCCAGATTAATATAGAGTAAATATTGTATTCATTTCAAACGACTTTTCCCGGAAAGATCCTTTAAAATGATACTGTTGTTACTTCATTTTTCAGATGAGAAACACTTTAACTATTCTTGGAAACTCAATAAGGATTCAGCTATATTTAACAATAGAAATTTAACCGAAATTACATATAAAAACTTTACTTATATATTGAAAACTACTGAACAGATTTTGATGAAAATAAGATTGTTCCCTAAGTTGGAGTATACCTGATTTAAATAAAAAAAAACTGATAAAATGAGCGGGACTTGAAAAGACACAATGTGGTTGTTCTGCAATCGCACACAGATATATTTATTTCCGCACATCCAATACAATCCATAGACGGAAGTATAGACTAAATCATAGATAAGTAAACTTGGTGTTACAAACATTAAATATTGATTATTCTAACTCCCCAACCACAACAAATATACCTATTCCCTTTGAATAAACATTTTTTTTATTTTAACATTCAACTTTACTAATCCCAACATTCTATATACATTTATAATGTTTCAAAAGATTTAAAGCCTTGTTATATCAGCCGGCATAGCAATTGTTGGTAAATACTTTAAATTTATAATTATATTACTGACAGCGTCTTTGACAAAATGATATACGAGTAAGATACTCGTATATCGTTGTGTTTACTTTTCCTATCACACACATAATTTGCCACCAACTTCTGAGCACTCTGTTTGTCATTAAATAAAGTTACAGTAAATACATTTCCAGTAAGTTCAAAGAGTAAGGATTTTAGATATATAGCCTTTTTACTAGCTTCAGCTATGGACATGTATTCAGCCTTCATAGTAGATAATGCTACAGTTCTCTGTTTTCTATTTTCCCACGAGATAGCTGAGACTAACAAAACAGTATCCTGTATTTGACTTATGATATATTACCTACCTAATCAGCATCTACAAAATATGTGAGTCGCCTTATAATACTCAAATATTATCTAATTCCAACAATATTACATACATACATGTCAAACTGATAACCTTCGTATTTTCGTCGATAAAAAACACGTTCAGATGTTCTAAGAATTAACAATATATGAATAGTAATCTAAATATGAAAAGAAAAGTCCTGACTCACTTGCTGACATCAACTCCCTGTCGCAATCGTTGAATCAAGAAAATGTAATTTTTACAGGGATTGATCTTGCGATTGAGAGGAATATCTATACATATAACTAGCAAAAAGCAGAGCTTTATAAGGGCTCGCAAAGTTATACTACCTAGTAATATTGCTAAGAAAGTATTTTTTATGAGAATTACATCTTTTAATGTATGGACTTCATTTATAATTATTTAACCTAAAAAAAGCCAGCGTATTTTTACCCAAACATTATATTCCCATCAAAGGCGTCGTCAGGCTTTGATCTAGAAGGCACAGGAAAATAAAACCAAAATAAAAAAACATGTTTCTAAGACAATTTTTTTTTAGAACTTACAAGAAAAATTCTTTAAAATTTTGCTATGATAAGATAGATTTTCGAAATATTTTTTTTATTTAATTAACATTCAAAATTTTTAGGATTAATATTGGACTTACCGCAGGCACGAAGAATTTGCGGTAGAAACTCAGCGAATAAATTTTTCGAATTTTTCTCTCAGAGAAACCCTCGGGGTTCAATTCCCGAGTTAGACAAATCAAAAATGTGTTTTTTTTCTATTCTCAATTTCTAATAAAAACAACAATGCCCGGGATTGGAAAAATGCCCGGTTGGTGATAAGCTGGTCACCTATCACGTTGTGGGACTAAGACGTGTCTCCGGCTAATCGTGGATGGATGCACACGTTGTACCTCTATGGGGATACGGTCAGGACCATACCTTTTTGTAGCTTTTTACACTCGGGCTAAGATTGAAAATTATTCTCAATACAATATTAATCAATTAATACACTTGTACTGTTTCACAATAATCATATTGTCAAAAACTGTAATCGGTTAACCTTGCAGGCCATCCCTGAAACTTCCCGCTAAATTAAGGTATTTTAAACTCAAAAGAGTAAAAACTATAAGCACAGATTTTTTTCAGTTCTAAGTAATATTGAAATATCTCAATTGCTAAGTCACAAAAAATAGCAAGAAAACACGAATGAACCAACGAAACAATCATACATGCAGTTTATTTTGATAAAAATATCAGTACATTGATTTTTGAAAAACTGTATATTTTCGAAACGATGATCAAATTGATCAAATTTCAAATGGCATTCAACTCAATTTAACTCAAATAAACTAAATTTAAAAAAAGCCATTAGCACCACTGTAACTTATGTAAACCAGAATCAACCGCGGTAACTTCTTGATGATCGTGGAGTTGCAATCTCAAGGTATTCTAGGGAGAAGCCACGCTGGCTTTAAGCCCGCGAAATAAATAGAAGTTAATAGGAGTAAGGAAATTGGATATATTTTTCTAATCTCTTCGTCTGTAACTAAATTTTAAAGGGAAAATAAATTTATTTTAAACGTTTTGTGTTTTACAGTTCTGCAGCAGTCCCGTGCACAGATTGCTTTGACACTCTAGTGAGTATCCACTTACATATATATCTTCACGCCACATCTCTTACGGGGTAGGCAGAGAGAAACCAATGTCATACGTCACGATCCTTGCAGATTTGACGGTCTTGCTTCTTTCACATCAGTTTTTCTCTTTATACGAACTCGCCGGTTGCGAATACTATTGAGTATCTACTTAATTATTATGTTATAAACTTGTAAATGTAATACATATGCATATTTTGTAAAGTGTATGTTTCTTAATTATTGACGTCCCAAACTCTAGACATATTTAAATGAAATGTTGTACACACTCTATATCGATGCATTAGTTCACAATTGTACTAATTGGAAAATTTTAAATTTTCACTTTCTTAGTGACAAATATACTAAATGTTGCGCATAATCGTTTGCGCGTATCGAAATATAGATAATAGTCTTGTGATTAGATGCATATTTTTTTTTATTATTTTACTTTGATTACGTACTGTTCACGTCTAAAGCTTAAACACTTTAAAACGCTCTCCTCATAATTACCAATTTTGTAGTTAGTGCAATTGTGAACGAAGGCATCGATATGTTCTCTTACATGCACAAGTAGTACTGAAGCAAAAACCTTAAACTAATACACCATGTTAAATTAATTTAATCTACGTGAGAATCTGGTGTCTTTCCTAGCAGACCTACTGTGCCCAGATTAAATTATAGATGTTTTTTTATCCCGAAGAATAGATTACTCTTATGGGATTCATTACGATTCGTTAATATCCTACACAGCTTGTAAATTTTGTGGCTTAAATAGATGTTTCAGTTTCAATATAGTTGATATTGAGAAAAACTGATAAGATTTTGAGGTCAATCGGTACATTAGCCTGAAAGTAACATGAATACGCCAAAGTAACATTTTAACACGTTAGCGTTTTAACTCGTTAATTTCATAATAGATGGCGTTAGTAGTAATAAATTCTAATACACGTATTTTTTATTTTTTCTTAATGTTTATAAAATGGTACTTTAATAGTAGATAACATATCTAGACATGAATTAAAAACTACCACGTCAAAGCTCAAACCTCGAAGTGCGATATTTTTTCAGTAACAGATACCACAAAAGTGCATACAAAGTGGCCTAGTGTAGGGTTCGCTTCGCTCGCCCTGATTAAATCGTAGGAAAGTCAAAACTGTACATTGAATATATTTTTAAAAGAATACTTGGGGCGTGATCTACAATCGATATCGAAGCCAAAAATATAGTTTTTAGAATTTTTGTCTGTTTTTCTGTTTATCTGTTTGTCGTTTGTCTGTATGTATGTCCGGGGTAAACTCAAAAAGTACTGGATGGGTTTACTTCAAATTTTGCATGAATATTACTAACAGGTCGGGCCAAAATATAGGCTACATATTATCATGCTATCACCTACGGGGGAGGAGCAGTGCGAAGTAAACGAAGTCCGCGCGGACGAAGTCGCTGGCAACAGCGAGTGAATGAATAAAAATGTGATTTTTGAAATCCACACAGTAAGATGCTGAAAAAAGGGGGAAATAATGTATGAAAATTCTTACGTTTAATTAAATGGCTACGCGAGTTACTACTATTGTGGCTACTAGGCGGTAGAGTTCTACATTATATCGCCGGGATCTGGTATTACCGCCTTACCTATTCCTGCCGCAATAGCGTCAGTGCTTGTCACTGTCATGTTCTGGTTTGGGGGATAAGGTAGCCGGTTATCTTATGCATGTGGAATTAGACCTCACCACAAGATAGTAACGCACCATTAACACCTTTGGTGTCTATAGGCGATGGTTGACTCTTTCCATCAGGAGACCCATCTGCTTGATTTCTATGATATAATATAAAAAATACATTCGTTCTGGACTTCTGTTAAAGTGTAAGAGACAAAAAGTTTCTCGCAGCAAAATTGCAGCTACGCTCTTAAATTAATTAGCTGTCTGATAAATAGACATAACTCAATTCTTCGAAGTCACAAGTAGACACATTACAGCGGAGTATATTAAAAGCACGGAACGACATTGGGACCAAATAAAGATATTTTCACCTAATTTGAGAGTTAACTTATGTAGATATTATACTCATCTGACACCCGCAGCTTCGCACGCAAATAAATTAACATGTCGTCAATACTTATATTGACGCAAATAAATTAACATGTCGTCAATACTTATATTGACGACATGTTAATACCGCCACAATAGTAGTAACTCGCGTAGCCAATCACTCGCCTTTTAAGACCTGCTTGGCAGAACGGCAGTTGGCCTATTCTACAAATGAGCCCGAGGCCAACACGGGGGAAAATGTCGATTAAATTTGGAATGAAGATAGTTGAAGATCGCGGTCAAACAAAAGCTAACAATTTTTCAAACCCTAACCTCTAAAGGACAGAAAGCTTGCACTAAAAACTGTATGAACTATATACTATTCTACCCGCGGACGAAGCTGCGTGGGTCCGCTAATACTTATATGAGTACTGAAAAATGTCAAATAAGCACCCAAACCTAGAAATACAAACAATCTTGCTTGATGAATCAATGAATGCTTGTCCCATCGAGAATCAAACCCGAGCCCCATCGAATTCATAGTTTAGGATCTCTAACCACTTGACCAACGTGACTGCAATGAATCTCGTTTCTCGGTTTTATATTCAACAAGCATCCCGCTGTGAAACTACGTGATGAAAGTTTGCTTGTTAATGCCAGGGGACAACGCAGTTTTTCAGAATAAACAGTGACTTATGTATCAAATCTGGACATAGACTAGGTATCGTGATAATATACCAAATTTGATCTAAATAAGTCCAACCGATTTACTCCCAGGTTGGTCCGGATCGAGGCCCGGGCCTCGAAGAATAAACCACATGTTCTTCTGCGAGGCAGTTTGTAAGAGATAGACGATTGGCTATACATGTCACTAGCATCAAGACAACTGGGTGTCAAGGATCTCACCGGGGTCTGGTACCACCAACAGCAACAGATGGTCTATTCTGCGAATAGACCATCTGTTCTGCGAGGCAATTTTAAGAGATGGATGATTGGCTATACGTGTCACTAGTATCTAGATAACTGGGTGCCAGATTCTCACCGGGGTCTGGTACCATCGCCTGTTTTATTCCAACCGTAATAGCATTGCTTGTAACTGTCCTGTTCTGGTTTGGAGTGCCGGTAAGCCGATAAACTTAGGCATGTGGCATTAAGACCCGATTGCAAGGTTTTACGCACGATTAACATCTTTGGTGTCTATAGGCAAAGATACAAATCTTTTCACCAGGAGAGCCATCTACTTGTTTACTAACTTATGATAAGGAAAAGCTAGTTCAGCCAGTAGAAACTGGTTTCCCTGTTTGCAGAATAGGCAATGTGTGTTAGTATGTGTGTGAGTGTGTATATGTGGGAATATGTTTGTGTGTGAATGTGTATATGTGTGTGAGTGTGTGCGCTTGTGTGTATGTATATTTTTAGGCAATGATTGTCCTACGAATTGTATAAAAAAAAGCTGTACACTATATATATATATATATATATATATATATATATATATATATATATATATATATATATATATATATATATATATATATAATACGCTAATAAAAATACGCAGCTTTTCAAAAATCAATATACGGTAATTTTTAACAAATTTTAGATTTTTGAACTCCGAAAAAGTTCTAGTTTTTGAGTAGTTTTTGATCCTTTGAGCTTATAGTACCTTAATTTAATTAAGCGTGAAGTTTCTGGGATAGCCTGCAGGATCAGATTTATAATCAATAAATGCATTAATATGGAAGTTAATTTGAAAACACCATTGTTGTCCCGAAATTTCTCTAAAGGATTTTTCAAAATTTTTCAAAATCGCTGAGCCCGAATCAGTTTAGATTTTAGTAAGTAAACCGCGTTTTGATAAGTTAAATCCATCACCAAGTCATCGTGAAAATAGTCGGAGAATTTTCCTAGGACCTGGAGATCTGGTGAAAACTAAATTTTCAAAAATTTAGTTTTTACCAGATCTCCAGGTCTCATTAATGAAACGAGAATTCTATAAATTTGGTATTAACCGTCCGTTGTAATGCATTACGGGAGCTCACGTAATGCATTGCAATGTAAACAGTACGGGAGCTCACAACACAAAACATAGTCCCATAAGACCACCAGATGGTATATACATAGATTCGCCGTTAACTGGGAAATACTAAAAAAATGAAAAAAAAAAACGATTTCTAGTACTACATATAATAAGACTAACGAATTTTGTTTATTCTTCGATATAGGGAAGGGGTAGGACTGTACGAAAATGCAGTGCTGCATGTCTCCATGACTGGCCTTATCAGTGGCAGCAGCATTATAAGTGACGCCTCGTAC
Organism: Apodemia mormo; assembly: GCA_036924255.1. Classification (NCBI taxonomy): domain Eukaryota; kingdom Metazoa; phylum Arthropoda; class Insecta; order Lepidoptera; family Riodinidae; genus Apodemia; species Apodemia mormo. Next base: position 8,517,715 of record JAUPFN010000009.1, on the reverse strand, counting down.
CTAGGTATCTAGTACGATCGACTTACCGAACAAATCAAAGCTCATCTAAAAGATCATTAATGTCTGTGTAATTAAATACCCTGCTGCATCTTTGAAACAGTGGTTTCTGCAGCGATTGAAAGTCACCCATTGCACAGCTAAATTCGGCTTTTCTACTCGGTTTTGTCAGCAATCACTCGGTTTCTTTTGATTGGTTCTGATTGAATACCCATGTCACGTTCAGGTATGAATTTTCGTTCGGTAAACCGATCGTACTAGATATCTAACTTCCAGGCGTCACCTATAATACAGCGACTACTGATAAGGCCAGTCATGGGAACATGCAGCACTGCATTTTCGTATAGTCCTAACTACTACCCCGCCCCTATATCGAGGAACAAACAAAACTCGGTAGTCTTATAGTAGTAGAAATCTTTTTTTCATTTTTTTTTTAAATTTATTTTAATAGCGCCACCAGGTGTTTTGCATTGCAGCATATCCATTTCGTATTCCCAAATTAACAACGAATCAATGTATATACCATCCAGTAGTCTTATGGGACTAGTTTTAGTGTCGTGGGCACTAAGACCATAATGTGAACTGATATATTACAGGTAACTGCTGTTGGTAGCATTTTAAACTGGACAGAACAAAATATGTCATGTTAATCTATATGATATTGTCTTATGTGAGTTGAAGTTACCTGTCGAATGAAATTCCGGTGAGTGTGAACACGCTGGCCGCAACTGTCACATTCGCTATGAAGTTACTTAACTGACAGTATCGTACTCCAAATATCCAGTCACTGAAAATAATGAATAGTTTTAGCAAAATAATACGAACTCTTGTATTGTGAAGTGCTATTCGTTTCTCCTCAAAAATACAATGCCAGTTTGCTCAAATGTCAAATAGAAAAACAAATATTTCCTTGCCCGAACCGGTTCAGGAGAAATGACAGCACTTTTCTAAAACAGCCTTGAGGTCGTAGATGAAAAAGATACAAACTCTCGTTTAGTGCAGCAGTATTCATTTTACTAAAAGCATGATTTACATTGGTATTATTTGCCATTTACCATAGTTTGAAAATAAAGAATTCTCAGAAGAAACGTATAATAGCTAAATGCTATATTGATCCTCAATAAAGTTGAAGTAGTAGTTGAAAAAGTTATTAACTCTTTTTGGGCGAAATGCTTGTTTTTAATTTTTTCTACAAATATGATTTTTGTGGGTATGCATTCAATGCATCCATTTTGTGTGTTACTGGTACTTTTCTTCCATATTTTTTTACAAAGTAAGAAGAGGTGCGCAATGCTAAAATGAATTTTAAAATGAATTGTAAGAAAGTGTAGAAAATATAATATTATATAACTATATTTTTTTACAAATATATCTACTTAGTATTCAAAGAATACATTTAATTAACAGAAGAGCTCATGGTTTTCGTTTTTGTATAAGAAGTCTTTGGTTGGAATACTCGTTTCACTCGGGCTTATTTGTAAGCTTATGGTCGAGAGAAAATCTAATTGTAAGATTAACATTATCTCCATGGCTTTTCATTTAAAGTAAGAAAAAACAAAGAATAAGGAGTAAAGTTTCAATGATGAAAAGCAGTAAAAAGAATAAGATATGTACATGACTATTAATCCGTTTATAGGATCTTTATATTATTTTGTCATGGCTAAAATGTGGGGTCAAACTTAAAATAGATTTCATTGTTTAGTCTGTGGTTGGATTTCGATCACAAGGTGATTGCTAAGATATATTTATATGTATATATATATTATATAGACATATATAAACGCAAAGCAGGTAACAAACATTTTACTCTATTATACTGAACAATCATATAAGTTAGCACAAGCAAGTTAACTATGGTAATGTAGTAATAGATGTGTGACGTAATATATATGTTACGCGGCATAACTACAACACATAGAAGATAGTTGAAATCGTTTCTCAAGACACATAATATTCAGTTAGTGGGATACACCACAATATAACACATTTGCATAAGAATTAATGTAGATAATTTGCAATATGCCATTTATTATATACCTATGTTACAAATAGTACCTATATAAGATTTAGATTTCAGTAGATTTTCGCCTCTGCTTTGCTCATGTTTCCTTAAATTCTTCTTTATCATTTAAATTCACAGAACGTTAATTTTTGCGAGCTAAAAAATAATATTCTGATGATCAAAAAGACGATGACGTACTTAATTAAAAATGACGTTAATAATAACCAATATATTAATGTTAAAGAACGAGGTTTTGATTATACGACAGCAGTTGTAGGTTAAAGATTAAGTGTCCTAAACCAGTCGTACAAGTTTTTAATAGAATAATAAGTGTTGTTGAATAATGGAGCAGTGTTGACTTGAGTCCAACAGTTGTTGGCCACAATGGAAGGGATAATATAAGCCCAACATCAAGACGTTGAAGAAATATTCGTTATATAAAGATGAATTCAATACTGATCGCTTCAGAATTGGACTAGCTGTGAAAATAATCTTCCCTTGTTAGTCTGGGAGCTTTTTTAAAGAATAGATCATCTGCTATTCTGCCAGACAGTTTGAAAAAGGCGAACGATTAAAGATTTTACGTGTTACGCCTGCTACACTAGCATTAATGCTTGTCACTGTCCTGTTCTAAGTCAAAGTTGTAGATGCATACGTCATTACCTTCCCGTCACATCAATAGCAACGCATCGTTAACATTTTTGGTTTCTTTAGACGTCGGTTTTTCTTTCCATCAGGTGAACCATCTATTTGTTCGCTATCCCGTGATATATATAAAATATGGCGATAATCCAGGTTTTAAAACGAAGGTCGCGAATTTATTCGAAGTTTGTAATTTTTCTCAAAAACATTATTTGATCGGCCAATATAATCTTCAATACAAAAACCTAATATTTGAGTTACATTATAACTTAAAAAATAAATTATTTTGAGTCATAATATGTTCATAGCGTTGTATAGCAAGAAGCAGATAGCTTTCCCGATAGTAAGAGAATCATCGTTTATAGACACCTAAGATGTTACTGGCGCATTTTTATCAATATGACAGGATAGGACTATCATTATATACATCAATTCATCCGCTATTTTATCCTTCAAACCAGAACACGACAGAAGCGTTGACGTAATAAGTAAAGTAGTAATAAGTAAAGGAGAAAGTTTTGTACCACAAAATTCGGGAACATAGTAGTCACGATGGAAGGGTTAGGCTTAGAATATCGTTCGCTTTTAACAAACTGCCAGGCAGAACAGTAGATGACGTACTCATCAAATCAACAACGGGTATGAATCAACACGAATATGATTTCCAAAATAAAATGAGTGCACCAATACAGCACAAATTCAAACAAAAATGGAGCAAACCAAGATTTGGATAGACTGGAAAGACGACGACAGGAGCGAAGTTTCTGCTTTAATCTTTAAATAAGAATTTTTGATGGTTCATCATGCACAACATTTCCATAAAAAAACAATCGGGAGGATTCAATGAGTTTTTAATATTGTGTGCAGGTACAGCGATAAAAAGGAAATGCGTATTGTGAATTCGGAAACTCATGTTTCGAATACTTTAATTATTTTCACAAAACACGGCATAAATAATTAAGATATTTGTTTTAGAAAAGTTCTTTCGAATTTTGTTTTCAGCTGCAAAGTTACCACGATTTGAAAATCTTATGACTGTAAAATAAGCACGATTTGAAAGTCCTATGAATCAAAAGAAACATTTAACAATCATTTCAATAATTATATTAATCAATAAGTAATAGGATTTAATAATAAAAATTAGCTATCAAAGATTTTAGTACTTTATAGACACCCAGTTTATAAACCGACGAAAAGACGGGGGTTATTAGTTTACATATATGTATGTATTATATTGTTGGGATTAGATAATATTTGAGTATGGTGATCAATTAAGGCGTCAAAGCACGAGTACTAAATTTCGCAAGTGTAATAAGCTAGTAAAGAGATTTATTGTAAACAAGCTTGCGGACAAATCTGCTGGTTTTTGCAATGTTTAATGGTTAAATATTTGTTTTGTACCTTTTATTTAAAAAAAAATACAAAAAAATGTATGTTCACATAAATAAAAAAAATTATTAACTTATCAACAAATTGTACCATAATACAGTGTGCAAATATTTAAAAGTTATCATTATATAATATTATAATATTACTTTCGGATGATTTTTTAGAATTACTACTGGATCAGAAACTGGCCACACTCTGAGAAGATCCGGCAGAAGAAATTCAGTGGGCTTGTCTTTTTTCTCTATTTTATTTACTTATTACTAATGTACAAGAATGATTTTTAATCACAAAAGTTATTTTTATAATTACAAAGTTTCATTTCTTGTTTAATCAAAATGTCTAAAATTTACAATTTATGTATGTATGTTTGAATGTTCAAATGTTTGTACAATAGTAAGCTCGTACATTAGAAGGTTCGCACGTGCACATCTCCATGTCTGCACATCTGCACGTCTGCACTTGAATTTTAATCCTTACTGAAGCAAAGATTTGACGTTAAGTGCATGTTTAGAAATAAAATCTACGTCGGTGTCAAGCTTGTGTTGTACCTACACTAGTGGAATAAATCACTCATAAAACTTGACTCCAAAACACTAGGTTACGATTAGTTTCAAATAATGTGTAATAGTTTATTTGTAATACTCACCTATGTAACATGTAAATAAAGTTGAAGAGGCAATTTAAAGATGCCATCATCAAGTCAGCAAATGACAGGTTCACCAGAAAGTAGTTAGTGACAGTCCGCATGCGCCGGTGAGCTATAACAATAAACATTTCAAAATATTAAAGTTCATATTTTTTCAGACCATATTTTTAATATTTAAATAGTTAATACAACAAATAGAAAAAATGAAAATATATTAATACTATTATATATTTAATATAAATCTCGCCCGGGTCTGGTACCATCGCCTTATCTATTTCTGCCGCAATACAGTTAGTGCTTGTCACAGTCGTATTCCGGTTTGGAGGGTAAGGTAGCCGGTACACTTATGCATGTGTCATTATACTTCGCCACAAGTCAGTAACGCGCTATTAACATCTTTAATATCTATAGGCGATGGTTGACTCTTTCCATCAGGAGACCTATCTGCTTGTTTGCTATATTTGACATAAACAGACTAAAAAATGCTAGGTGTGCCTGCGACTTTTTTCGCGTGGAAAATCGTTACCGTGGTTTAAAAGATAGCCAATACCGGGGTTTTAACAGCATAGTTCCAGTTCCCGTGGGAATTCTGGAATAAAAACTATCCTATGTCCTTTCTCCGGTTTCAAGCTATCTTTGTAGCAAATTTCATCCAAATAAGTTTAATGATTTAGGCGTTTAGAAGAGACAGACAGCCAAGGTTATTTTCGCATTTATAATATTAGTATGAATTAAAACATTCGTTGTACCGAAAAATAGCGGATTATTTTGTTTTTCTGTCTGGTAGTTCACACAGGAGCAAATGAGCGATTGTGTCAGTACCAATTTGGCGATTACTATTAATATAGTATTGGCACTAAATACTACAATGGTTATTGCAATCTTTAATGTCTCATTTGGGTTTTATTTATCAGCCTTAACTGTTCCTGCCGCAATAACGCTTTCAACAAATTAACACATTTCTATTAATACTGATTCGTTTTACAATGATTTCGTTCATAAAATAAAATACCCTCAATATCACACTATCATTTATTGTTAATTACAATTGTGATGTAGTTGTAGTGTAGTTGTAGCATGTCTTTACAAAAAATGTAAAAAACTGTCAGTAATACTGACAGTGTGATATTAAGGGTATTTTATTTTATGAACGAAACCATTGTAAAACAGAATACTTACGTTCGTCCCAATGTCTTTTCCACATTCCAAAAATTTCCCCATTTGTACCATACTAGCATTAAATTTCTAAATCGTCCCAGAAACCTGGTATCTTCACACCCGTATCTCCAAAGAGATAGGTAGAGGTATAGCCAGCGCACTCACGGTCAGCCGAAGATGCTTAGACCCATAATGTGATAGGTGGCTAGCCTATCGCTAAACAGGCACTTTTCCAATCCCGGGCAAAGTTTTTAGCAGAAAACTAAAAAAATACATTTTTGAATTTTACCCATTCAAATTTTTCCAATGTATGTGATATGGTCAACACCGACACTGGATCACTGGACTACAGAGGCGATCCCAAACACCTAGCAATTTTAAAGTACAGTAAACAAAAACAAAGCACTTATATATTTTATTTTTAAACATATAACTGTTATTTTTCGCTAAATTTATGAAAATTTATTAGAAAATATACATACAAATATACACAACATTAGAACTGACACATTTTTGTGTAGTTATATAAATTTTATTAATCTAGTATCACAATTAATACAAAAACATAGTTTTTATTAATTAACCTATCATTATAATTTCAACAAATTAAGAGATTACACATCACAAAATTATATGTTTTAGAAAAATTCAAAAAAAAACAGTAATTTATATAATTATTAATAATTAAATGTATATAGTATATCAAGAACAACAACATTTTTCTAACTTGACTTCAATCGTAATTAATATATAGAAGAGCTTAGTAAAATCTCATCGAGAAAGGCTTATTAGAAAGGCATATAAAGACAATTTTGCATTATACATTGCTGTTATTGAATCACAAACTAAGAAAATAAACGCGAAATATTTCATTCTATTCCAGTGTCGTTAAATTATTAAGGTGTGCTGGTTGTCCTTAAAATCATATATTATGTAACTCTGTACAAAAAAGAAGGACGAAGAAGGCATTAAGAATCGGGACAAACTGTATAAACCGTCAAAACTATAACAGACTTTTATCCAAAATGGGCGAGAATAACAAATCTATTCCTTGAGTATAATTATGCAAATCTGTTTGAAACTGTAAGAATTGTGAACACGGTACAAGGCCGCGGAACGTAAACACAGAGAATTATAATAATATAGTGAACTCAGAAGGCGTATACGGTATAACGTATAAAATTATAAGAAAACAGTTATGTTTTTCTTCAAAAGTCTACACTGTTGCCTTTTGTCTGATCAAAATCTTTTCACATTTGGCGGTTTAAGAAAAACTACTAGTCTTATTTTATGGCTGTATATTTAATATGTAGCTTAGCAATCTATATATAGAAATAATCCAAGTATAAGTAATTTAAGTTAGACGATAACTCGTGTTTTGTTAACAGGAACGTCGTGTAATTTAGTAAGCAAAAAGTTTTTGAGTTTGAATATCGAATCAAATTGTGTAGTTAATATTATAACTACTATTTAAAAATATTATACTGCCCGCTAAAATGATGAAATTGGTTCCATATTCAAAAAGCCTTGACGTTGGGTTTTTGTTTGTGGTATTGTAAGTTTTGAGTATAGTTTGCAGGATGAAATCACTACCGTTGGGACTTACTCATTTTTATTTATTTCTTACGAAATCGGTTAGTTTTAATAGATAAAAATCAAGAAAAACATAGCAAATGCTTTTAATACAATATAAATCCAAGTGATATGGAGTTTTACCAAGTGCCAACGATATTTAATCCATAATTTCCTTTTAAAATTTTTTTTAAGACCAAAAATTTTCTACATGTTGCTTGTTATTTCATCTTCATTATTAGACTGGTTAAATGATATTTAAAGTATATTCACGCCGTATCTCGGCCCCTATACCAATTGACAGTAAGCCACAAATTTAATCTGTGCAGTAAGCTACGTGATTTGAATACACTCTGTCCTCAATTTATCGAGGTCACCATGCCTGCCCCTTGAATTGTAATGCCAAAAATGAAATAATATAATTTAGAATTCCAAATCGAGAAAATTGCCAATCGTGACATGCATGTATACTTTATATATTTTTTGAACTAATCAAATTTTATAGGGTAGTAAACAAGCAGATGGCTCTTCTGGTAGAAAGAGACAACCATCCTTTATAGACACCACAGATGTTAATAGTGCGGTGCTATTCATGTCGCGGGACGGCAATGATGCATAAGTTTACCAGTTACTTTATCATTCAATTTAGAATACGACAGTGACAAACACCGAAGCTCTCATGGCAGGAATAGGAATGGCGGTGGTAAGGAACCCAGGTAAGACGTTACAGAATTCTATTACGCAGTCACGATGATAATGGTTATACGTGTGCCAATCATTCGTGTTTTATGAACTGCCTGGAAAATGGAAGATGGCTTATTCTTGAAAGTGGATTAAGAATGTTAAATTAACGAATCTTATGACAGAATTAAAATTTGCAACTCTTCAATTGATCTTCAACATGTTAAGATCAACGTCGTCAATACATTTTATTCTTTCAACTGATTGTAGTGCTGACATTACGGACAGCAAACTGTGTTTTCCCCCGTATTGGTCCGGGCTTCTTTAAAGAATAGGCTAACAGCTGCTTTACTAGGCTGTTCGTAAAAGGCGACCAGTTGGTTATACGTGTCATTAGTACCGTGACTACTAGGTGGTAGGGTTCTGAATTATCCCGCCAGAGTCTATTATCCGCCTTATCTATTCCTGCTGCAATAGCATCAGGAATATGTAGCAAGTAGATTTACTCACGTGGCACTGTCCTCCCGCCACACAAATAGCAACGCACCAGTAACATGTTTGGTATCTATAATCGATGGTTTCTCTTTCCAGGATGGTTTCTTTTTATTTAGGAGAGCTATCCGCTTGTTTGCTATCTAATGGTATATAAAAAACTTAAAAATATAAAAACTCAATAAAAAAAGACTAGGTATACCATAGTTCTATTAATTTTAAATGAACTATGGCATACCTAGTAGGTAGTTTTTGTCAAAATTAAATTAATAAGGAATTAAAAATATCGACTTCTCTGTTTGCGAGGCACCACCAGATGTATTTTACACTATTTATCGTCGGCACTTGGTGAAACTCCATTTGTAGTTTTGTTAATACACTTGTACTGTTTCACAAATTACTTTAAATTTAATTAATATCACCAACCGGTTTCGCCTTTTACGGCATCTTCATCGGCATTTTAGCCCTGAAGATGCCGTAAAAGGCGAAACCGGTTGGTGATATTAATTAAATTTAAAGTAATTTGTGTAACAGTACAAGTGTATTAACAAAACTACACCACCAGATTGACTAAAAATATTTTTAATAACAACTTCTTGTCACGCGACGAATTGAATAAATATGTCGCGACCTGATTTTAATGAGTACACAACTCGTGGCGAAAAGTTTACAATTATATAACAATTATACAACATAACTCAAGAAAAAAAATCTGTAAACTGGTGGACCCTGCAGGCCATTCCTGAAAGTTTCTGGTAAATTAAGGTATTTTAAGCTTAAAGAAGCAAAAATTATACCTAAGCATTAGACTACTAAGGTTTAAAAGTTAAAAAGTTTGTTCAAAATTACAGCATTTTGATTTTTGACGAGCTGTAAATTATGAAACGATTGCGATATTTCAATTGCCATTTAATGCGACTTTTAAGCTCTAAAAAAGCGTATTTGCTACAAAATTAATTTGTTGAAAAATGTCAACAAAAAAACCTTTTTTTTTTCCAAAAATTACATTATTGATAAATGCCGAATGAATCAACTAATTCCGTTCTTATTTACCGTATTCTACGCATTTTTTTAGGTAAAAATACTGAGCAGATTTTTAAATCAATCGGCATATTGGTCGGCAACTTATTTTCAAAATATGAAGTTTACCGTAAGCAACATAATTTTAATATTTGAAAAGCTGTAACTTTTGATTACGTAATTCGATTTTTATTTTGGAATCGACATTTTACTTAGTTTTTTTAATACTATTTTAAAAAGTCGCAAATTCGATTGGTCAAAAATTTTGAAGTTGTCAAAAAACACCAAAATTTTTCGTCAACGATATCTCCCAAACAAATTTCGAGGATTTGCTACATCAGTTTTTTAAGAAATAGAGCTGGTTAGATTTTTTACACAATCGGTACATTAATCTTTAAGTTACTAAAAACATTGTTATGCCAAATTTCTCAAAATGCCTAATAAAATTCTAAGTTTGGCGGAACATAATAAAATGCCATTAAATACGTTTCGATCGCTCAAGCCGTTCAAAAGTTATGAAATGCATACACACATTCATACACACATACGTACACACATACATACCTATAGACACACTGACGTTATTGTGACAATAGTCGGAAAAAGTACCTGTGACATAAAAACGTAGAGATCTGGTGAAAACTCGACTTTTAAAAATTGGGGCGAAATCAATAACTTACTTTTACTACTATATCTACCAGGCAGGTTGTAAGAGGCGAGCGATTACCTATATGTGTTACTGTTATCGTGACTACTAGGTGGTAGATTCCGCAACGTCTCGCCCGAGATAATGGTACCACCAGTTTACCTGTTCCACCACTGTTAAAATTTTTCGTGTTCGTGTTCCAGTTTTAAAGGTAAAGGTAGCCGGAAGACTTATGCATATGGCATTGCCATCCTGCCACACGAATAGCAACTCACCATTCACATTTTTGGCGTATAGACATCGAGAAGCGAAAGATTCTCTTTCCATCAGGAGAACAATCTGCTGGTTAGTTATCTAATGATAAAAAAAGCCTTGAAAACCTTCATTTGCTCGAAAATACTTTTGAACGAACTAACAATCTTTCCAAGGACATCATGATCTTAGTCAAATTACTCACTGATAGACCAGACTACAATTAAATCTGGCAATATAGAAAATATTCGAGAACTATACAATACCCCACTTTATTGTACTTCAATACAGATGTAGGTCCCTAAAACAATTTTTTTAACGACCAGCAGGCCTACTCTTGAAAACAATATAAATCTTAAACCAATATTGATAAAAACAATAAGTTCCGAATATCGTCAAAAAAAACGATACTCTTGAAACCAATATTGCCCACATTGATTCAGTATAGTAACGACCTAATTATTGGAAATAGATATAATCGTTATACGTTAAAGTTAGAGTAATAATAATAATGTTAATGAACATAAGTCAATGAAACAATGGTTTTAAATTCTCTTTTTGGTGTCTATATTGATATGGTTATCTCCATAAAAATATCCATTAGTTTATTAAAACTTTTTATCGGAATAGGTTCCGCCTAGTTTCAAACCTATATGAACGGAGTTTGAGACGGGTCGCTATCGAGCAAACGTCAAACTCATCCTTAAGAAGAACCTCATATAGGTTCGAATCTATTTTTTTTCGTTTTCAATTATTTAATCCATCAGTCTCTTTGCTATTTTATGATATAAAAAATAACTGTCAATATGATCTAATGAAATTTTATTATAACATTATATTTCAAGCAGTATTCTTAATTAACCATAGTGAAAGAAGGATGGTGGTTTCATGATTTCCAAGCGGCTGCAAAATTACTATTATTATTAGAGAGTAAAAAATATAAATAATGATTTTAAATTATCTTCTTGGCATCTATAGGCGATAGTTATATCCATCAGGAGAACAAGTTACTGGTTTACTATTCTATGATATTAAATATATCAGAATATACAAAAAACGACTCATTATCTATTTTTAATTTTATTAACGCTTTTGAAAATATAACTGCCTCCCGATCTATGGCCTATTAAGCTCAAAAAGTATTACTTGCAGTCGTGCAAAAGTATTATTCAGGTTTCTTAGAATTTGTACTTGATCTTAATTAGAAGTTTGAAGTCTGTTTTTTAGGGTTCCGTACCCAAAGGGTATAACAGGACCCTATTACCAAGACAGCATGTCTGTCCGTCTCTCTGTCTGTCTGTCTGCCTGTTTATCATGAGGCTGTACCTCAAGAACCGTTACAGTTAGACATTAGAAATTTTCAGAGGTAGTGTATTCCTCTTGCTGCTATAACAACCGACACTAAAACAGAATAAAATAAATATTTAAGGAAGGCTTCCATACAGTAATGTGATTTTTTTGCAATTCTTTTCTCTCTCTTAATAACGACTACTGGTAAAAGTTTGAAATATTCACAAAATGTTTAGTTATATGTTCACTTAAAAAATAAATATGCATTATATTTTAAAATAAATATTTAAGAGCGTGTATTCAATTTGCAACGTAAACTTCATGTTTTCAAATTTTTTTCAGAGCAATACCATAATAATATGAGCAGATTATTATTCAAGGGATATTACAGTTTTTACATGATTCAGTCTTGATTTAGTGCAATACAGGGCAAGAATATAATTTTTGATAACGGGTCTTTAAAACGAAGATAATCCCTTCATATCGTTTATAGAAAATAGGCATCAGTGTTATCTTTCAGCACAAATACAACCATTCTAGTGTACCAAAATATTTTACTTTATGCATTTTTCCAACAGTGTATTGTGGTCTTTAAAATGAAACACTGAGCCAATATGACGAAAATATTATTGTTAGATATTAAAAAATTACAAAATTGGTTCATTTTAACACTTTTTTTCACCAGTAAGTATTTCAGTAGAATCCTTAAATATTTATTATATGTGAATTAGGGTAATGCTTAATATATTGATTGTTTTTTTTAGACCATTATATGAAGTCATTTATTTAGACAAATTATTTTAAAAACACTATAAATCCTCGTGGGCAATCATTTGCCGATCAGGTTTTTAACCTGCGGTAAATCGAATAATCAAGACTTAATCTTGCAAAAACTGTAATATCCTACGAATAATCTGCTCAAATTATTACAATATTGCTATGGAAAAAACTTGAAAATATGAAGATTTTGATGCGAATCGAATACACGCCCTTAAGGGGCTTCCACACAAACGTGATCTTTTTTGTCGTTATTAATGGTAAATGGTACGGAACCCTATGTTGTAAGTCTGACTCGCACATAGCTGGTTTTAATATCATAATAAAAAATAAAATGTTTCTCCTGATAGAAATAGAATCAATTAATTATAGTTATCAAAGGTTATAAAATACGATGATAATACGCAGTTGCATCAGAAAAAAGTAAGGTGATGGTTACAACTTGTTCTATTACTGGGATACTAATACATACATAAATACTGAAATAATATACTTAATAAATACACAAAAGTAATACAAACATTTGTCCCCGACGTGCCCGATCGATCATACCCGAGCCCCATTAACTGCGTAGTTAGGACCGCTAACAGCTCGAATAATAGGGCAATTGTCGAAAACAAAGCCCATTCATCATTTAAAAAAATATGTATTACAGCATCATTTAATTCATTACAGCACCATACGAAAATAACTATATGAATTATTATGTCATTTGGTACGATGTTTATAAGTTACCTATATATTAATACATGAAGGAAAAATTTTGCACCCCTTTTTAAGACAGCTGCGCGAATTGTGAAATATGTAATTTCGCAAAGTTAAAGTTTACATTACCGAGGAATGTAGAAACTTAATATTTTTAAACTAGCTGTTGCCCGCGACTTCGTCCGCGCGGTCTTTGTTTACTCCGCTCCTACTGGTCGCAGCATTATGTTATATAGCCTATAACCTTCCTCGATAAACAGACTATCCAACTCAATGAGAATTATTCAAATCGATTCACCTGTTTTCGAGATTAGCGCGTAAAACCAAACAAACAAACAAACTCTACAATTTTATAATATTACTAAGTATAGATAAAATGCATTACAACATGACTGCCTCGTGATCTAGGTGTAGGCTGTTTGCCTAGGTCCCGGGTGTGATCCCCGAGTCAGGCAAAATTGTTATTGAGGTTTTTTCTTAGTTTTTCTCGAAAATCTAACATCTCAGGGACATCTCATAGTCTAGCGGAGTACTGTACCTCGGATGAGCACGCAAAGCCCGTCAGTCCTTGCTATCGCTAGAAATAGTCGATAACATGTTAGTCTTTTTTTACCGGTGGGAGGGATGCGCTGTACCGCGCTCCCGGCTGCACGGGTACCACCGTCTTGCTTATTTCTCCCGTGAAACAGCTTTTCTGTGTTTCTGTGAACAGGCAGTGTAATTACTGCCACCAAGACTTAACATCTTATGTCTCAGGATAGGCAACACATGAATGGTTTACCTGAGCTAGATCAGCCCAGTTATCCCATTTATGTTCATTGGCGACGTCGCGTCGACCACTTACCATCAGTTGGCACGTCTGCCAGTTTGCCTATCCCACTAACATGAAAAAAAAAAAATTGCGACGACGAGGATCACCACTTATCTCGCCAACCGACAAACCGGTGAATCCCGGTGGACCGGAATATCTATAGACTGTCGGTTTACGCTGCCTACCCCACAAGGGAACCGGGCATGATGATACTTTTTTTAGAAATCCATTAAATTGATAAAAATAAACATTACACTACATTCATGTGACGTATATGGTAATATACACACATGTAAAGGTACTATTTTCTTTACGGCTTAATTCAATTGTCAAATTAAAAAAACTATTTTTCACTCTATTGTCGAATTTCAGCCACAGGAGATCGCTAGTTTTAATAATAGAGTTGGAATAAATAACTATTTGGGTCAATACTAAATATATTTTCGAATGGGAAAATAAACGTCTCACTCACAAAATATCGAACTAGTTTAGATCAGTGACCCAAAATGAGTCCTGGTCTCCAACATTAAGGTTTTCCATTAAGTCCTGTACCACTTCCAGCCATTCATCTACTTGAAATTTTCGTATTTCTTTGCAGAGTTCATCAAAGTAAAGATGCTTGAGACATCCATCTGACAGTCGGCTATTACACCTTCCCCAGTAAGTTTGCTTTACTTCCTACGTTCATAAAGGGACATACAAAATCTAAAAACGTCGTTAATCGATCTTGCTGAACAATGTTTCCGACGTTCACTTAAATAAATGCGCGAATATTGCTACTATATAAAAAATATTAATTTAAAATATCAACTTGGAAACATCTCTAGTATTTTCTTAAAGTATTTTGTTGAAGACCAAATATGTTACTTTGGATTAGAGCGACTGAGTCTTAGAATATAATTCAAACGCCCACTCCGCTCCAGTTATCGCGTAGTGTATAAAACCACCCAAACTATACTATTCGCTATTCAAAAAAGTCATTTTAGTAGAATTGGATTTATGTAACTCAAATCCCTACGCTTTCATTCCTTTTGAAATCGCTGTGGCAATATCAATATCAGTATATGGTTTACATGTTTGAACCAGATGAAAATAGATAAATTTTCTGCAGAATTTTCGACGAGTGATTCCGTATTTATATGTTGGGTTTTGAACGATTCAAATTTATTTGCGTTTATTTACATACATACATATCTTCACGGAAGAGAGATCTAAGTGCCATACATTACGATCATTGTAAACTTGCCTCGCTTCCTCCACATTCTTACTCTCTTTATACAAATACGCCGATTGCGAAGACTCTTGACATCACCTTCGGACAGTACTCGATCAATTTGATCATGGTACGTAAGTCTTGACCTTCCCCGGTACCTACATCCTTCCACATGCGTTCATTTATTTTTATAAAAATATAATTAATTCATACTTATATAAGTTATAATAAAGTTTTTTAAAAAATAAACAAAATTAACGTGGTCCCACACATGTTTTCAAATATTTAAGCAGACGTGCAACTGGCGTCCGAGGAAAATCAACGGTATTGTATCCCAAGCTTCTGACTCTACATGCCCTAACTCTATAAGTCTTAGTTCTTCATAAACTCTATACTTTAGTCAAAATTTATGACTTGGCCGTTTTGTGACTACAAGAACTATTGTATAACAGAAAAATAATGAATAAAGACATTTTACTTTATTTAATATTTTATTTTAAAAATAATGAATAAAGACATACATTTTTTTATCATATGCCCATGTAATGGTAGTGAAACGATCAAGTCACAAATTTTTAGGGATGTAGAGTTTGTAAAATTTGAGCTTGTAGAGCTAAGCCATTTAAAGTTAGAAGCTTGGTTTTACACAAGATTTGATAACTTTTTGACAGACAGCCGTGTGGTCTCGTCGTGGTAACGTTTTACAACGTTTTTGATGGGATTTCACATTTTTTGTAAGTTTCTTATGAAAATATATTTTTATACACGTATTGTTTAATTTGTAATAAGAAGCCTAGATTTGTATAATCTTTAGATCTTTAGCATGAAATTAGTTTGTATGGGAAAAAACACGTAAAAATTACCAATTCCTAATTTAAGGGGTGGGGGCGGAAAATTGTTATGTCTTCATAAAGCAGTGTTCTTAGCCGGTGGTTCCTGGAAGCATTCAAATTGGTTCCCCAGTGAAGTTTTATTTACAGATATAGACCAATTTTATTCTTATATTTTATGTAAGTATATTTCTATGACAATATAAGCATGTATAGTATATATATATATATATATATATATATATATATATATATATATATATATATATATATATATTATTTAAAACAAGGAATCCCTATATCAATTTTCAGACATCTAACATCAAAATTTGCGAAAATCTCATACAAAATTCTGATCCTTAGTTTAAGGGGTTCTTTTGTTTATGTGTTCCTAGCGTGTGTGGTTCGCTTCATAGTGAAACGATATCTAAGTCGTCATCGTCTTTGAATATAACGATGCCGATGACAATTCACCACGCAATTTAATGCAGATTATTTCAAACCTATTAATTTTGTTGAAATTGAAGTTTATTCTTTTCTAACTTCGAAATCATTTGTATGTTGCTTTGCTTTGCTTTGTCTCAGCCCCCTGATTACGGTACTTTTTTCACAAATCAAATATGTAAATCCTGTACTCATTTACGCTTACAACTACGAAAATTAATTGAGAAGACAGATAATTTTAGCATTAACTTTTAACAGTCTATTAGGCTTGTTATTGCTTGGACATTGAACGGATCTCTCTGTACTAGTACATGCTTTCAAATGTACTAGTTCGGTCTTTTAGTACTAATAGTACAGTAAAATAGTACAGTGAAGGAATAGCGAAATATATTTTGATTTTCCTTCATCTTTGCAAACTGTAATTCCAAATAAACTCATTTATTTATTATGTGAAGTTATAGGCATATTAGAATTAAATTATGTATAATATTTTTTATTAATTTTAAAGCCATTTGAAACTAATTTCTTAAAAGAATAAGTCAATTTCACCAAAATATTTATTTAGTAATAAAAATAAGAATAATCCTGAAACCACCCTAACTATACTATTCGCTATTCAAAAAAGTCATTTTAGTAGAATTGGATTTATGTAACTCAAATACCTACGCTTTCACTCCTTTTGAAATTGCTATGGCAATATCAATATCAGTATATGGTTTACATATTTGAACCAGATGAAAATAGATAAGTTTTCTACAGAATAAAATTTCTTAAAAGAATAAGTCAATTTCACCAAAATATTTATTTAGTAATAAAAATAAGAATAATCAGTTATTACATACAATAACAGCTACAAACTTTAGTGAAACAATGTTATCAGAGACCTAAACTAATTAAATTTAAAGAACGTAAAGATATTGTGAGCCTTTCTGTTGAACGAGTCATCGAGATTGCTTGTATTGATTTCGAGCAATTTATTGTAATAAGTGTATATAAGCCTCCTTGTGCAGCTTTTGAGGAGTTTTCTAACAAAATGGAGGAGGTTATGTATAAAGCCTCAAATTCAAAGATGATCATTGTCATCCGTGGAGATTTTAACATTAATATTTTAGAACAATCTTTTTTATCACATAAGTTTATAAATCTATTCAAATCTTATAATTTACACAAAATTTTCTATGAACCAACTAGAATAACTGCCTCTAGCGCTACTTGTATAGATAACATATTTTCAAATATAACCTCTACAAATAGCTCAATTATAAATACATTAGATTCAGACCATACTGGGCAATCAGGTCAATTTTTGAGAGTACCAAATAAACTTCAGAGAAAAGAAATTGTTTTTGTTCCTATAAATAGTAGTCGATTAGAACGTTTAAAAGAAAATTTAGCTGCGAAATTGCCTGAGATACATTCTTTAATTTGATAGATACAGAATATAGGCAAATATTTACACCAAAATCTATATCTGTAAGTAAACGCAGAGATTTTAGTGTGTGGGCAACTGCAGGAATTTTTAAAAGCAGGAATCGTTTATTTGATTTGTATTATGAAAAATCTTTTAATCATAGTACTGAATTCAAAGAGTATGTCAAAAATTATTCAAAGATTTTTAAAAGAGCTGATAAAACAATCTTCTAACAAAATAAAGGCAACATGGAACATCATAAATTGTGAAATTGGCAAGACTAGAATTTTTGATGAAGAATACCAATTAAATGTCGAATGAGTCAATGTTACGGGACATTTGGAGGTAGCAAAGGAATTTGAAAAATTCTTCTCTAATGTGGCAATCAGAGCAACTTAATGTCTAAGCTCTTCAGCCAGTACCGCGGAATCATTATTGAAGCAATGTGTCAACAAGTGTGAATCAAATTTTGAATTTTCTTTTATTGATTCTAAAGATATATTAAATGCTTTCAAAACATTAGAAATTTAAAAAACTGCAGATTTATGGGGCCATTCCCTTAAAATCATTGCCTTAGTAATAAATATCATTGCATCATACCTAGCTGTAATATTTAACTGCTGTGTAACAAATGGAGTTTTTCCTGATTTAATGAAACTCTCAAGAGTAATTCCAATATTTAAGTCTGGCTGTAAATCAGATTCCACCAACTTTCGGCCTATCTCGGTTCTGCCTTCCCTGAGTAAAATATTTGAAAAAATAATTCTTAATCAAATGTTAAAACATTTTAACAAATTTGAACTGTTTCATCCTAAACAATTTGGATTTACAAAGGGTCGCTCAACCGTAGATGCTGGTGTGGAATTATTGAAAAAAATCTATGAAGCCTGGGAGGAATCACATGATGCAATTGGAGTATTTTGTGATTTATCTAAGGCATTTGACTGTGTTCATCATAATATTTTAATCAGGAAATTACACTACTATGGCATTACAGGCAAGGCCCTCAATCTTCTGACTTCGTATTTGAATGGAAGAACTCAGAGGGTCGATATCAATGGAATAAGATCAAACGGTGCCACTGTCACCATGGGTGTTCCACAAGGATCCATTCTTGGTCCGTTTTTGTTTTTGATATATATAAATGACTTGCCCTTCTTTGTTGGCGATAGGCATGGAATCGTACTGTTTGCGGATGACACTTTACTTTTATTTAAAGTGAAAAGACGAGTTGGTAAGTATGACGAAGTGAACATTGCGATTTCAAAAGTTGTACACTGGTTCAATGTTAACAACCTCCTATTAAATGGAAATAAAACCAAGTGTATTAGATTCTCAACGCCTAATTTAAGGCATACAGATACCAATGTACAACTTAACGGGGTCAAATTGGATCTTGTGGACTCTACTGTTTTTTAGGGATTAAGATAGATAAAAAACTACAGTGGGGACCACATATCGACAAATTAACGAGTAGACTGAGTTCAGCAGCATTTGCAGTTAAAAAAATGAGACAGATTAGTGACGTAGACACTGCGAAAATTGTGTATTTTAGTTATTTTCGTAGTGGGTCATTCCATGTCAAATCGACCAATAGTTGGAATCGACCCCTTTCGATTTGGACGAATTTTGGTCAGAAGTTTTCTTTTATCATAAAACGAAGTTCTTCCAAAGGAAAAAAAAATAAAAAAATTCTTTTCAAAAGATATGCAAATTCAAAATTTTGCGATTTTTCCAGTTTTTCAATTTTATTTTTGCAATATCTCGAATGCTATTATAGATACAGGAATGGGCTTTCATTTGTTTAAAAGGGGATACTTGGGGCTATTGATAAAAAATATTTTGGAAAAAAATTTTGAAAAATGCCAAATTTGTAAAATTTTGAATTTTTGAAAATCGTCAAAAATGAAGACCGCCATGAACATTTTGGCTCAATTTTTTTTGTATGATACCTTGTAATTTCTTCTTTTTTAAATAAAAAAACCCCTATCCAAAAATTTCAGGATCTTTTAAGATCATAACGAACTATTGGTCGATTTGACATGGAATGACCCTAGTATTATGTCTTATGGGATTCTACTATGGGGAAATTCCGCTGATATAAATACAATCTTTGTTTTACAAAAAAGAGCTGTAAGAGCTATTTACAATCTCAGTCCACGAGTTTTCCTAAAAGAAAAATTTAAAGAAATTAATATTTTAACCGTATCATCACAGTTTATAATTGAAAACTTGATGTATATTCGTAAAAATATTTCTTAATTTAAGAAAAATAGTGATGTACATAATGTAAACACAAGGAACAAAAACAATCTTGCTCTGCATGTATCACGTCTCCACAGAATAAGTAACTCTTTTATGGGGCAATCTATACGCTTTTACAATAAACTTCCAAATACTATTAAAGATCTACCAATACACAAATTTAAAAAATGTATCAAATCTAAACTTTGTAAAAAAGGTTATTATAAAATATCTGAATATTTGGATGATAATAAGGCATGGGATTAATTGCTCTTCATAGCAGTCTCACAGTAATTATAATATATTATTCATAAATACATTGTAATTGTAAAAACATGTTTTAAAAAAATGTAAAAAGACAAGCCCGCTGAGTTTCTTCCGCCGGATCTTATCAGTGTGTGGTCGCGTTTCTGATCCGGTAGTAACTCAAAAAATGTTGACTCATCAAAAGTGCCTGTAAAGGATAATTTGAATAAAAATGTTTTTACTTTTGACTAAGTTGGCAAGTGAATATTTAGACATTTTATTCCAGTTGGTGTCGGGAATTAATTCTTAACAGTTATACATGAACTACACAAGAGGCAAGCGTAAGCGTGCATCTCACTCCTTCGTGTACTTTTTCCATATTATTTCCGCCCGTTCTATCGTGATATTTTGGATGAAATCAGAGACTAAGAATATATTGCGAACGATGAATTACTAAATGAATGATGTACTAGAAAGGAAGAGTAATAGTTCGTTCCAGTCTGTGTCGGGAATTAATTCTTAATAGTACATAGTACATATACTACACAAATCCACAGGTTATACACTGAAACTATTACCACTGAGTGATTGAGGCGACTAAGTTTCAATGAATAATGTACATGAAAGTAATTTAAAAATTAAACCAAATTTGAATATCTATCAATTACACCACATGAATTTAAATATCAGTTAGTGGGTACAAATTAAAGATATTTAAATTCTCAAAAAATACCTGATTTAAATCAAAAATAATTTTCTAAATATGGATCTTAGTTACCGAGAAATTTGAGTAAAAATAATAAACAAAATGTAGAAACATACGTACGAAATTTAGGAGACGTGTTATACGCTTCAATAGATTATCAGACTCAATCAGAATCCAATTTCAACAATATTTAGAAATATGACGAATAAATAAATCTCTAATGATTCCAATAATTTGAAGAATTGGACCTCACTTAGGGGGGAGGGGGGGGAATGCACTCATGAGTGCACTCCATAGCATGCTATTGCGACAGGTATGGGTAAGAAGGTGGTAACAACCCCGATAAAGATATTAAAGCACTCTAACATCTAAGAACACTCTTATCTAACTAGAGATCACGATTTTATTGATATATTATATATTATATTGCTTTCTCTCGCTTTCAACAAGATGACTAAAATTAAGGTAGTTGATCCATTCTTCAAAAGGGATCTAGATTATCCCGTGGAGTCACGGTTTTATATTATATATTATAAGATAACAAACAAGAAGATGGCTCCCCTGATAGAAAGAGACAGCCATCGCATATAGACACCAAAGATGTTATTAGTGCGTTGTTAACCGTATGGCGAGGTGTTACTACTACTAGAATGAGTTTACCGGCTACTTTTCCCTCCAAACAGGAACACGACAATGTCAACATTGACGCTATTCCATCAGAAATAGGTAAGTCAGTGATACCAAATACTTGGGCGAGTCGTTGCGTAACACTACTTCCTAGTAGTCACGATGATAGTGATACATATAGCCAATTTTTCGTCTTTTACGAACTGTTTAGTAGAATTATCTCTTTACATTAAGAAAACTATCAGTTGTATGAAATAAAATAAATTGGAAAGTGCGCGTCAATCCAAGCGCAACGTAGATTTTTTTTTCACCCCCAAAACCAACTGTTTATTTAGTAAAGGAGGGGGGGGGACACTTGACTCTAACAAAAATTATTACTTTAAAGCTTAATGTTTCACAAACGGATCTCTTTATCAAAAGATTGTTTTCAAATACTTACTTATAATATTTTTTGAAATACTTTCTAATGATCCACACTATGGGGTACGCGAGAGAAAATTAACATCCGTATTTTACATATAGAGGAGCTACCCAAGAAAAAAGTAGTTTTCAAGATTTTATTTTACCACTTTGTTGCCATGATTTATATGTATACTCATGCCAAATTACAGTTTTTTACTAAGGATCTCTGAGATAGACTCGAGAAGGACGAAAGAATGCACGAACGGACATGGTGAAAGTATAAGGGTTCCTAGTTTACTTCGAAACCCTAAAAAGCGAAGGTATAATAAACATTCACAAACTCGTATCTTTACATCTACTTTATTCATTGGAGAAATGTACTGAATTTTTTATAAGCAAAATCTACCGGGCCTATTAAAAGTGTACTTTAGGTAAATATTTTAAAGGGTATGTCAGATTGCCAGATTTGATAATGATTTTCTTATTACACTCGCATTTTAGTGCAGTAGTTTGCTATTCTAGCTTAGATCACGAGGTCCCGTGTTCGATCACCGTGTTAGTATTTAATTTTTTTGTAGCAATAGTTCAGAATGCGATAGTGATGTGCTTTCATGCCGTGGATGAACATTTCAAACTATCTTTATATTATCATAAGATGGCAAACAAACGGATAGCATTCTGATAGAAAGAAACAAAAAACCTCTTTTCGTGTGAATTAGCAATGTTTAAATAATATATACTTAAACTAAAAGCCCTGATGATTCGATAATAGGCGAAACCGGTTGGCTTTAAAATAAATAGATGTTAGTTGTGAAACATTTATTTGTGAAATAGTACAAGTGTTTGACAAAATCAAACACAATGATCAATATTACAAAAATGATAGATTCCAAATTCAAATGTTATAATTTGTTTATTTTTAATCGTAACAGTATTTATGGCCAGACTTTCTATTTTAAAGTAGAATTAAGTCAAAATTATGTACCAATTTTTTACATATTCGGTATTAGAATCAAGTACTAAACACCCTGCTTTAGTATGTACAGACTTATACTACTCAATTTGCATATATAATTATATCAAGTGAGGTCCAGGGTTCGATTCCTGGCTCGGCAATTCAAAAATATGTTTTTTAAATTTTCTGAAAAAAAAAAACAACCTTGCTCAGGATTGGAAAATGCCGGTTTGCGATAGGCTTGCTACCTATCACAATGTGGGACCAAGTATCTTCGGTTAATCGTGGGTGCACTTATTGTGGTGCCTACATCTTCGGGGATACGGCCGTGAAGATACTTATATCAAGTGTATAGTGATTGTCATAAGCTGGTAACCAAGCGTAACCAGAATTTATCTCAAGAGAAGCATATAATTGAAGCAAATTAGTACTAACCTGTAACTATCCAGATTACAATAGCATTCCCTCCTATTGCGACTGCCAGCATTGCAGTGAAGAGACACACCCAAGAGTTGCGAGCCCACAACGGCATCATGTTGGAAGTGGGTGATGCTGTTGGCTTCTTGGGAACCAGGAGGGTCGCAGCTCCAAGGATGCTTCTGTTGAAATCCATTTCCCAGGTGTAGATAACCTACGAACATTTCGATGTGTGAAAATATGTTGTTTTTTAATTACTTATTATTGGTGCATAATATTTATTTATTTCTTATCTAATATTAAATTATAAATGTTGATGTCTTCATAAAGCAATGGTTCTAAGCTGGTAGTCCGCGAACCACTAGTACCTATGTCCCTACTTAAATATGTAATATATATATATATATATATATATATATATATATATATATATATATATATATATATATATATATATATATATATATATATATATATATATATATATATATATATATATATATATATATATATATATATATATATATATATATATATATATATATATATATATATATATATATATATATATATATATATATATATATATATATATATATATATATATATATATATATATATATATATATATATATATATATATATATATATATATATATATATATATATATATATATATATATATATATATATATATATATATATACTTATATAAAACATAAGTATAAAATTGGTGTATAATCTGTAAATAAAACTTCACTGGCGGACCAATTTGAATGCTTCCAGGAACCACCGGCTAAGAACACTGCTATAGTTTGATGTCGTAAGCAAAAATAATAATTAAATCATACTATTTATAGAAATAAGACATCCTAAAATACGTATTTTAGGATTCTTTTATCCTTCAATTTCGCTAAAATTTACAAACTATATTAAAGTGGGTACTAGCTAACACCTCACGTCTTGAGCGTTGGCATCTTTGTGACGGCCCTTACTTGAGTATGCGTCAAATATGAATATTAACAAGTTGAATACATAAATAATAATCATAGTATTCCAGAAATTTCATATTCATAAAAGGCTAACGATCTAGTATTAAACAAAGTTAGTGGTGTAATTTAAAATCCATAGGAATTATTTACGGAATACTCTGTCGTGCTTACTGTCTACAAATATGGATAAATTTTATTTTATTTATACCATATTGAAATTTCAAAATCGGGTAGTGATGAAATTGGTCGGATAGTATTCAAGGGGTGTTCAAGAGTCTCAGAAACCAGTGTGTTTGTGTATAAAAAGTTACTAGCTGACCGGCACAACTTCGCCCGCGAGAGCGCCCGCTACGTAATTTATGGATGACATGTTAGATTAAAATATCATTCACATAGGTTTTTGTTCCCTACAAACAAATTTTCATCCCCTATTTCATTCTTTTAGAGGTATGGTTTAGCTGACGAAGCTGAAGCTAGAAGATGGTAGACTATGAGAAGGCATTCGATTTGATCGAGTCATGGGTAATACTGCAGTCTCTCTAGCAATGCTGTATTGACTATCGGTATATCAAAGTGTTAAAGTAATTGTACAGAAAAGCCATGATATCGGTTCGAATACAAGGGCAAAGCATTGCAAAGGAGAATAAGGCAAGGAGACGTAATATCTCCGAAGCTCTTCACCAATACGATGGAAAATGCATTCAAGCTCTTGGAATGGGAAGGGCTCGGCATGAATATAAATGGTGAATACATCACTCACCTTCGATTTACCGACGATATTGTGGTCTTTACAAATCCACTGGAAGAGCTCAGCAAAATGCTCCATGACCTCAATCGAGTTTCCTACAGATGGGCTTTAAAATGAACATGGATAAGACGAAGGTCATGTCGAATATTCATGTTTTGCCCAATATAGTTTCGATGGGAGACTCGATTTTCGAAGTTGTTGACGGTTATGTCTACCTGGGACAAATGGTCCAACTAGGCAGATTCAACTTCAAGAAAGATGTCAATGACGAAATTAACTCAGCTGGCCAACGTTCGGGAAGTAACACAGCGTCTTCTCATTCAGAATACAAAAAAGCTTAAAGACAAAAGTCTTTAACCAGTGCGTGTTACCAGTGATGACCTACGGTGTCGAGACGTGGTCTCTAATTATGAGCCCCTTAAAAAATCTTGTGGTCACTCAGCGAGTTATGGATTGCGCTATGGAGGTAAGTAGAAGTGGCAATGGGCAGAGCACATAGCTGGAAGAATAGATGGCCGATGAGGAAGAAAGGTTCTGGAGTGGAGACCACGCACCGGCAAGCGTAGCGTAAGACGACCACCCACCAGATGGACAGATGACCTGGTCAAGGTCGCAGGGATCCGCTGGATGTTGGCTGACAGGTTACAATGGAAGTCACAAGAGGAGGCCTATGTTCAGCAGTGGACGTCTTATGGCCGATATGATGATGATAAATGAATTCTCTTCTAAGAATTTTAAACAAATTACAATGTTAAGGTCGTGTGTGTCCGAAATAATAATATAAACACACGCGAGCGTGCCATACGATTTTCGTTAGCCCAACGAATTTCAAAGCCTCGTGGAACCGGTAACGGGAAGGTAATTATAAAGTGCAAGTACGTAGAATGAATTAGGCCTGTAAGTGTACTGTATACTCGATTGAAGATAAGAAAGCTGAGTAACAGAGAGATCATTTGTGTTCGTTTGTATGTACGTACGTAGCCAACATGTATGTATGTGTATGAGTGTAGATGTGTGTGTATGTGTGTGTGTATCGGATTTGTATTGAAATTAATATACAAGTGTTTTTAGTCCAAGCTGTAACATTTGAATTATTTTCACAAATTTCCTAATTCACAAAACAAATTTGATTGTGTAATAAACTGCGAAACACAGTTAGCTTAGTGATGGTCAACTCGAGTCACTAACTCGAGTTGTGCTTAAATAGAGTTAACTCGGGTTAAATTCTCCTTAACTCTAGTAAGACTTGCAAACTCTGAACTTTCACTGTGCGCGAACAAGCGAGGAAAACAAGTAATTGTACGTTAGCGCGATTTGTTGATAAAGAAAAAAGGTAGGAAAAATTACACATACATACATATATTCACGCCAGATCTCTTACAGGTTAGGCAGAGAGAACCTAGTGCCATAAATCACGATCCTTGCAGGCTTATCTCGCTTCCTCCATATTCATCACTCTTTTCATACACACGCCGGTTGCGAAGACTTGACACTACCTTCGGTTATTATATATTTCGTCTTGGTCTTCCCGGTAACTACATCCTTCCACATTCGCATTGTATATGTGTTTTGTTAAACTTTCATCTACCATTGTACTACATCTACATGTCCGAACCAACGGAGCATGTCCTTTCTCATCTTTACACCGACACTTTCTTTCAAGCCTAATTTTTCTCTCACTTCCACATTACGAACCCGGTCCGCGAGTGTTACACCACATATTTTTCTTAGCGACCTCATCTCGACCGCGTTGATTTTACTTTCATGCCCTTTCTAACATACTGAACTCTCACTTCCATACAATAGCGTTGGGATAAGCACATAATTTAACGTAGAGATTGTATACTCTTTGCTGAGAACGAATTTTAATAGCCAGAGAGTGGACGTGTAAAAATGTTAAGATTCGTTTAAATATATGGGAAATGCCACGTTAATCACATTAAAAAGAAGCATCCAAAGTTATTGTTGGGAAAAAAATATTTTAACTTGGCCGTTAAAATAATAATAATATTTCGTTAATAGTTGGCGAATAAAAATAATATTTCGGTTGAATCATTTACATCGGAGGAGCCTTTTCAAAAAAATTGAGGCACACTCTGCCGCGCTTGGCCACTAAACATAAGTGCTTATATAAGACACAAACATAAATACAGAAATATATAAAATTACTAAAAGCATTTTTTTACCACCTACTTTGTGTAGTATCGATAATTATCACAAGATAATTAGATGAATTAACAATTATTAAAAAAATGAAGCAGCCACAAACTATTATCCTGTTCAAAGCCTTGTCCTGCTAACTCGAGTTCAACTCGAGTGAATTTTAATTCGAGTTTACTCGAGTCCGAGTTGGCACTTCTATAAGTCCGTCCCTGATGTTATTTATAAAAGACTTATAAATAGTAACATATGTTCGATGGAAATTTCAAGTATAATATTTTATTATTGGCTGTGACCTTACCCTGTAAAGGTCAAGTACTATATTATTCTATTTTTCATTGATATAACGAAATCATACAAGAATCGCCATCAGCCTAAATAAATTGATCCTTATTTTAAATTATCTGGTAAAGTGCGTGTTAGGCCATGCGCTATTTAGGGTTCCGAATTTTTTATATTATAATATAGCAAATAAGCAGATGTATCTCCTAATGGAAAGAGTCTACCATCGCCTATAGACACCAAAGGTGTTACACCAAAAATGATACGTTGCTATCTTGTGGCGAGGTCTTATGCCACATGCATAAATTTACCGGCTACCACAGCGTCCAAACCGGAACACGACAGTGAAAAACACTGATGCTATTGTGGCAGGAATAGTTAAGGCGATGGTACCAGATAAAACTTCTCCAGGTATATTTTATAAGTAGATTGACTATTACTTCAAAACTTGTCATCTAAGCCATGGCTTAGTAAATATAACGAAGACAAAAGAAAAACTATCATGTAGGTTTTCTTTTGACTTCGTTATATTTATTACTACCATGATTTCTTTTCTCATCTAAAAACGAACCGTTTAGCCTACAGAGGGGGAGAGCAAACGCTTAACAAAAATTAGCGCTTTAAAGCCTAATATTTTACAAACGAGTCCATTAATCGAAAAGTTGTTTTCACAAACCTACAATATTTTTAAAAACCTACACAACGATACCCCACACTGTGGAGACTTTATGATTTTCAAGAATTTTGTTGCAATGAATAATATGTATATTTATGTAAAACGGAACCCTAAGAACGTTTTTTTTTTTTATATCATAAAATAGCAAACAAGCAGATGGGTCTCCTGATGGAAAGAGTCAACCATCGCCTATAGACACCAAAGATGTTAATGGTGCGTTGCTATCTTGTGGCGAGGTCTAATGCCACATGCATAAGTTTACCGGCTACCTTACCCTCCAAACCGGAACACGACAGCGACAAGCACTGACGCTATTGCGGCAGGAATAGGTAAGGCGGTGGTACCAGACCCGGGCGAGACAATGCAGAACTCTACCACCTAGTAGCCACGATGGTAGTGACTCGATAGCCAATCGGTCGCCTTTTACGACCTGCCTGGCAGAACGGCAGTTGGCCTATTCTACAAAGGAGGCCGGGACCAACACGGCGAGACACGTCTACGTTATACCATAAGAAAAAAAAAATTGTCAACAAAAATTAAAAAAAAATCGTTTAAATTTTAATAAAAGTAAGTAATTAAATATATTATACCGAAAAAGATAAGCAAAGAAAATTTTTATTCTCTTATTTAATTTGATTACTCTTACTAATAATATATATTTTTAATTAATTATTCAGATCTAATGTCAGTTATGTGGAAGTAAACGATATTGATATTTACTTTAAATTGATCTACAACATAGAGTTTAATGTATTACGTACTAGAGACCACTAGACCACATCGCCTCTGTGGCCTAATGGCCCAATGTCGGAGTTGACTACAGGAGGTCCCGGGTTCGACACCCGGGTCGGGCAACTTAAAAATATGTTTTTTCCGTTTTCTGATGAAAGCAACGTTGCCAGGAATTAGAAAGTGCCCGGTGGCGATAGCCTGGCCACCTATCACATTGCGGTATCAAGTATCTTCGGCTAATCGGCTAATTCGGCGTGAAGATACTTTACATACTAGAGAGTAGTGGTAACACTGGTAAGTCCAACCAAAGTCAAAATTAAGCAGCGCTACAGCGTACATAATGTATATTCGCGACAAAAAAGTAGTAAACGCCGTGATTTCATGGCGCTTACGCATTTTTTCCAAAGAGCCCTGACGTAGGTGCAGTCCATAGACCGCACTTTAGTAGAAAAAGAGGCGTGGCGCATGCCTTGTCTAGTAAGTTAGAACATAGTAGTCTTTGATTCACAAATATACGAAAACAATACAATACAATACAATAACTCTTAAGATAACAATATCTTTTAACTAGCACGACCGTGTTGTTGCGAGTGACAGATAAAAATACAAAATGGCGCTGGGCCATTGAGTGTTCCCACCTTAAAAAAATATATTTGAATGATTTTGTTATATTTGTCTTAGTTCAAAATATAATAAATATATGCGATCGATATCATTACTTATTTGGTCACAACACTACAACTTACAATTAGAACTGTCATAGAGAAAATAAAGAAATGGAAATAGTATAGTTTAGTGTTTTATATTCTTTACCTCCATTTTTGAAAATCGAAATTCCGTTAGTTCCCTAGGGTTTGAGTTCGTAGAAAGCTTTTCTGCAGATCACTGCAGGAAAGCTTTCTACGAACCTAGTATTTTTTATGTGTAGTAGATTATGATTTGCAACACTGCAATGCAACACTTACACACAGTAAGTGTTGCATAAACAATCGAAACGTGGTTGACGGCATTCAGTTCAATTCCGCAAAATTAGACTTGATAAAAATTTTAATCTGTTCGACGCAGTAGATTTAGAAAAGTTTAGAAACCCTAAAAAAGCGACGAAACAATATTTTTTCAAAATAACTGCCAGACTGCGGTTGCTGCAAATCGGATCAAACTCGGTTGATTCGTTTGCTCTAGTAATTGCAAGTATTTCTGGTAGAAAAAAATGGTATGGAGATTTAATAAAAAAATGTCAAATCTTATTATAATATTTATATATTTTATTTACTAGAATATTTTGTTAGCTATACAATAAAATTAATAAAGTGTTTTTGCAATTTGCAATAAAATTAATAAAGTGTTTGAGAAAGAGAAAATCATCTTTTTCTCTTTCTCAAACATTCATTTCACTAAGAGTATTATCAGTGTACTTGTTGAAACTCCCAAGGGACTTCTAGAAAAAACATCGAAAGATGTTATCGATCGTACCCTTCAAAAATTTTAAAGTGACAACCTACGTAAATTCGACACTGACAATATATATATATATATATATATGTATCTTTTTTAGCTCATTATCGGGGTCATATGACTGAAGAAATAAAATTGACGTGTTTTACTCTTATTTTACTCTTCCTTCGTATAGTAATAGTTCCATGGTGCGTATATATTTTATTTATTTATTATTTTCATGCTAAATACAATTATTTAGACTAACGGTCGCATGTGACGGAAATTCGACAGTAATCTTTTTTAAAGACTTTGAACCGTGAAGATAGTTCAATATACATATTGTGTGTGTTATATAATGTATGTCACATGAATCGTATTAAATTCGATGTAATGTAATCAATCAATTATTTAAATTGTATCGATTATTTTTTTCTTTTTATATTATAAATGGTTTGTAAAATACTTATGGTACTTACTGTTGATTAAACTAAGTATTAATTAAGAATACACTTTTACATATACTTACGAGCTTCTATTTCGATTAAATTATTTACATAAATCAATTATAATTTTATCGATTATAATATCGATTTAATCACATAAATGTAGTATGTAATGTTTATTTTTAATATTTATAATGCATTTTATTTATTAGGTTTCTGCAGTCTTTCGTAATATAAACTTTAACTGTGCCAAATGTCATACTCCATCGTCCGCGCAATTGACTTAAAAAGGGGTCCAAAGGTTTTCCTTTACATACATTAATATACTCATATTATATAGATAAACTTGTGTTTAAATCATTTCAATTATAAAATACTACAGTTTTTAAGTTTCTTTGATTCATTTATTATCATCTGACAGATAGCAGCTTACACCTAAACTCTCATCAAACTTTTGAAGTTATAAGATGATTTTCTTATTTGAAACTTTGGAGGACGGGGTAAACCTTAAAGTCATAAAGAAGGTGAATTATTCAACTTAAGGGCTCTTTAGCTCTAAGCCGGTACTATTGTTATAACAGCTCAAGTTTTCGATCAAAAGAAATGTAAATCTTTTAACATAAATTAGGATTTTATTTGCTTTAATTTATGGAACTGTTGTCGGTATTTTAATTGTGATCACAACTTTTATCTACCCCTTCAGGTGTAGAAAATTTTAGAAATTGAGTTATAACGACCTGTTTGCCTGTTAATGTGATTATGTGTGTATATACATACACACACACACACACACACACATATATATATATATATATATATATATATATATATATATATATATAATGTGTGTGTGTAAGTATATGTATATATTATTTCTATAGCTCAGTGTTTGTAGATTTTTCGCTGTGATGTATTAATGTTGAAAGTACTGTTTTGTCCTATTTTTCGTATTTATACATATGTATTATTTGTATAAACTTATGTTTGCATGAGATAAACTCTAATGTATGTTTATCTGCTGACAAAGCTTTGTACATTGATATAAAATACCCTTTGTAATAATCTTTCACAACACCGGTCCTTGTACAGGTTCTGTTGGAAGAAATCTCTTAAATAGATATATACACCTATGTATAATATCTTATCCATTTATCGTTAGTCATTGTTAGATTATATATTTTTTTTACATAAAGAATTAAATAAATAATAAAATAAGTAAAGAATTTCCACGAATTCGGGCAAAAGTAAACTAAATAAACGTTAGTACCATGCTGTAATAGCAGTTGAACAGGCTGATTGGGGATACGAAGGCACGCCACGAGCATACTGAAATACTAAATAGTAGATCGTCTCTGTTTCCTTTCACGTCTTGCACCCACTAAGAACTTATTGTATGCTGATAACACAAACATATTCCTACTCGTATATGCTCCCTAAAAGCGATTAGGATGTTTTGAAGTTTCCTAAATACTTCAAGCATCTTGCCATTCCATCATTAATCATACCTATTGATTGTTAAACGTCAATATATTGCACATGGCGCAAGTAACACTGCACATAGTTTAATAACAAACTAACAACCTTTTTTTTGACTGCCTCGTGGTCTAGGTTAGCCTATTCGAGAGATTATGGGGTCTCGGTTTCGATTCCCAGGTCTAGCAAAAGTGCTATTGCGGTTTTTTTGATATTTTCTCAAGTCGTTTTGGAGTCTGACAGGTGGTGTGTTGCCGTCCCGTGCCTCGGACAAGCCTTGAATGAGCGTTATTAAGAAATAAAAAATGGCGTGGTCTTTGATACCTATTTATAAGTATTATGATTTATGACATTTCGCAGTATTTAAATTTTTAAATAATTGACATCGGCATTGACATCATTAGCTGACATCTTTACTACGCTAATAGCAACGCATTACTAACATCTTCTGTGTATTATTCCAAAGTTAAGTTGTTTTTTAGATAAAACTCAGTCCTACTAATATAAATATCCATACTATCCATATATATATATATATATATATATATATATATATATATATATATATATATATATATATATATATATATATATATATATATATATATATATATATATATATATATATATATATATATATATATATATATATATATATATATATATATATATATATATATATATATATATATCATAAATGCGATTCGAAGGGTACCCGGACTAACACGGAGGAAAATAAGTTATCTGTGTTCCGTTCCGTGTATCGTGTTGGTTATTAATTGCTTATTTATATTATCTATATATATAAAAATCAATCCCTATTTTCCTTGGTCACGACATCACGCCTGAATGGCTGGACCAATTTCGGTATTTTTTGTTGTGTTTGTAATTGTAAGGAGAAGGTTCTTATAAATGAAAATATTAAGATAATTGCGCGGAAAAAAATATTTAAGAATACTTAACCACCATATAAATTTTAATGCCATTTTGGCTGCGTGGAAGGACAATCCCGTAGAGCGTAGACTTATATAAATTACGTGTCACGTTGTTTGTCCGCTATGGATTCCTAATATGAATGGCAAAACAACGTTTGCCGGGTCAGCTAGTTTGTTATAATATTTGAAGCATTGCAATGTTCCAAATATTGTAATATGGGTCGTTCGCTTGTTTTATTAGTTTTATTAAATATTTGGCCTTATCATGCAATCCATACTAATCCGTACTAATATTATAAATACGAAAGTCTATCTATTTGTTTGTCTATCTTTCTGTTACGTTTTCTTGGCCAGTCTTTGAACCTTTTTTGATAAAATTTGGCATGGAGATAACATAAAATCATAGGTCAAATATAGGCTAATATTATTTCAAAAATCATACCCTAAGAGGCTAAAATAGGGGATGAAATTTTGGATTAAAAACTGTACCGATGACATGTTAATTACCATGCAGGCAAAGCTGCGAATTAGATAATATAGCATAAGTTAAAAAGGGTATGTCTGACTTGAATTCTTTAAACGGCATGCACTTTATGAATGTAAAGGATGTCAATGGTTTGAACAATACTAACAAATTTTACTAAAAGTTAGTCAGTAAAGTTTACGCTTTTGTGCAAAATGTTTTGAAACGTGATACCACAAAAACATATAACGAGACGTTATCTTTATTACTTTAATATTTATAGTGTTTTACATAAGATGTTACAAACTTTTTTCCCCATGTTGGTCCCGGGATCCTTTGAAGAATAGGCAAACTGCCGGTCTGCCAGGCAGGTCGTAAAAAACGGCCGATTGGCTATATGAGACACTACCATCGTGGCTACTAGGTGGTAGAGTTCTGCATTGACTCGCCCGGGTCTGGTACCACGGCCTTACCAATTCCTGCCGCAATTGCGTCAGTGCTTGTCACTGTCGTATTCCGGTTTGGAGGGTAATGTAGTCGATAAACTTATGCATATGGCATTAGACCTCGCGACAAGATAGCAACGCACCAATAACACCTTTGGTGTCTATAGGCGATAGTTGACTCTTTACATCAGGAGACCCATCTGCTTGTTTGCTATCTTATGATATTAAAAAAAATGCAAATAATTAAAATAAAATAATAAAAGGACTGGAAAAGGATAGACACCTTCAACCTGTAACTTTTGCCGTATCAGCGTAAGGCAAAAGTTACAGGTTGCCGCGCGCATCTTAAAATTTCACTCTCATAATTTTTTCATAACGCGCCTAAAGAAATATAACTTAACTAAATATTCTTAACCATTCCTTTTATATAAGAGGAGAAAAGATAAAATTAAAAATTTCAAAAACCCCCGACACTTCCTCAGATCGCCATACAGCTTCATATGCATCATTTTAAGAGAGAAACGTGAAAAGACTTAATGATTTTCAAAGGGGGATCTTGCAGCGTCAGGTTAAGGTTACTACGATTCCTTACCCAATGAGCTTGGGTTGTATTACTACAAAACTCCCATGGCCACTCCATGGCTCCACTATGTAACCCTGGAAATTATTTTGATTCTGAGTGCATGTAAAAACATAACAAATGATTCTTATCGACCTTTTCCGGCTTATTACTAGACACTGGAAAATATCCTGATCCAAATACTTTGGATTAAATTTACTCCATTTTATTCCAAAGTTTCCATGGCCTCCATATAAGACCCCGGATCGTTTAGCACCAGGATGTTTGTTAAAACAGAACAAAGGATCCCAAACTCGATAGGTTTATCTTGTTTACTTTAGAAGTTCCCATGGCTACCTTCCGATTCTATTATTAGATACTGGAAATCGTCCAGCACCATATTGTTTGCCAAAGCAAATCGATGAGTCCCCACTTGATGGGTTAACCTGGTTTAGCTGAGGAGTTCTCGGGTATATTTTTCAGCTCTATCATCAGATACTGCAAGCCATTCCACTCCAAAGTCCTTATAATAACAAATCAAACGACACCAAATTCAATGGTGTTGCTCTATTTTATTCCAAAGTTCCCATAACGTACTCCCAGCTTTATCATGAGACTCTGGAAATCGTCTAGCACTAGAGTGTTGGTCCAAACAGAACGAATGAGTCCAATTTCGATTTATCTTATTTAGTTTAGGAGTTCTCATTGTTACTTTCCAGTTCCATGATCAGATCCTGAAAATCATCCAGCACTAAGGTGTTTGCCAATACAAGACAATTAAATGCTATTTAAAAGAAATTACCTCGTTTAGTTTAGGAGTTCATTTTGTAGTTGCGTTTTAAAGCTGAATTCTTGGAGTTACAATTTCACTTTTTCGGCTCAATCTTCAGAGCCTTATCATCATGAAAAAAGATCTTACTGTAACAAATTAATTGACTCCAAACTCCACTATATTAGAAATTTCTATCTGTGAGTTACAATGACATACTTACGGCTCCATCTTCAGATTATCGACATTATATATAATGGAAAGAACACGTCATCAAAAATCCATCGAGTCCATACTTACCCATCTTATCTCTTTCTACATTCTACACGTGAGTTTCGGTAGCTTTTTCAGCTCCATCTTCAGATCCTCGTCATCATGAACAGTAATCAGTACTTTTAGCAACAAGAGCAATGAGTCCAAACAAGGTTATCTTTTTAAAACTCTACATAAGAGATTTTCAATCCCTACGCCCAGGCTACATGATGTGTTTTATTGGATGGTACCATAGTATTGCATTGTCACTGAGCTTTCATAAGTCTGCCAAACTTTTGTACAAATGTATATCAGAAAGTCGTTAAATAGTGGCTTGCAATATTTAGTAAATCTATTATTTACATACGAAAATTGTCAGTTAAATAGATGCTGATGATTTTCGAATGAGAATCTTAAAGTATTACGTCAAGGTTACCATGTAATTGCAATATCAATAAAGTAAGAGAATACAAAATTTAGTATTGATAAAGCCACTACAAGTTGTTTAATTCCTTTCATCAATTCCTTTCATCTTGAAACGGCTAAACAGATTCTATTGAGACATAGCTAAGAACCATCTCGCAAAACAGGGCTTTGAATTACAAAAAACCGCAACCAAATTGGACCATCCGCCAGGTCGCTACGATGCCACGGACAGACACACAGATACACACATACACAGATACAGATATACAGATACAGATACACAGATACAGATACACAGATACAGATACACAGATACAGATGCACAGATACAGATACACAGATACAGATACACAGATACAGATACACAGATACAGATACACAGATACAGATACACAAATACAGATACACAGATACAGATACACAGATACACACCTGAAACTTATAACACCCCTCGTTTTGCGTCGGGAGTTAAAAAACATACAGAGCGGACAAAAAAATAATCTATACAGAATAATTTCAAACGCTCTTGTTACGAAATAACAAGAGCATTTGAAATTCTTCTGTATAGATTATTTTTTTGTTCGCTCTGCGTTGCTTAACGTGTTAGCACATTAAGCTTTTCAGTTCGAAAATAATGTTCAATAATTCGTAAAATCCGGTGAACGTAACTTTTTATCCATACGGGAATTCTCTCACTAAAGTTTTTAGCCTGCAGCTGTGCTGCACTTCTGTTGGTGAATATTCATTCCTAAATCGTATCATATCTAAATTAAATTTTAAAAGTGAAAAAATTCTAGAAGTTAATTTATCCATATCCACTCTAATATTATAAATGCAAAAGTGTCTCTTTTTTTCGTCACTATCGTGTTCCGGTTGGGAGGATAAGGTAACCGGTAAACGTATGCATGTGGCATTAAGACTCCGCCACAAAAAATAACAACGCGCCATTGACATCTTTAGTGTCTATAGGCGATGGTTATCTCTTTCCATCATGAAAGCCATCTTTTGCTATCTCATTATATAAAAAAAATATCTGTCTGTAAAGATTTCACGGCTAAATCGCGGAACTATTTTTGATGAAATTTGGTATGGACATAGTTGAAAATCTGTGGTCAAATAAAGGCTGCTTTGTTTTCAAAATTCACCCCCTAAGGGGCTGAAATAATGGATGAAACTTTATTTGAAAAACTATACCGACGACATGTTAATCTACACGCGGGCGGAACTGCGTGGGTTAGCTAGTTAGAAATACGTGATAATTGATATCAGGTCAGTAACTGCAGCGATGGAATATCCATCCATCTCGTCAACCAGCGAACGTTGTATACCGGAAAGTCTATAGTTCCGAGTAACAACTCGGTTTATTCTGTCTATCGTAAAAGGGAGTTGGCGTGATGATACTTTATATAAAGATATTGACTTCGTAAAATCTTGTTTAGAACAAGAAGATGGGTAAGATATGGGTCAGAAAACCGAACGCAAAGACTAAAGACGCGGTCACACGCAGCAAATTGTAGATGGGCGAATCAAGGCCTTTTTTCTACCAACTAGCGATTGCTCTGTGATAGAAATTCGACTATAGACTAAATAATAACATTTTCTTCTATATTTAACAATAGATTTAAGCTTTAAACACAATAATATATGAGTATATATTGACATGCATGTCACATTTATGTAGTGTTACATATACTACATGTCAATATGTTTTTTTTTTAAATTAATTTAATGTATTTCTAATGCATATTGTGTAAAAATATTAGATTTCTGCAGTCCTCCGTAATATAAACGTAAACTGTGCCAAATTTCATACTACACTATTCGCTTAGTTATCTTAAAAAGAGATACAAAGTTTGTTTCACGTCTTATCATATATAATTACTTGTCTCGTTGTTTGTTCGCGATGGACTCCGAAACTATTAAACCGACTTCAATAAAATTTTGTAGTTATCAACTGTTTGGTCCAATTATCCAATTATCTCAATTAATCCCCAATCATAAATACCTCTCCAAAATATTTAATACAAATAATTTGTATGGCAAAACAACGTTTGCCGGGCCAGCTAGTAATATTATAGATAACAATACTTGATTTAAATTGCGACATTTTATTAAAAAAGATTATAAAACGCCTATTTCTTTTCCACAAGTGAATACATTTATTTCCCAGGAATGAATAAAGAAAGGCCTACGCTACATCAAATTTAAAGCTTATTCGTCAATTTCCATCGTCAATAATAATAGGAACATTTTGTTTGAAGTTTTAAATTACATTACGCTGAATAATACGTAGAATGTAAGGAAAAATTTCATTTGCAAGGCCGATATTTTTCCTCCTCACAGAAATATTATTAAGGGAATTAGATGAAAGTTAAAGAGTGAATTACAGTACGTAATACACATACTCGTATATTATACTATTATTATAAACAAAGTGACGGACTAAAAATAAAGAAATTGGCCACGGGAAATGTTGGGTTCCAAGTTGCCCATCACAATAATGCGGACTAAGGAGAGGGCTTTTATTGTTATACTATTAACATTTGGATATATCTGCACCACAGGTACACCGTTTATAAAAACTTCTCCATGTACATTTTATAAATTGGTAGACTATTACATAAAAATTTGTTAAACCTCTTAAGAGTTAAGACACGCTTTTAAGACAGGAAACTGTGAAACAGGAAAAAATGGCATGCCCCATTGATTCGGATAGTAGAAAGTATGGTAGATGAAAGGTTAACAAAACAGAGATACAATGCGAATGTGGAAGGATGTGGGTATCGGGGAAATTGACACTGATATACCATGAGCAGATTGAGCGGATATTATCCGAAGGTGGTATCAAGAGTCTTCACAATCGGCGTATTTGTATGAAGAGAGAAATCAATGTGGAGAAAGCAAGACAAATCTCGTAGAATCGTGACAAGCTGCACTCGGTTCTTTCTGTTTAATTCAAAAAGAATCTGACGTAAAGATATGTACATATGTATATAATATAGTACCTGAATGTTTTTGTTGTAAAAGCAGTTTTTATGAATATATATTAAAATGCAAATTGCATTCTTAGTGCAATTTAATCAAGCCAGCCAGCAAGCCTGATCGACAGGCTAGTAAAACCTCGGTTTTATGGCTCGTTGGTAAAGCTTGCGCATGTATCATTGAAATACCGCGGTTTTATATCCCGACGAGCTTGACTCACGTCTCGTCATGTTTTATTTATTTCGTCCAAAATTCTTCGGACATGACGGTTTTGCTCGCTAGCCGATCAGCACAAATGAGCCACAAGTAAAACTGGAAATCGCGGTAGAGGCTTGTACGTCGATCAGGGCCTTTAAAGGTACAATTGATTTTGTTACCAACTAGCCGTTCCGGCAAACTTCGTACCGCCTTTGAAACAATAATATATATATATATATATATATATATATATATATATATATATATATATATATATATATATATATATATTACAGCGATTCCCGCGGTTTTCCGAGCGGTAGCCATACTTTTTGAGTATTACTACACTAATTTCGTTGAGGTTCACTATGTAAGATAGCAACATTGCAAATTAATCATATTATTATTAGTTACACATGACCATTAACTATTGGTTTCTTAATATGTACCTCTTTTAGCAATCAACCTGTACTTATGAAAACACCGTTCTAGAAGTATATTTTTACTATATCCAACTTGTTATAGCACTATCAACGCGTACTACGAAAAAATGTTAAGTAGAAATTTACAGTAACAACCCTATAAAAAGTTTTTATCGCTTGCCCCAAAACTTTTCGGAGTCAACAGTAAATATACGGCTGTGTACATATTTTAACAAGGGTGATACTGCAAAAGTTTATTTTTATAAAAGATGGAATGATAAAATTTTAATTATAACGAAAAATTCAAAGTTCAAAACGTTTTATTGCCTCAAACACTTTGTGTCAACAGAATTACGAAGGCCTCGATCGTTACTTTTTATTACACGTCAGTGGGGATTTTTAGGGTTCTATACCCAAAAAGCAAAACGGGACCCTATTTTTCAGATTTTACTGTCGGTCCATCCGTCTGTCTGTCAGTCACTAGGCTGTATCTCGTGAAACGTGACGAATAGTTGAAATTTTCGTGATTTTTTTTCGACCTTAATAACTGGTAGACGCTTGAAATGTTCACAGTATATTTAGTTAACTTAAAAAATATAATAAAATAAAATAAATATTTAAGAGGGCTTCCATACAGCAAAGGTGTACTAGGAACCCTTATATTTCCCTATGTCGGTTCGCAGTGTAGCTCAGTGATCCTTAGTACTAAAAAGCTGTTATTTGTCATGAATGAATGAATGAAATATTAGTGACGGTAACAAAGTAATAAAATAAAAATTTGAAAAATATTTTTAGTAGCTCCTCTACATGTCGAGGGGAGATATTATTTTTTTTGTATACTCCATAGTTTGGGGTATCATTAAAGATTTTTTTTTAAATATTGTAGGTTTGTGAAAACAGTTTATAACCAATTTATAAAATGTACTTGGAAAAGTTTTTACAGGCAGTGAACTTGTGAAGTAAAAGTTACTTCATAAGTAACTTCTACTCCAAAACCCTTTTCTTAGTCTGCGTTATTGTGATAGGTAATTTCGGAACCTTACATTGCTCGTGGCCCGACACGCACTTTAGCAATTTATTTATAGATGACGGTACCCTTCGAGCGCTAATCCGATTCAAACTTAGCCGATTTTTAACATGATTTTTACTGCAGAAGTTTAGTTTGATGAAAGAAATAATGACAAAATTGATGCGGATGTTTCGTAACAACGTGAAATTTGGAACCAAGCCCACATTTCAGTTCTTACATAGGACTGCAAAAAATATATAAGTTTGTGGCTTATTTTGTTAAATTAAAGCTGAATTATAAAACCTTTTACCTTTTTTGTCTGTTTGTTTGTCTGTCTTTGAATATGTTCACTATTTTATCTTTGTTAGTCAGAGCCCCTTTGACGGATAGATTATCTGCCATTCTGCTAGGCAATTTGTAAGAGGTTAGGAACAACAGTCTTACCTATTTCTGCTATTGGTGCTTGTCACTCTCGTGTTCCGGTTTGGAGAGTAAATTCGCCAGTAAACTTATGCAAGTGACGTTAAAACCTCACCACAAGGATAGCTACGCACCATTAACATTTTCTAAGGAGTCTAAAGGCGATGGTTTTCCCTTCCCATCAGGGTAGCCATCTGCTTGTTTGGTATTTCATAATTTGAAGTAAAATATTTTGACCCAACAATAAATTTTCGCCGTGTGAGTAAGGTACCAATTTCAATATCAATTGCTTGAATACGTAGCCAGCAACGTTGCCATTGCGTCTTAATGAGACAGAGCTCTGATAGTATAGATAGATAGAGTCAAGTTTTCAAGAAATGACTACTTGTGAACTTTCACAAAGACTCCTTATTACTTATTATACTCCTCATTACAGACTTATCTACATGCGGTCCGAGTAGCTTTAAGGGTTTTCCTCAAGGAATATAACATCTGCCACTTGGCTAAATACGTCACTTCCATTGTTCTCCTTAACGTCTGAAATTCTGAATTCCTCAACGTCTCACCCACGTTTCGTACCAATGCTTTTACTATTTTGGCCGCAATAGCGCCAATTTTTGTCATTATCGTATTTGGGTTTTAAATGCAAGCCGGTAAACATGTGAAATTACCAGTGCGCCACATGCATAGAAAACCATTTTAACATTTTTGTGTCTTTTGCCTTTTCCCATAACGAAAATTATAAGTTTGTTGCTACCCTATGATATAAAAAAATAGTAGCACAGTGGTCCCTTTTAAATAAGATGTAGCGTTCAGGAAAACAGAGACATTGAAATCAGTTTGACCCATTAGTTATCTATAAAGTCTGTTTATGTAACAAAATCCACTGGTGGAATTACCTTCGTGAAATTTGCAACATTTTAGTTTCCAATCAAAGAAAAATAGTCACATCACAAATACTATAGAGTCATAAATAATCTGGCGTCAACTTAATTTCGCCATATTTGTTTAACATTTTGCCAAATCCCATTGAATTGATAATACATTTATAAAACAGTATTTAAAAAAGTAAACAACTTCAAATAACAAATATATTCTTATTTAAAAAAAAAACTGATTTAGATGAAATTTAGACTGTTCCCTAATTTGGAATATACCTGACTTAAATGGAATAGAATAATTTCGATATGACTTTCATTTTCCGAGAAATTCGTGGACAAACATACAAACGTACATACACTTACCAAATTAAGTACACGTGCTTGGACGTCTCAATAGATGATTATACTCAAATATTATCCAATTCCAACAATATTATATAGATATGTTTCAAACTGATAAACGCCGTTTTTCCTTCAGTTGAAAATATTTTCATTCTGCCCGTTTTTCTGTTTAATATCCTTGCTTTAA
The DNA here is from genome assembly GCA_036924255.1 of Apodemia mormo. Lineage (NCBI taxonomy): Eukaryota > Metazoa > Arthropoda > Insecta > Lepidoptera > Riodinidae > Apodemia > Apodemia mormo. The sequence goes on along the minus strand of JAUPFN010000009.1, from coordinate 8,474,906 downwards.
TAACAGCCCAGTTAGCTTGATTTCATACTCCTCCCCAAAATATTTGTTAAAAGGAGTACAGTTTTTGCTTTGTATCTATAACGGATTTGAATGGCACACAGGTAGACGATGATCTGAAATAGCATATAGGCTACTTTTGATCTCAGAAAAATTCGGTAATCCCACGGGATACGCCAAAAACTTTTATAATGAAGCGGACCTCACGCTGCAGCTAGTAATACATAAACTTATACTAAGCATAAGGATTATATTTATGTAGCTTAGTCTAACAAATTGTGTTCACATAAATATCTGTTTAATCCAATCAAGAATTTCAACAACTTTGTTTCGAAAAACCCGCATCTACTTTTTCATTACTTCTTTCAGAAAACTGAACTTCTGCGCCAGGTACCATCCCTGTTAAAAATTTAAACTGCCATTTAGTATTATGTTACCGTCAAGGCCTTCGTAATTCTGTTGACCCCGAACAATTTCAGGTACTTAATAAATGATTTTGATGTCATTCGAATAAGTTCGTTATTAACTTACAATTATTTTCACATTACGTGTTGATAGTGCTATAATAATTTTAATGTAAGTAATCTTTTTTTTGATTTTTATGTAATATTAAAGTATAGTGTACATTAATTGCGTAGTAAATAACAAGTACATAAAATATTTTTAAAATCTATATATTATACGTAAAAAGCAAAGGTGACTGACTGATGTATCAACGCACAGGCCAAATCCTTGAGGTTAGAAACTTGAAATTTCGCACACGTATTTCCCTTATGTAGCAAAAGGAACCCATTAAGGAAGGAATTTTCAAAATTTAACCCCAAAGGGGGTGAAATAGAGGGTCAAAGTTTGCATGAAACGACACGACCTGCCTCTCCTTGGTGCCTTGGTGGCATCGATGCAGCGGTCAGCTACACAGGGAAATCGGCTGTTGATCTAACAACAGGCGTACTTTACGGTAGATCTTATGGCGGTGTGGCATTATTGTGGCAGAGAAATGTGTTTAGTGAAGTTTCAGTGTTAAATTGTGAAAGTGAGCATATAATAACTATAAAAGCAATTATTAGGGACATGCGGAAGATCTTGATTGCATCTGTGTATATGCCTACAGATCAGCCTGATAATTTGTCAATATTTGTTCAGTACCTGGGCCAATTAAATGCAATCATTGAAGACAGTGACATTAAAACAGTGTATATGTTAGGGGATTACAACGCACACCAGGGTGCATCATTTTGCAATGAGTTATTTCATTTGTAATAAAGGCAGTGGGTGTGTAGAGACATTTTAAGGCTTGGTATAGCTGCAGACACTCATACCTATGTTAGTGAGGCTCAGGGGTGTAAAAGGTGGTTGGATCACTGCGTGGTTAATACATTTGTTTGGCACACTATCTTAAATGTACATGTCCTATACACATGTTGAGGATTTCTATGCTATAATGTGGAAGAAAATTGCGACTACCGTCTCACATTTGCGACAGAATAACAACAGGTTTCTAAATATGATAAACAGTAGAATGCTCAACCATTACTGGCACACACACCACAGTAAATTTGTTTGAAACACATTTTATATGTAGTTTTAATATATGTGATTTTTTTAAATACTATTTAGTATTTACTAACATAGTTTATAAGAAAATATGTTACTAACATTAAAGGCTTCAAGTGCTTGAAATAAATGATTTTTATTGTACTTTTATACATTTTTTTACATCATAAGATAGCAAACAAGCAAATGGGTGTCGTGATGGAGAGTCAACTATCGCCTATAAACACCAAAGATGTTAATGGTGATTTGATATTGTAGCGAGATCTAATGCCACGTGCATAATACCGGGTACCTTACCCTCAAAATCGGAACACAACAGTGACAAGCATTGACGCTATTATGTCAGGAATAGATAAGACGGTGGTACCAGACCCGCGCAAGACAATGCAGATCTACCACATAATAGCTCATGATGGTAGTGACTTGTATAGCCAATCGGTCACCCATTACGACCTGTCTGATAGAACGGCAGTTGATCTTCTTCAAAGGAGCCCGGGATCAACACGGGGATTTTTTATTTATACGATAGCCGTCACTGAATTGTTTCTCTTTCAGGTCCAGCAGCGCAACAAATGATGGTTGAAAGCTTGCATTGCTCCAACCAGTATAACCTCTGTCTGTGTCACTGCAAACATTGTCTAAGCGAAAAAGAGGCACCAACTATGATTTTTGTCAAATTTATAAATTAAATTTTTTACACATTGTAAAATTTTCTTCTTTTTTTACGTTCTCACTACGATAAACCCAAGTGATAACTTTACTTCGGCATAAGCGTACCATTCACCAATGTTAGTGACTCGAAACGTCAAAATTGCATCTCACACTAACCTTCCACTTGAACCCACCAATCACATACGTTAACGCTCTCGCTATCGAATACAAAATGGCCGTCAATGGCCGTATTCGACAGGGAACAAGTAAACATAAATCTCGCACTTGCATGTTTTGTTTCTCACGTTAACCACTAGGTGGCGCTGTACAAATCACATACAAATTCCTAGTAAACTCGAAACGCGCTCACGATCAAAATCGAAAAGAAAAACTCACACTTAGCACTCAGTAGACCGACCATTCGAATGCGCATATCGTCGTCAAACAAATCGATAATATTGTTTGATTTATTAGATATCGTGAACTTTTAATGATTAAGGCAATTTTGATCAAATGTGGCATATGTCGACACCGAAAGCCTAATTACCAAAGTTTGTTTTTTTGAACTTCTGTGAGACAAAGACTACATGTTATACTAAGAGCGTTTTTTTTAAACAAGTTTAGGAGTCTGTCCAGATGAGGCGTTTTACGCGCGAATTCAATCGGGCGCTTTATTTGTATTGTGTTCAGATTCAGCGTTTTACACACGTTTGTACGTTAGGTCATAGAATACTTAAAGACTAACAGAAGTCAATGTTACATACAAGTAATATTCGAGCGTATCTCACATAGACAACTCTCACGGACGCGATATCTCGGACTGATGCGGAACAAACTATCCCGAACCATTCCGAGATATCGCGTCCGTGAGAGGTGTCTATGCATATATGCATGCGTTGAGAGAGCGTTGCTCGAATATCACAAGTATGTAGATTGACTACTGTTAGTCTCTAGTACACTGTGGTCAGGGGGGTTTCCCTGTCAGTTCGAACTAAACGTCCACTTGCCACGAACTCGCGCGTAATACTCTTTTTGGTAGTACTGGACGCAGTAATGGCGCGAGAGTATCTCAACTTGCGCGGCGCCCACACGTAAAGCGCGCGAGTCGAGAGTATCGCTCATTGCACTCGTTTTACGCGCGAGTGCGGAAACGCGCGGCAGCATCTGAGTGCTAAGTGTGAGTTTTTCTTTCCGCATTCGATCGTGAGCGCGTTTGGAGTTTACTGGGAATTTGTATGTGATTTGTACAGCGCCACCTAAACGTGAGAAACCAGTTTACCACTAGGTGGCGCTGTACAAATGACGTACAAATTCCTAGTAAACTCGAAACGCGCTCACGATCGAATGCGAAAAGAAAAACTCACACTTAGCACTCTGGACGGAATATTGTAGCTCTTGTATCTCGGTAACGCGCGATTCGCGCGTCAAACGCCTCATCTCGACAGGGTCAAAGGGCCTGGGAACAAGTTTGTACATTATTTGGTAAGAATTTCAAATTTGTAATTTTTAAGTTAAGATCAATGTTTTCGAATTTGAAAATAAAACAATTTGTGAATGCGTCCATTTCCTTTACGTGTATGTCCAGTCTGGCCAGTTTGATTAGTCAGGAAAGCACTGAACGTTACAAATTGACGATAGGTTCGGATGCGTATCCTCAGAAATGGTGGTGCGTACCGAAGCAGACGGTCGGTCTAGCACTAAAACCAGCCTTACATGTAGTTTAGTATTTTAACCCTTTTTTATATTATTCTGTCCAAGCAGCATTTACACACGCTGTTACCAATACGTATATTTCTATAATGATGTAAGCATTTTTACTGTTTTAGTTTGTTTTTATTTATTAACACCTTTTTGCGTTTTAACCCATCATCAGGGCAACAAAAAATGCCGTTTATTAAAAGTTGACAATTTGACAATTTACGAAGGTACTTTGAAAATTTTCAATTTAAAAATATCTTTGGCAATGAATTTACCTTTTAAGCAATGAGAATTTTATACTAATTTAATATTTCAATAGTATGACAATATAAATGTCAATAGTACAAATAAATTAATTAATCTATAAAAATGTCATATACCTAAATGCAAATTTCAATAAAAATAATGAAATGTCGTGACAAATTATCCTTACATAAAATACTTACTCAAAAAATTACCTACTATTAAATGTCAGTTATACTTAGTTATACTTAATTGCTAATTAAAAATCATATAAAGAATAAAATAACTTACAATATAACATAACACACGCTACATAATACACGTTACCATGGAGTTTTACCAAGTGCTGACTATATTCAGTATTCAGCTTTTAAGCTGACAAAATAACTACCAAATACGACTAAAATTTACCACTAGAACATGTTACTGAGCCCAATAAATTTTACGCAGTATGTTATTATTATGAAATATGTTAGTATTTAATTTCAGTCCCTTGAGCAACAACTTCTGCCTGCCTGCCCTACATCGTGTAAGGCAACCCATATCTAAATGCCAAATTAATTTCCATTTATTTTTACACATTTTTCCTTTGGATCACTACACGTCGATACATTTGGAAGCATTTAGATGACATCTAAGTATGGGTCCTATGTATATAGGCTAGTGAATACTACTAGCAACTATCACATTGTGATGGTATGCTAGTAGTATTGCTATTTTCTACTAGTTAAAAAGTACAAAAAGCCCTGCGGACAGGGACGGATTTGATACGAGTACCTTTAGTGCTCTAGGCCTACGAAAGATTTCCGCCCCCACATTTGCTGTAAAGCTTGAAATATTAAATTAACTATAGAAGTTAAATTAAAATAGAAAAAAAACGAGTCAGTAAATCATTAAATTATTTCAATCAGTATTTCAGATACTGATTCTTACCATTTCTATTTGTGAGTAACAATGAATCATTATTCATAAATTATCTTTTGTCTGGCTTTCTGAGCAGCGAATTTGTTTGTCAAATCATCATAATATTAAGACCGTAGCAACTGTGATTCAATAAAAAACGACCAAATTTTGCCGCTCTAGGCCCGGGCCTATTCGGCCTATAGAGAAATCTGCCCCTGCCTGCGGGATTAACTCGACGTGGGGTAAGAAACTATTAAAACCTTTTAATTATACAATTTATAGTGCCACTACGAATAGACTGGCAGAATCACTACATAGTATAAAACAAAGTCGCTTTCTCTGTCTGTCCCTATGTCCCTATGTCCCTATGTCCCTATGTATGCTTAAATCTTTAAAACTACGCAACGGATTATGATGCAGTTTTTTGTAATATATAGAGTGATTAAAGAGGAAGGTTTTAGTGTATAAACCTTTCCGATATTCCCATGGGAACAAAAGCTGCGCGGGTGAAACCGCGGGCAGATCGCTAGTATCATAATAAGATGACGTATTTTGTGATTTATATGATTTTGATTCAGTAATAGCACAGAATATTGTGAGTATTCTGTGGCATCTATTAGTTAAGTATTCTGTGGTAATAAATATAACCCCAAAGTAAGCAAATTATTTGCGTGTGTTATGGGTATTAGTCAACGATACTAATACATAGAAATACATATATTAATACTTTTACATACATAATAAACACCCAAACCCGAAAATACAAACATTTATGCTCATTACACAAATGCTTGTCCCCGTCGGGGATCGAACCCGAGCCCCGTCGATTGCGTAGTCAGGATCGCTAACCACTCAACCAACGGGGCGATCAAATACTATCAAAATATCAAGATCAAGCGGTAAAAAAAAAACAGTCAAAATAACAAGAAGCACTTAAAGCGCAATAAATCTCAAAAAACCGACTTTCGATTTTTTGTATCTGGAAATTCACCAGATTTACAACAAATTAAAGTTGAGCCACGTGGGAAGTACACCTTTCCAATTTTTTCAAATCGGTTCTAAATGATCTAGTTCTGAAGTAACAAACTTAAAATAAAATTTTATGAACCGGTTAATTCGCAGATCATCCTCGAAACTTACGGTATTTTAAACTCAAAGAAGCCAAAAAAACTATTTATGAGCTCAAAGAAGTACAAAATTAAAAGTTTGTTAAAAATACACACAGTATATTTTTAAAAAGCTGCATATTTTGACCATGATGATCGACTTTAATTTTTCAAATGGCAATCGGCACAACTTTTAAGCTCAAAATTTTTGTCTTTGTTACAAAATTCATTCATTGAAAATGTCTAAATAATATCGAAAAAATTACCTGTTCAAAAATGTTTAATCATTCCAAACGAATCAACTGACTTTGATCCGTTTACGGTATGCCACGCAGTTTCTTAAGAAAAAGAACTAATATAATTAGATTTTGAAAAAGTGTATTACTTTGAAATTATATGAATATTTTAAAGTCTGAAGTGAGTTTATTGGAAATAACATAATTTTCATATTTGAAAAGTTGTGATTTTTGAACACTTTACTTATTTTTGAATTAAACGACACTTGGCACATCGCTTTTAGTACAAAAATATTATAAGAGATTAAAAATCGATTAATTGGAAAATTTCAAAGTTATGCCGAAAAAACACTTTTTTTGATTTATTGATAACTCTTGAATAAGTAAAACGATTATCATGCAATTTATGATTGAACGAATTAAAAAAAATATCAGTATTTTTAATCAATTAGTACATTAATCTAGAAGTTTTTTTTTTAAATAAATAACATTGCCTTACCGATCTATTTTGAAGTTTATTAGAATTTTTAAAAATCTTCTGGACGAAAACGTTTCAGATTTTCAAGAAGTTTAGGTTTGGAAGAATTCAATCAAATGCCGTCTAATGCAATAATTGGTCAATTCGTTTTTCGTTCAAGCTTTACAGACGTCATCGTGAAAATATTTGGAAAAGGTTCCTAAGACCTCGAAACGTGGAGATCCGTATTCCTCGATTTAAAACAATCGGGGTAAATCACTAACTTTCTTTTTTTTTATATTATAAGATAGCAAACAAACAGATGGGTCTCCTGATAGAAAGAGTCCACCATCGCCTATAGACACCAAAGGTGTAAATAGTGCGTTGCTGTCGCGTGGCGAGGTTTAATGCCATTTGCATAAAATTACCGGCAACCTTACCAATTATCGGAACGCAACAGTGACAAGCACTGATGCTAATGCGGCATGAATAGGTAGGGCGGTGGTACCAGACCCGAGCGAGACAATGTAGAACTCTACCACCTAGTAGCCACAATGTTAGTGACTCGTAAATCCGATCGGTCGCTTCTTACGACCTGCTTGGCAGAACGGCAGTTGGCCTATTCTTCAAAGGAGCCCGGGACCAACACGAGAACAACACTCTTAAGCGTTATGTTAAAAATACAACTGAATTTAGTACTTTCTCTTCTTAAGAAATTGATTGAAAATAGTTTGAATGCATGTGCTTAAGAATTTTGATCTACCTGTACTTATAACTACTGAATTGAATTGCTCATGTTTTCGTTTAATCTACTTGATTTTGTTATTCAGATCGCCGAACTAAGATATATTATCTGTATATTAATCTCCGTGTTGGTTCAGCCCCCCTTTGACTATCTGCATTTGTGCCAGGCAGTTTGAAAGGGGCGAATGATTGGCTGTACGTGTCACTACCATTGTCTCGGCCGGGTTTTTGGTACCATCGATTTACCTATTCCTGTTGCAATAGCGTCAGTGTTCGTCGCTGTCATTTGTCCGGTTTAGAGTTTAAGATAGCCGGTAAACTTATAAATGTGCAATTAACACCTTCGATGTCTATAAGCTCATTCCGTCAGAATAGTTATCTGATTGTTTGCTATCTCATAATAACAAAAATATAAATTTATCTATATAGAACATTGCCTTGAATCTGACACTTATATGGTCAATTATATGCGTACAGTAGAATTTCCACTAGCGGCGATCGCTAGTTATTAATATTTAATTGCTTCTTCCCCCATCTCTGAGAACATTATTATGGTTGAACATTATTATTATGCCTAAAATTGCCAAATATCCCAATTTGTATTTGATCTCAGTGACTTCGTATTTGACAAATTAAGTGGAAATTACAACAGAAGTGAAATGAACCTTGAATTCTAAAATGAAACGTTACCTTAAGAGCGCGTCAATAGTTTAACAATATAATGGAGAAATTTCAATTTAATTTGTAACGGGACAAATTACACTTACTTATCTAACCCCAAGGTAAGCAAATTATTTGCTTGTGTTATGGGTAATAGTGAACGGTAATAATACATAGAAATACATATATAAATACTAGAATATATTTAATAAACACCCAAACCCGGAATACAAACATTTATGCACATCACACAAATACTTGTCCCCATCAAAGATAGAACCCGAGCCCCGATGATTGCGTAGTCAGGGTCACTAACCACTCAACCAACGGGGCGGTCAAATACTATCTAATAATACATTTTAGAATGTACCAATAACAAGACAGCGACAAACATAATTTGCCAGAAGACAAACTAATATTCTTAACGTAGGACGAATGCAAATCATTCTGAATTGACCAGTATCGGATTGAGCATTTATTAAGGGTAATAAATTTCAATGTCACCCGGAAAAAAATATTTGAAACTAGCTGTTGCCCGCGGCTTCGCTCGCGCATCTTTATTTTAGAACTTATTTAACCTTCTTTCATAAGCTACTTCTTTTATTTTACACCCTTAAGGATCAAATTTTGAAAAACGCTCAAACACGCAATTCGGTGTTTTTTTTTGTACTCAATTCATACTAAATTTCATGCAAATATGTCCAGGGAATAAAAAGTTTCATACAAACTTTTATCCCCTATTTACCCTCTTTATATATATATATATATATATATATATATATATATATATATATATATATATATATATATATATATATATATATATATATATATATATATATATATATATTGCTATTACGCAGGTAAAAAATTTAACTCGTATCTTATGAACTCAATTATTTCAAGATACTTAATAGTATTTAAATGTACTTAATAGTGGTTACTTAGTAGTCCATTATCCATACTAATATTATAAATACGAAAGTCTGACTGTCTATTTGTACTGTAACTGTATATTTTATTGTAAATTTTTTTTTGTTTTCATTCATTTTTCATTGTGAAAAATACTCACATATGTGGATGACATGATAAATCAACATATACATATGAGTGAGCATTTTTTGTACACACTTTCATCCTCTATTTCATTCTTGGGGGTGGATTTTTGAAAAAAAGTTAGATATTAAGGCATGCAGATAGTTGGAGGCTCCGAATTTTCACCGATCTGCATGCTAAATTTAAAGCGTAACAGACAGACAGACTTTCACATAAAATATTAGTATGGGAGTATGGTTAGTATGGATCAAATGTTTCAAAAAACATTGAAAGACAAAATTTACGTATTACTGTTACTTGAGTCAATTGCCCTTAATTTTCTTTCATAAATAAATTAAAATTATAAATTTAGGTTCCATAGTTTTCAGTGCATTTAATTTACTATGTTTTTCAGAGAGATTTGATCTATATGATTGACCATATCGATTAATGCAATAAAATAAAAGATTGTGTAGCTTTTTACTTTAGCCGGTTTGTTTTTAGATTATTTATTAAGCAAGCGTATTTAAAAAAATCTGTGAATGCAAATTTGTTTTTTTTTTTAAAACTAAGCTTGATGCTACCTCAAAGATAGTTTTTTTTCTATTTTCTGTATTTAAAGTACTTTCCCCTAGATGGCGTTAGAAAATTCTACCCTGCATACAAATTTGTTAAAAGTGACATAGAGCAGCGATTTATCTATTTTTGTCTTTATTTTAAGTTCTGCTAAGCTCGATTGAACTGATTTGATTACCATAATCACTATAAATATTGCTTCAATGAAAAATTAGATGTGTTTGTAAAAATGCCAACATTTCTTTACAATATTATATATTATTGTTGAAAAAAATATTTTTATCGGGGACAATTTATCATTATCCTCATATTAACTCAACACATTTATCGTATTAAGGCAGCAAATAATACTTTTGACGATTGGACAAGATTTTATAGAACACTCTAAATGCATAAATTGTGCAAATTATGCAATTACAACAGCGTCAAATGTCAAAATACAATTTTAGCATTTGAATTTTAACACCCATAGCATCACAAAAGCCGTAAAGGAATTTGGAATCAAAGGTAACGTTTATTACAGCTGAGTTAACGTCATGTCTCGTTTACCTGATAATGTGTCAAAGGCATCGTTCATCTATTGTGCAAGTTTCAATGTTGAATACATTAGGCTTAGAGAGATTAAATAAACAATTTTCATTGCAAAAATCAAGGTAACTTAATTTTGAAAATATCATGGACGTGGATATGTGACCTGAACAGTGCTACTAAATGATATTAATGAGAAAAGTAGTTTGGAAGTGAAATAAAATCTAGATCTTGGTAACAAATAAGACAAAGAATAAGAGTAGAGTTTTGGACGATGATGAGTTACACGGATTCGGGCGGGAAAAGTTTAGCCGCGCATAGAAGTTTTTAAGCATCAAACGCTTGCATGGCATGGCATATTTCAATTTCTTATGATAAAATATATGTGTGCTATTTTATTACTTCTACATTTTATTAGCTTGCCTCGCCTTGAGTGAAGAAGTGTTCGTTTCTCCAAAAGATCTTTCAAATGCATGGTGAAACATGCGTTCAGTGTGTATACTGTATGCTTTTGTCGGAGAAGGAGGTGGATAACTGTGCCCCTGGGGCCTCCTTTATTTTTCAAACCTACTGTGAATTTATTCCAATTCTTACATGGCTTTTTGTTTTTTCGCGATAGTGACATCGCGAGTGCATCCATGGAATTTCGTGGAAAGAACACTGGCAATACTTCATACATCGTTTTTTTTTTTAGTTATTACCTCAAGTTTAATATATTCCTTAAGATTCTATATCAACTCCTAAACTTATCCACATTTAATAATTTTTTTTTAACTTGGGGAATAGTAGCTAAATAAAGTTGGAATTTAGGTAAGGTTAACGTAAACAATCAGTTTTCTCTTTAATAGTCTGTGGTTAGGTATTTATCTTGTCATTGGGTGTCTTCAGTACAACTGCTAATCTCAGAAATATAAGTTAGATTGACAGAATTCTGAGCTAAGATTTTGCAAAATACTTTATAGGTACTTAAAAAAACAAAAAATAAATTGGCATTGACTATTCTTTAATACAAAACAGGGAGAATTTTTATTTGATACTTATAATGAAAAATATGATATATAAACTTATTACTGTTATAATGAAAATGTAATTAAAGTTTTATAAAATAGTAACACTTGAATATGATGACAGAATTCAATCAAATTATAGTCTCAATTATTTTTAAATGATTGTTCCTAGCGATACATTTTATTTAATTCATTTAAAAACTTCATCGAGTTATAGATTTCCGTAAAGTAACGCCTGCATCTATAAAACGCTTGTATTACGCTGAATAAGAAGCCAAGTTTGAAAAATACCCCATGAGTGGTTTTATTTTATCAGTAAGAACTAAAGCTCTGTGTTTATGGGCGTAAATACAAGCTACACTAGTCACTGACAAACTAAAAGAGTAACTTGAGAGACGTATCCGTGAATACAACACAAGAAATAAGGCCGACTACGTAGCAATACGCTTAACACTACAACATTCCGTTAATGCTCTACCAGTGTCGCTTATCAGAATAATACCAGGGACCAAATTCGCGCGATAAAAGTCAATCGAGTGCAAGAGTTTAGGACTCTTTCACATTTTCTTACAAATTATGTCACATCACAGTGAGACGCGACGTTCTATCGTGTTTATGAGTGTAAAAGCCCTAAGCGCTTCGACTCGATTGAGATTTTGTTATGTTAATTAGTGGGCAGGACTTTTATGTTATTAAAGTAAGCCTCGTTGGGCGTAAATGCAACCTACATTGATAAATTATTATGTTATAGCACTAAACAGAAATTTATGTGAAGAAAAATGTACATATAATATAAATTATAAATGTGAATTTAATTTGTAACGATGAACTCATTTAACTAGTTATACGTATGTATACCTAACAATCAGTACAATCGACGGAATCGATCATATAGCAAAGAAGATTTTCGCCACATCGAACCTGTCGACTAGCACAGCGATAGAGCGTCCTGGCTTTAGGGAGTCAAAGTTTTACACTGATACCTACTAAGAAAGCGAATTGAAAGGCGTATCTAGTTTAATCCATAAATATAATGCAAGAAATAATACCGGTTAGATAGTGATAGGCTAAAGACTACAACATCTGACTTATGTTTAACCAGTGTGGCTTATAAGAATATTAGTTGCACCATGGAGCCCGCTGCATTATAAAAGTTTCCGGGATACGTAGCCTATGCTAGTGCATATCTAAATTATCAGCAGGTAGATGTGTGCCAAATTTCATCAAATATATTTAATAGTTTTGCATGATTGAGTAGCAAACATCTATTTATTCATACATCCAAACATTCACATTTATATTACTAGCTGCAGCATGTGTCCAGCCTCATTATAAAAGTTTTTTGTAAATCCCGTGGAAATAACGTATTTATCCGGAATAAAACATAGTGAATTTGCTACTTCAGATTATCATCTACCTGTGTGCTATCCATATCCGATTAGTGCTTTTCGTGTGATTGAGTAACAAACGTCCAACTATCCATCCATCCACCCAAACATCCTAATTTTTGGATTTTTAATAATAATATAGATTAAATTTTACGTTATGAAACTACGCCTTGTTTTAGTTGTATTCCAATACACAATTGTGTATTGGAAGCACAAGGAAAGAAGTACAAGAATTTAATTAAAAAAAGATTACCCACATAAATAAATTGAAAAATTTATTATTTTTAGATTGATAAAGAACAGATAAAGAACCAACAAATCGAAAGACTGCAGTGAGGGAAACAATGGCTTAAAAATCACTCAGACACGTTACCAAAACTGGATAAAAATCCGCTAAATTTGATAAATACATATATACATACTTACTAATACACGTTACGTACACGAAGAATTTTGTGCAAAAAATGTTTTGCTAATTCTGAAATATCTAAATACCTGATTGTTTCATTATTTATTAATACTAAATATAATATTGGCATGCTAAATTATAAGCGCGTTTTCTTAAAACGAGACAGTGAATAATTAGAACTTAGTTCCACCTACACGCTTCGCATCCTTGCTCTATGTTAAACATACGCATTGCTGGAATACTTTGAATATTGTCAATTTGTAACACAGATTACATAGAGACTTCTTTTTTATTTTTAAATAAAAATATAATTTCTTATTTTTTATTTTTAAATAAAAAATAATAATATAATAATTAAACATTAACTAGGCAAATAACACAAATTGACCTAATAAAAATGTAAAATCTAATTGATAAAAATATAACATCCAAACCCAGAGATACAAACGTGCTTATGCTTATCACACAATTACTTGTCGCTGTCGAAAATCAAACCTGAGCCTCATTGATTGCGTAGTCATGATCGCTAATCTCTCGTCCAACATGCTCGTCCCCGTATTGATCCCTGGCTCCTTTGTATAATAGGCCAACTGCCGTTCTGCCAGGCAGGTCTTAAAAGGCGACTGATTGGCTGTATAGCCACTATCACTATCATCTTAGCTACTCGGTGGTAGAATTCTGCATTGTCTTGCCTGGGTCTGGTACCACCGCATTACCTATTCCTGCCGCCATAGCGTCAGTGCTTGTTACTATCGTGTTCTGGTTTGGAGGGCATTATGGTAAACCTATGCATATGACATTAGACCTCGTCACAAGATAATAACGCACCCATTAACATCTTCGGTGTCTATAGACGATGGTTGACTTTTTCCATTAGGAAACCCATCTGCCAGTATGCTATCTAATAAAAAAAACGAGGCGGTCAAATAATGTACGCGTGAGAGTAATTCTTTGAAGAGAAAACGAGCGAGTTTTATAGTTTATTATAATTTCATGTATTTCCTTAAGTTTTACTATTTTTTTAAAAAATAATTACTGTAGTGTGTTAGAATAAATCAAATTATAAAAAGATAAGGTAAAAAACCAACAAAAAATCAAAAAATTCCCACACAAATTTCCAATGGTTTTCATCTTAAAACAAATGGTCCAAATCCATGATTTTGATTTTCGGTAGACCGGTCCTTACACTCTGTATACAGTTTTGTCTGTTATTGTTCAGAACTTAAAGCTATCAGTCTCGACTGTCCCAAATAATTATAAGTGATAATCACTATCAGTTTACTAAAACGTGGCAATGGGCATCACAATCTATCTCACCAAATGACTAACGGGTGATTTGGAATTGTGTTGATTTGGAAAGTCTGTTTATGCTTAGTTCTGTCTAAAGCAATTCAATGAAATCTAAACATATAATAAAATAGTAGAAAAGTAACTTCTGTACATAAAAGTTTTTTGAAAAATATTAATTGGGTCGGTGAAAAAGATCAATAACAGAAGCGAAAACTCTGTTTGTCTCTTTGTTAATTTGTGAGCCAATCACGCAAAAACTACAACACAGAAAATAATGAAATTTAGCATGGTGATAGCGGAGAGCCTGATACAATATATGGTGTAGTTTTTATACCAAAATTCAGAACCGTTCCCATGAAATAGGGGATGAAAGTCAAAACACATATTTAGCTTTAATTCATTAACCGTTAGTCCGAAATCCTTTATTGCTTTTTTTAAAAAAGAAGATACTATAAAGATTATCCTTTAAAAAATTCAAAGTCATCGGTTTTGTAATACAGATGTTACATACATCACACATTTCAAAGGTGACAAATCCAGTTAAACGTGGCACCGCAAATATGTAGAAACCTTTGAACGTACGGCTCATTTTAAGTTAGCATTTGCATTTCATGGTGTTTGTTTTTTGACTATAATCTGGAAGAATCAGTTTTGGTAAAAGTGTTATAACAGAAATTATCAAAAATACTTAAGTTTTCTTTATTTGTGAGAATCGAACATTTTTAAATTAAGACATACCTTTGTAGCTTGTTATAAATAAAAAAGCCCTTGCCTGCTTATATTACTTATTGAAAATAATACAGGTTGACATAAAAAGCATCTTTTAGAGATTAAAATAGATAAAAAAGTCTCCGTGTCATTTGTGTTAGGGCTTGTAGATATTCAAAGTATTTTGTTGGTAGGAATTGTAACAGAGACAAGGGAGTGGGGCATGAAGGTGGAGCTAACAAAATTCCTATTATTTATTACTGCGAGCATGAGTTGACTTGTTTGCTCGCTACACTTGATTGACTTTAATGATGTAAATTACGTAATCATATTTAGATTGATATTTCAAAATAACTGAGATGGTTGAAATTGGCTTAAAACATCAATTTTGTTAATATGAAGTAACTGCGCCAAAAAATACTGTCGTTTTTAGGGTTCCGAAGTAAACTAGTAACCCTCATAGTTTAGCTATTTCCGAACGTCCGCACGATAACTCAGAGAACCTTAGCACTAGAAAGCTGTAAGTTAGCACGAATATACATATTAGTTATGGCTAAAAGTGGCAACAGAAAATCTTGAAAAATATTTTTTTTGGGTTAGCACGCCTACATGTAAAGTGGGAATGTCAACAAGTTTTTGATTAAGGGACGCGTTTGTAAAATATTAAGCTTTAAATTGCTAACTTTGTTAGAGTCAAGGGTCCCACTCCTCTACAGGCTAAACGGGTGATTTTAGGGGTGAGAAAAAAAACATGGTAATAGTAAATATAATGAAGTTAAAAGTAAAAAAAAACTATCACGGTTCAGAAGGCTTTACAAGTTTTGTGTAATTATAGGCCACCAACTTATAAAATGAACTTGGAGAAGTTTATATATATATATATATATATATATATATATATATATATATATATATATATATATATATATATATATATATATATATATATATATATATATATATATATATATATATGTATATAATTTGTGTGTGTGTATGTCATTGACGTTGAATAGCTTAAATATTCATAGTATGAAACAATAAAAGCGCTCTTCTTATTGTGATGGGCAACTTGGAACCCTACATTGCGCGTGGAGCCCGACACTTATTTTATGTCAGGTATGACGCATGTGGTGCATCGATTTTTTTTTTGATCTTTTGAATCCTATGTAAAATGTATGTCTTCAAGATATCAAAATATAATATCTTTAGGCTTTTTGCAAGATTTGAAGAAGAACTAAGAACAAGGTACTCGTTCCCTATGTAATTGGTTTTTATTTCCCACAATGAAAGTTTTTGATTTAAACCCGATTTCCGAAAACCGATTTTTTATTAGATCTCAATGTTTTGATGAAATATAAAATATCTCAATGTTTTCCTTTTACCTTTGTTATAAATATATACTACTGTCCTGAATATTTCCACATACCCAAAACACCCATTTAACTGGCAGGTGCACTTGACTCAGACAAAAAATAGCAATACATCACGGTCACATTAACTCGACGCTTGGCATTGATGACGTCATTTGATACAAAACGTAACAATAATGCCCAAAAGCAGTAGAAAACAACAGAAAACTAGCCAAATTATCGTCGCGCGTATATATATCTCTCTGATTATTATTATCTCGATTATATTTATCTCACAGCATCTCTGCTGATTATACTGAAACTTCCCGAGCGAGCTATGCTAACGCGGGGGAAGCGGGCCTCGCATTTCAGAGGTGCGCCAAGTTAATGTGACCGCGTTGTAAAACTTAATATTTTACAAACGGATCCAAAATTGTTGTCTTGAATTCGCAAAATTTTTTTCAATTGAGGTACCCGAAAAAAAAGACATCTCTACTTATCTGTAGACCTGCATCTGTTTACATTATCCTAAAATTTTTTTTTCGATATTTTATTTTACCACTTTGTCGCCGTGACAAAGCGGTAAATTAAAATTTGGTAGCGATAAAAAATGGTATTCATGCCAAATTACAGTTTTTTGGTACTAAGAGTCTTTGATCTAAGCTTCGGATAGATGGATGGACGGTCGGATGGAAGGACATAATAAAACTATACGAATTCCTTGTAGACTACGAAACCTTAAAAGGTTTATTATACTAGCCGATAAATCAGTAAGCCGTAGTAAGCGAAAGTTTCTAGGGACGCTATAATTACTTTCCTATTCTTCTAGACACTAGGGAAGCATTAATAACGTTACAATTTTTTTGTATTTACAGCATTTTGGAGAGGGCCAGACAAAATAAAAAGATGTTGTCTTAATGATAAGAGATAACTACTTGAAAGCAACTTCTCACTTCCCTCCCACTTCCCACTAACTTCCCACTACGTATGTAGATAAGGAGGTTACTGATTTTACCCCGATTTTCGAAAATTGAGTTTGAACCAGATATTCACGTTTAGAGGTTCTAGGAACCGTTTCCAACTATTGTTATGATGACGTCAGTATGTCTTATAAGTATGTATGTATATGTGTATGTAAACATTTTATAACTTTTGAACGGCTGAACCGATCGAAACGCAGTTGATGGCATTCGATTGGATTCCGCTGAACTTATACTTACTGAAAATTTGAACCAATTCAGTCGAGGAGATTTTGAGAAATTTTGAAAAAACACCAAAAAAATGTTGGCGAAATAGTATTTTTTTTAATATAACTTCCAGATTTATGTACCGATTAAGTACAAAACAAATCAGCTATATTCCTCAAAAAATTACATTTTATACATAAATTGCATCAAAGTCGGTTTATCCATTGGAGGTAATCGTCGACGAAAAATTTTGAAAAAGTGTTCGATACTTTTCGAAATTTAGCTTCGAAATTTTTCAACCAATATTTTTTTGGTATTCTCAATATTTTAGTACTAAAAATATGTAAGCGGTTGACCCTAAAGGCCATCCCTGAAACTTCCCGCTAAATGAAGGTATTTTAAGCTCTTTTTTTTTAATATATCATAAGGGTCTCCTGATGGAAAGAGCCAACCATCGCCTATAGACACCAAAGATGTTAATGGTGCGTTGCTATCTTGTGGCGAGGTCTAATGCCACATACATAAGTTTACCGGCTACCTTACCCTCCAAACCGGAACACGACAGCGACAAGCACTGACGCTATTGCGGCAGGAATAGATAAGGCGGTGGTACCAGACCCGGGCGAGACAATGCAGAACTCTACCACTTCGAAAAAGTAAAAACTATAAACATCGTTTTTTTTCAGTTCAAACATCTGTTTTTTTAAAATGACAGTGTATTGATTTTTGAAAAGTTTTATATTTTGGAAACGCTGATTGAATTTGAACTTTCGAATGACATTCAAGTTAATTTTTAAGATCTAAAATATTGCTTTAGCTAAATAATCGATAGGTTGAAAAATTTCTTAGCAATGTCAAAAAACCTTTTTTTTAAAATATTTTTATCATTAATAAAACTTAAACAAATTGACCGATTTTAATCCAATTAATGGTATTTGATTTGGTATATTGCAGTTTTTAAAGGAGAAAAGCTGATAAGATTTTTAAGTCCATCGGTGTACTAATCTGAAAATTATTTTAAAAATATAAAGTAAATTTGCTAAAAATGACGTAATTTTAATATTTGAAAAGCTGTTACTTTAAAAAATTAGATTCAATTTTGATTCCTGAAATGCCATCTGACGTATTTTTTTTAGTACTAAAATATCCTAGAATACCAAAAAATTATTGGTTGAAAAATTTTGAAGTTATGTCGAAAAAACACTTTTTCTTAAATTTTTCGTCAACGATTTCTCCCAAATGGATAAACCGATTTTGATTCAATTTATGAATTAGATGTAGTGTTTTGAGGAATAGAGCTGATTAGTTTTTGTACTTAATCGATACATTAATCTGGAAGTTATGTTAAAAAAACACTGTTTCGCCAAAATTTTTTTGGGGTTTTTTCAAAATTTCTCAAGATATCCTAAGCTGACTTGGTTCAAATTTTCAGGAAGTCAAAGTTGAGCAGAATCCATTCGAATGCCATCAACCGCGTTTCGATCGGTCCAGCCGTTCAAAAGTTATGAGATGTTTACATACACACATACACACACACACCCATACACACATACATACAAACAGTACGTCTGTATGTATGTACGACATCGCGAAAATGATTTCCAGGACCTCAAAACGTGGAGATCCGGTGAAAACTCTATTTTCAAAAATCGGGGTAAATTCAGTAACTTCCTATCTACGTACACTACTTACTACGTAGCGGGAAGTTAAGAAAACTACGTCAAATGCCGTTTCAAAAATCAAAATTGAATCTAATTCTCAAAACTTATAGCTTTTCAAATAATAATAAAATTACGTTGTTTTTAGCAAAATTACTTAATTTTTTTAAATAACGTTAAACTTAATTCACATGAAAACAATGAAAATTAAAAATAAAATATTTTTTGACATTGCATCGAAATTTTTCAACCTATCGATTATTTAGCTCAAGCAGTATTTTAGATCTCAAAAATTGAGTTGAATGCCATCATCGTTTTCAAAATATATAGCTTTCCAAAAATTAATATACTGCCATTTTAACAAATAGATGTTTGAACTGAAAAATCGATGCATATGTTTTTTACTCTTTTGAGCTTAAAATAGCTTAATTTATTGGGAAGTTTCAGAGATGGCCCGTAGCGTCAACCGTTTACACATTTTCTTATTATGCATTTAGTTAGCAGAAGCAGCTAGATAGCAGAGCGCTTTTTAATTTTTTTAAAAGGACAATGGGCCCCCCTCTCTTTCCCACCACTGTAACTTCTGTAAGCCAGAATCAACAGCGGTAACCGTCCTGATAACCTCTGAGTTGCGAGCTCAGGGTGCCCTGGGAAAAAGCAGGCAAAAGCTAAGCTGTCTTGGATCCCGCAACGAAATTAATCAGAAGTGTTTAGGAGGAGTAGGAAAATACATCCTGTTTCCCTCCCTTTTGAGCAGGAGACAGCAAAATATTAAAAGCATAAAAAATGCTACGAAATGAGACTTTTAAAATCAGGTTAAGCCTAATTGCTATTGCACCACGGAAGTTTGAAAATTAGGGACCTACCAGAATGACCTACTTGATTTTGCTTCCAGTAGTAAGTATGACAAAATCGCTTGAAGGCACGGAAGTTCCCACGTGTGTATAAGGTGCTTGACGAGTGACGGTATTTTCTGACGAATGTTAGCGATAATTTCTGGCATGTCCCAATTATTCATAACTTAGGTACTACATATAAATAAAGTATTGTAATCACGCTGATTTTTTTGCGAGTTAGTAGATCAATCAAATGAACAAAGATATTTCTAGTTCACCACCGGGTTCTCAGCTGGTGCTTCGGGGCATTTGCCAACGTTAACGATAATCCTTGTTATTTGGGATAACGAAGACTTAGGCTATATGTTTTTTAAGACACGAGCCCATAGACACCCATGATATCATGCCTACGCCCGAATCCTGGATGCTGCATTTTTTAACAAAAAAACCCAAAACAATTTTACTGGTCCTGGAATAGAACCGGTCCTTATGATTAAATCTAAACAGGCTAGATAATAGCCCGTTACACAGTCTGTATACATATTTGCATACTAATATACTTTTAATTTTAGTGTCCATAAAATTATACATGCGAAAGTCTGTCTGTCTGTTGCGTTTTCACGGCTAAATCGCTTAATCGATTTCAATGAAATTTAGCATAGGAAATAAACAAAGATCTGGAGTCAAACATAGGCTAAATTTTTTTCAAAAATCAACCCATAAGGGGATGTAAAAGGTGATGAATTTTTCTACGAAGAATTAAATCGAAGACATCTTAATCTATACTCTGTCTGCCTATCTATATGTCTATCTGTTTGTAGGTTTGTCTGTTACGCTTTAGTGTCTAAACTGCTGAACTGATTCCAATAAAATTTGGAATGAGGATAGTTAAAGATACGGGGTCAAATATATGCTAATGACTTTTTCAAAAATCTTCCACTAAAGGGCTTAAATCAGGGATGAATATTCTACAAAAAATTATGTCAGAAAGATATTAAT
Source organism: Apodemia mormo (assembly GCA_036924255.1). NCBI lineage: Eukaryota > Metazoa > Arthropoda > Insecta > Lepidoptera > Riodinidae > Apodemia > Apodemia mormo. Next base: position 8,453,684 of record JAUPFN010000009.1, on the reverse strand, counting down.
CTTTTATCGGGTGTAGTGAGTTAGCTAGTTTTTTATGTATCACAAAATCAAGAAAGTCTTTAAAACTCACCTCAACGTCTTGCATATTGGCAGACTTCTTAAAATTGTTGATAGCATAAAATTTTTCTCTTTCTAGAGTTATATTTTGCATCAAATCCATTTTTAAATTTGTTGTCTTGTTATCTTTGATAACACAATGGTTCTCATCATTACAAGTTTTAATTCTTTTCACGAAAACTTAATAACATTGTGTTCTTTAATTAAATGACTCCAATATTTTACGACATCATAAATATTCATACTGTCTACAGAATTTTATATTTCATTAAACGGTTTATTTCTATAGGTCATGAAAAAATACGTTTATCTGATTTATGACTGACATTTATACATAACTTCTTTTTTTGATTGTTTCGTCGTTTCCAAAACTTTACATCTGGTTTTGTTAGTTGCTTTCGCCTGTAACAAAAATATATACATATTATAAGAAAATCAATTAATAAAATCAATAATAATTTTGCATAAATAATTATTAAATTGGATTGCCTCTTTGGTGAAGCGGTTCACTACTTACTACTAAACTTGGTATTAAGCTTAGCATTAAGGATGGAGCACACTGAGACGGACTGCAGTGGCGCGTAGCGGGCCGCATTGTTTTTCTTTCCAAATGTTATCTATCTTTTGTTGATCATCATAACGTGGGTCTGATGATAATGATTCCGCCCACTATAGCAAAATGGCAACGGAACCGTTGTCATTTTGCTATAGTGGGCGGAATCATGTACACGAGTTTCTCTGTGTTTTGACTATTTATTTATAACATCACGTAATTATGGATGGAATGGAATGATTAGTAATTTTAGTTTAAGGCTACTAAAAGCTTTACAATTCGCAAGACCCCGTTTAAGCTTTCCAAGCGCAGAAATCCGTCGCTCAGAAATCCGCCTCAATGCGCTTCGGCGCAATGCGCGATAATTCTTATGAAATGTATGAAAGCGATCTAGGCGAATTTTTGAGATGCGTTCTCTTCCATTGCTGGTTGTCCCAGTGTGCTCGACCCTTTACGGTTTTAATACTATGATGGTGCGTCTATACATATCGGGCTACGGCGAACATTCTCGCTAGCACGATATATCGGCCTATCACACAACTGCATCGCAAGGGGCCTTGACGCGTTACTGCAGTGGGCGTCAAACTGCAGTCTGCAGGTGATATTTGTGCGACTCACGGCAAAAAACTATAATATAATTACGATAAACAATAATAATAATAACAAACTGTAATTTATCCGCATACATATGTTTAGGTAATTTTATGTATAAGCCGTATTTTGCTATTGACCTAGTGTACTGACGTACGCTGTTTTGTTTTGTTCCGTGGTAGAAAAGAAATAACATACGACGATATGACCTTTCATGTTTATGAAATTGAATCATAAGTTCGTAATCTTTGAGCGAATTAAATATAGTACACAGTAGCATAAAATTAAAGAGTTTAAGGAACGAATGTTCATGAATTAAGAATTTGAGAAGAAAAGATTTTAAGGAATGTTACAATATTCTTATTAGATTTGTCGTGGGCTGCACAAATATCATCAGACCGCACAAATATCATCACCGGGTCACACAAATATCGTCACCAGGTCGCACAAATATAACCTGCCGGCCTCGGTTTGATGCCTATTGATAATATGACGTCTTTATGACGAATGCAGTTGTCGCAATGTAGTTCGTAACAACACCGTGCTTGTACGATACTTCGCCGTATGCCGATAAATGTAGCCGCGGGGTAATGCTTATGCCCATTCTTTATGACAAATAACGGACTGTTTATTAATTACGGTATTGAAGCTAAACACAATTTAACCAACCTACTGCATATTATGTAACAAATGAGGTAGCGTTCTAGTTTGCATTTATGTAAAAAATCACGTAAGGTCCTATTCGACGGAGTCCCACTGCGTGAGAATATTTTTCTAAGTGTAAGACTTAGATCTAAGATCTTTGACTAGGCTATCGAATAATTCCTCTCTTAAACTTTATCACTTCATCGATGTTACGAATTGCATCCTTCAATTCGTTCAGTTCCTCCTTCAGTTTGTTAAAAATTCTTTGTGACATGTTGATTATATTTTTTCTAAAGTATGCTGTTCTGTGCGATATTAATTGTTTTTCGCAATTATTTATATATCTTCCTGTACGATATTCATACAGGTCTTTTTTTGACTTTACAAATAACGTGGAATTCTATCCCCAATCACAGCTATCTTATCCCCTATCACTTTAAATCCCCACGAAGTAAAAACCCCTTTCTTTTGCGTAGTCGTGATAAAAGTAGCTTATGTCGTTCCTGAATAATGTAGCCTTCTAATAGTGAAAGAAATTATAATATAAGTCCACTAGTTTTTGAATTTATTCGTTACAAACATACAAAAATACAAACGTTAATTGAAGTTATAATAATACATTTGAAGTTATAATAATACAACGAGTTATCTGTTTCTTCTTTTTATTGTAAAAATGTTACTTAATAAAATATAATTCTATGTATATTATCAAATATTAACTAATAATAAAATAAAATGTGACATTCTCTTTTATCGTTATTATCTTAATAAAATATAATTAAATGTATATAAACAAATATTAACCAATAATAAAATAAAATGTGACATTCTCTTATATAATTACCTTAATAAAATATAATGAAATGTGAATTAGCAAATTTTAAATAACAATAATATATAATGTCTCATTTTATATAACATTTAATTAAATAAGTTATAAGTTTATAATAGTTTTGCACACCGGCACTACCGGTTGACTATGGCGGGCTAGAAATAATGTTGTAATACCTATTGTATAACCCATTTTCATGCAAATAAAATATTCTATTCTATTCTATTCTAAAAACGTTTTCTCTTTATTTTTTAGATAAATAGCTAATAGCAATACAATGACGCTAGTGGTATTCTAGTATGATATGTATAGTGAGGGTATAGCAATATAAAAGGAGTACATGCCGTGGCAGATAATTACTACTGTTCGGGGAATCTACCGAACTAGTAATAGAATTACGTTGAAATTTTCTACAATTCTATATATTTTAAATGGATTATCAACGTTATTCTGTTACGAGCAAAAAAATATAACAGCTCAAATTATTGACATGAATTCTAAAACTTTCCTACAAAGGCCTGGAAATTGTATTAAAGAAATAATGAATAGTTGCTGTGAAACGTAAGTCTTCTGTGACATTTTCAGGGACTCCGAATAAGAAAATTTCATTGGCGATGCAAAATTTAAGACAAACTGTTGTTCGACGTTCTTGTGCGATTAAGAAATTCGCTATACACACTAGATATAATTTAACTAAAACACATAAATATTTAATTGAAATAACAAATGCAATTCAAACTCCGCGCCAAAATGGAAAACAATTGTTCCAATGTGACAACTACAAAAAATTGATTTTTGAACCGTAAAGAAACCACCCATTCCCAATATTTTTATAGCTGAATGTGTATTTATTAAATACATAGAATACAAATACAAACAAAAGAAATACAAAAATTTTTAGTCATCACACTAATTCGGTCCCTTTCGAGAATCGAACTTGAGCCCCACTGAGTGCGTAATCAAAGCCGCAACCACTCGACCAACGGGAGCGGAAATGCTAAAACTAATTTTATTCCTTTCTACATCGTTTGAGGTTCAAACTTAGTATATAGCATTTTATGATTTCAAACCCAGTTTTATTAATAGGTAATATCCATTCATCTGTATGAATTCCTCTAAATATATGATAAAGCTAAAATTTGGCCAAACTTTATAGATAAAGTCTAGCCAATGAAAGCAGTTTAAAAAAATCTTCATTTGGCAACACTAACTACACAAAATAAAAACACTTGATACTTTTACTAGTAATTATATTTAATTTTTTTAACTTTCCACTACAATACTCGTATATGTAGATGTCCATTTCCACCTGGAGACTTATAAACCATGTATCTTGTTCCTCACGGAGACGCAGATAAGGTGCCCGTCTGATTTGGCGTACTTAACCTATCCCGGCTACACCCTGGAGCATAATTTTAAAGCTCGGTCAGGTGTGTGCGCGTACTTCTGTGACAACATCTGCTTTCGGCGTCTCCGGTATCTAGAAGACCCCCGCTACTCCGTACTATGGACACTGGTGGACACAGGCCTAGAGAAGCTTCTCTATGCCTGTGTCTACCGAGCGCACAGCGGAGACCAGGAGACGATATGCTGCTCAACACAAATACCCTTCCGCTCAGCTAATGCTTCTGGGGGATTTCAATGTTCACCATCAGGAGTGGCTATACCCATACCAGTGCACTGACCTCGCTGGGAGAGAGATGCGTAAACTCGCTATAGCATTAAATCTCACACAGCTGGTTCAAGGAGCGACGTGGGTTCCTGACGTTGAGAGCCATACAGCCAATTGCTTGGATCTTCTGCTGACTACGAATCCAGACCATTACTCGGTGGCGATTTCCTCGCCCCTTGGCAGCTCCGATTACTGTCTGGTGAAATCTGTATCCGTCTACTCGCCGCCCGATCCAAGTCCCAGGGGCTCTCGGCGCGTATGGCGATACAAGTCAGCAGACTGAAACGAGATGCGTTCCTTCTTTGCGTCTTATCCCTGGCGGCCTGTCTGCTTTTCTTCTGCTTTTCTTTTCTCCGACGTAGCCATGTCCAGTAAAGCTCATCCCTGGTTCAGAGCCAATTGTAAACGTGCTGAGGTGCTAAAGCAAGAGGCATATCTGGCTTGGGTAGATGCTCGACACCGCAAGGCCAAGGACGTGTCGGAGAAGAAGAAAGCCTTCAACCGGGCTGCCAAGTCCTGCAAAAAGGCTCTACTGAAAGCACGATTTGACCACGTCAGCCGTATTGGGAACAAACTGGCTTCATACCCCTCAGGTAGTAAAGCCTTTTGGTCCCTGGCAAAGTCGGTTGAATCGAATTTCTGTCGCCCCTCACTCCCTCCACTGCTGAAACCAGATGGGACGCTGGCTCACACCGCCGTAGAGAAAACGAACCTGTTCGCTACTCTATTCGCGGAAAACTCACGTCTGGATCCCGCCAACGCGAAACCACCCAGTCTATCTGGATGCGAGGTGAACATGCCAGAAATTCGCATCCGTCAGACTGAAGTTCTTAAAACGCTGCGGAATCTGGACGCGAACAAAGCTAGTGGCCCTGATGGGATTCCAGCCATAGTACTGAAAACCTGTGCGCCTGAACTCACTCCTGTTTTGACACGCCTCTTTCGCCTTTCGATGGCTACTGGAAAAGTGCCTAAATCATGGAAGCTTGCCAACGTACAGCCTGTGCCCAAAAAAGGCAGTCATGCCGACCCCTCCAACTATAGGCCAATTTCAGTCACGTCCATACTCTGCAAGACTATGGAGCGTGTACTGAACAGCAGGCTAATGGCGCACCTAGAAGCGAATGAACTACTGAGTGACCGCCAATACGGGTTTCGCCGAAATCGGTCTACTGGGGATTTTCTAGCGTATGCCACTTACATTTTGAGCTCGGCCACCGAGAAACATGGTGAGGCACTAGCTGTCTCCCTTAATATCGCAAAGGCCTTTGACAGGGTCTGGCATGATAGTCTTATTGGTAAGCTTCCATCGTATGGTCTGCCTACTGGTCTCTGCGCCTGGATCTCAGATTTTCTGAGTGGCTGGTCGATCAGAGTAGTCGTCGACGGTTGCTCATCCGACCAAATGGCTATAAATGCCGGAGTCCCTCAGGGATCAGTTCTCTCCGCAACTCTATTCCTGCTACACATTTACAATCTGCTGAAGCCCGGTATCTATGGGTACGCAGATGATAGCACTGTTGTGGAGAGTTCCGTATCCAATGCGCAGGCCAGTACGGCACAGATCCGGTCTCTCAGAGAGGCAATGGTCGATCGTATGAACCTGTCCTTACAGGCAGTCTCCGATTGGAGCGATGCTAATCTGGTCAGGTTTAATGCAAGACCCAGGCGTGTCTATTCTCCGCTAAACGGAGTCCGCTCTATCTATCTCCGTCTTTCCAGGGTGTGGCCGTGCCGATAAATGACCACCTCGAGATCCTTGGTATCACGTTAACGCCTACTCTCAACTTTGGTTCGTACATCGAATCTAAAGCCCAAGTTGCCTCAAAAAAGCTTGGTATTCTGGCAAAGGTGAGACAGTATTTCAGTCCGGGACAGTTGCTCAACCTTTATAAAGCACAAGTCCGTTCGTGCATGGAATACTGCTCTCACCTCTGGGATGGATCCGCTAAATACCAGCTGGAGACACTTGAGGCCATCGAGAGGCGTGCCAAGAGGCTCATAAACGACGATGATCTGGTAGGCAAAAAACTCCAGAGCCTCGCTCATCGCCGCAGAGTGGCTAGTTTATCGGTTTTTTATCGAATACACTTTGGCGAGTGCGTTGCGCAATTGCACGACTTAATTCCGCCATCCCCGTTTTTCTATCGATCGTCGAGGTGCACAGAATCTAGGCATCGTTATATGGTTGACGTTCCACGTACCCGGACAAAGCGGTTCGACTCAACATTCTTCATTCGAACCGCAAAGGACTGGAACATGCTTCCTGAATCTGTGTTCCCGGACGAGTACAATCTGGAGATCTTCAAGAGAAGAGTGAACAGGTACCTTCTAGGGAAGCGCGTTCCATGTTAGGCCTCATCTTAGCTTACCATCAGGCAAGATCGAGGTCAAGCGCTTACCTATCGATAAAAAAAAATTTACTAAAATTGCCCTGATTTTCGAAAATCGAGTTTTCACCAATCTTCAAGTTTTGAGATCCTAGGAACTTTTCCGACTATTTTCAGGATGACGTCAGTATGTCTGTATGTATGTATGTATGTAAACATTTCATAACTATTGAATGACTTAACTAATCAAAGTGCGGTTGATGGTATTCTCAGATTCCGCTCAATTTAGAATTCCTGAAAATTTAAAGCAATTCGGTCCAAAAGATTTGAGAATATTTAAAAAAATAATAATTTGTGAAACAAATTTTTTTTTTGTTGTGAAACAAATTAGTTCAAGATTTTTTCACCAATCATTTTTTGCCCTTCTACAAAATTTTAGTAATTAAGAAACTACGATAAATGCAGTTTAAAAAATCAAAATTGAATCAAGTTTTCATAAGTTATAGCTTTTCAAATATTAATATTTAATTGCTTACAGCAAACTTACCTACTAGATATTTTTAAATAACTTTTAGGCTTTTATACCGATTGATTTAAAAATCTTATCAGCTTTTCTCTTTAAAAAACTGTGTCAAATAACGTGGATTGGATCAAAATCGATCGATTTATTTGGGATTTATCGATAGTGAAAACTTTTGAAAAATTATGTTTTTTGAAATAAAATTACTTCGACATTTTCAGGCCAAAGATTATTTTGCTAAGTCGTCAAAAAATTTCCCATTTTTTCCCACAAATTTTTAATGGTTTGCTAGTCTTTGTGTTAATGATACGTTGCTATCTTGTGACGAGGTATAATGCCACAGGCATAAGTTTACCGGTATCTTAGCCTCAAAACCGGAATACAACAGTGACAAGCATTGACGCTATTGCGGCAGGAATAGGTAAGGCGGTTGTACCAGACCTGGGCGAGATAATGCAGAACTATACCAGCTAGAAGTCACAATGGTAGTGTTTCGCATACCCAATCGGTCGCTTCTTATGAGCTGCTTGGCAAAATGGTAGTTGGCCTATTCTTGAATGGAGCCGGACTATTATGGAGGCAATTAATCTTTGTTCTCATTTCTCGAAAGCCGTACGGCTTCGACCGACTCTTCCTATGCCAACGAAGCTGACTAACTTAATGTCGAAAAGTTCATCCAAAGCCACTAGGAGTCGTCTCGAGTTGTTTAACCATCACGCATTTATAAATGTGACGGAAACATAAACTATAACTTCTATTTACTTTATATTCGCTCAATCTATTCGCTTTATATTCTGTTTACGTAAGTTTGACCGTATCTCTTTTTACCGTAACCAGCTTCAGTGGTTAACAATTGCTAAACGCCGCGAACATAGGATCTTGAGTACCTTGTATACCATACTTTTCAATCCTCTGTCACCGCAATACTTAAAATCTAAATTCCAATTTCTCTCCAACACGCATAATTTAAATCTTCGATCTACCGATACGCTGACTTTAGCCATTCCCCTACATCGCTCTAATTTTGTCTCAACATCATTTACAGTGCACGCCTCGCGGCTGTGGAACAATTTACCACTGTCGTTGCGACAGGCTGATAATAAGTTCCAGTTTAAAAAGCAACTCAAAGCTCACATGCTGAATCGCAAGTAATTTCATGTTACGTAGTTATATGGTTTATACGCATTCTATTCTATTTTAATTCCAATAACTGAAGTATTATAATCTAGTATATGCAAATTTGACATGATTTTATATATTTGTATATTTATGTATATGCATATGCTTATGTATGTGTACCTATCTATACATGTATATGAATATTTAAATATGTATGTATGTGTATGATGATAGTAATAAAATATATAAAGTTCAATGGCACCTTCACACCTTCATTCTGTTGGCCCAAAGGTTGACTGGTGGATAATGCCAATAGGCATTAAGTTCGCCTTTTGTACGAAAATGTATGTTTTTGGTGTACAATAAAGTTGAAAAAAAAAAAAAAAATTCCTTTACCGCATTGTGAAGCGCCATCCGGCCCAGCTTGATGCGAGCCGAACGGTCTAAATGGTTTCTATAAAAATGTCATTTAAAGGCTTATTCCATTTTTTTTCAAAAAGTACATTTGTATTAAGACTGAGAATTTACTCCGTGTCGTGAATTTTAAAAGCGATTTTTAAATTTTATAGTTAGAATTTTCAAAAACTTTTGCGTTTCAAAAAGAGCCCGTTTGTTAATGGATGGCTTAGCCCACTCTCACATTCACTACAACTGATGGTGCTTTAATTGCACCGGATCAAGCTGCGTGATTTTATATTTTACTAATATAGCGTTCTGAGTAAAGAAAGTAATAAATTCTACTGGCTATTTTATATCATAAGATAGCAAACGAGCAGATGGATCTCCTGGTGGAAGGAGTCAAGCATCGCCTATAGGCACCAAAGGTATTACTGGTGTGTCGCTATCTTGTGGCGGGGTTTAATGCCACCGGTTTAGAGGGTAAGGTAGCCGGTAAACTTATGCAGTTTACCGGCTACCTTACCCTCTAAACCGGAACACGACAGTGACTAGCACTGACGCTATTGCGGCAGGAATAGGTAAGGTGGTGGTACCAGACCCGGGCGACACAATGCAGAAATCTACCACCTAGTAGTCACGATTGTAGTGACCTGCATAGCCAATTGATCGCTTTTACGAGCTATTAGTAATAATCTCTATTAATAATCTAAATAGAATAATAATTAACTACCTCTTACAGGTAGTTAACTGCTTAACTTTAACTTAACATAAAAGAGGTAGGTTCACCTCCTTGTTCTAACGTCAAGAGCGGGCTCGTAGTTAGCCAGTAGGTTTCATTACTATTTGGCTTAGATCATGAGTTCCAAGTTTGATCTCTGAATCGGACAACAATTAGTGTTATTGAAGCTTTTTAAGGTTTTTCTCAAAAATCCAATAGGTTAATCAGTCTAAATCAGTCAGTAAAATAAAGTGGCCTCATTGGTCTAGAGGAACGGTGTCGGTGTTGACCACGAGAGGTCCCGGGTTCGATTCCCGGATCAGGCAAATCAAAAGTGTGTTTTTCAGTTTTATGATAAAAACAACGTTGTTCGGGATTGGATAAATGCCTGGTTGGCGATAGGCGTGCCTATCACGTTGTGGGACTAAACATCTTCGGCTAATAGTGAGTACACTGGTTGTACCTTTGCTTACCTCTTAGGGGATACGGACGTGAAGATACTCTTCAATATCTGAACTTTTAGTAGCAGCTTGGGAAATTTCTTGAAATAAGCGATAATCGTTATCAGGATTGTATAATGCGGCAACGATGATCTTTGCTCATCTTGCCAAATGGCAAACTAGCAAATCGTAGTGAAAATGAAACTGGAAAATATAGATAGACTGCACATCCCGCTCGGTAACCAGCATGATATTCTTATTTTAAGATCTCACTAGTCCTCGTCTTCCGCTAGTCCAGGTTTCTTGTGTTAGTCCAGGTCCCCTTTGAGGAGTAGATCAACTGCCGTTCTGCCAGGCAGCTCGTATAGGCGATTAATTGGCTACGCAAGTTACTAACAGCGTGACAACTGGACGGTATCTGCATTGTTTAGCCCGGGTCTGGTAACAAAAACTTTACTTATTCCTGCCGCAGAAACGTCACCGTCGTGTTCCGGTTTGGAGTTTCCTTAACAACATTTAGCTGGTAAACGCATATACGTGGCAATAAGATCCCGCCATGGGGATAGCAACGCACCATTAACATCTTTAAGGTCTAAAGGTGATTGTTTTCTTTTCACCACTCTCACCAATCCTTAATATAAAATTATTAAATATTTGCAAAACAAAGGTTAAGACCGGAGTACACACACGGCAGTCTCTATGGCCACTCCGGTGCTCGTAATTCTGCGGACGATCGAAAAATACAGTACCTGGGCGTTCGATCTTGATATACGTATGAGCTGCCGATATTGTTGATCACAATGGCAAACGTAATGTACACATATGTGAACGATTTGCTCAACCGGCCCGACAATGAGAAATCATGTTGTAAAGCAACCAACGCCTTTGAGTTTTCAACATTGTTATTAAAATTTGGGTTGCTATCTGACGGTAGGCCGTTTTGGAGTTATACATCAGCCGCATATAATGTTATGATGTATAATGGTATCATTATAAATCATGGCATTATACATCATCATCATACATCACTTAACAGAGTTATACAAGTTGACTAACTTAAACATACTTAAGATCCAAAGTCTAAAATGTTAAATTCAAATAAACATTGACAGACAATTCTGACGAGTCGACATTTTTTTTAAATAATGATTAAATAATTCCGCTAATATTACAATTATGAAAAGGAGAATGATGAGGCTCCATACAAATTTGGCTCACCATCAGGAGAACCAATTGCTTGTTTGCTATCTTATGATGATATAAAAAATTGGTAAAGTACGTGTTGAGCAACGCGCAATATAGGGTTACGAAAATGCCTATCACAATAATGCGGAATAAGAAGAGGGTTTTTACTGTTTCACACCATGAACATTTAATCTATTTAACGTCAATGACGGATATATCCGTACCACAGTTTCACCGCCTATAAAACCTTCTCCCATATTATAAGTTGGTCGACTATTACTTAGAAACTTATAAAGCCTTCTAAGCCGTGATAGTTTTTCTTTTAACTTCATTACATTTATTACTATTTTCCCATTCCGAAAACTAACGTTTAGCTGTTTGGGGATATACGATTCTAGAAAAAATCTGTAAACGGTTGCCCCTACAGGCCACCCCTGAAACTTCCCGCTAATTTAAGGTATTTTAATCTCAAAAAAATAAAAACTATAAGGAAAGATTTTTCCAATTCAGACATTTATTTTGTTAAAAATAACAGTACATGGATTTTTGAAAAGCCATATATTTTGGGAACGATAATCAATTTTGACCTTTTCAACGGCATTCAACTCAATTTTTGAAATCTAACTTTGATTAAATAATCGATAAGCTGAAAAATTTTGAAGCAGTGTCAAAAATCTTTTTTTTTTTCAAATATTTTCGTCATTAATAAAATTGCATAAAACTTTAATTACATTTTCATTAAAACAGCAATAAGTTTATATATCATAATTTTCATAAAAAATATCCCTGTTTTCTTACCAAGGAATAGTTTAAAACTTTTTTTTACCGGCGATAGGGAAGCGTTTCACCACGATCTCGCCTGATGGTAAGCTAAGATGCGGCCTAAGATAAAAACTAAACTCTGTTACGTTATTTACTATCTTTTTAAAGTGTCTTGGCAAAATCTTATCTCAGAATTTTGTCAATCTAACTTAGATTTCTGAGACTAGCAGTTATACTAAACATACCTAATGACAAGGCTAATACCTAAACATAGACTTGTACCTAAACACAGACTACTGAGGAGAAAATTGAATTTTTATGTTAACCTTACCTAAATTCCAACTTCATTTAGCAACTATTACTCAAGTTTAAAAATTTTTATTAAATGCAGATAAGTTAAGAAGTTGATATAAAATCTTACGGAATATATTAAACTTTAAGATAATAACTAAAAAAAAAAAAACATGTATGAAGTCACGCCCATGTTCTTCATTATTATTTAAATTTCAAAGTAAAATCATGAGTTACATTTAAGTGTTGTATCACCAAAATTTTCTCGCAAATAGTTCCAATAGAATTAAATTGAGGGGATAACGTAAATTGATCTCGAAACCTGAATGATATCGTTAGAAATAATGAGGTCTCAATTCGACATGTCCTCTTTCATTGTGAAATTGGACACAAAGTTTACTTTGCAGAGAGCTGCAGAAACCTAATTTTTTTAAACAAAATGTATTAGGAATACATTAAATTAATAAAAATAAATATTACACACACTATAGTCATGTGACATACATGATAATGTACACACACACATATTATACTATCTTCTTTACGACTAAAATTGTCAAACTTTTTTTTATATCATATTCGTAAGATAGCAAACAAGCAGATGGGTCTCCTGATGGAAAGAGTCAACCATCGTCTATAGACACCAAAGATGTTAATGGTGCGCTGCTATCCTTGTGGCGGGATTTCAATTATAATCTAAACGGCTTAAACCAGAGTACTAAGACATACTAATCACTTAGAGACTTTATACAGGAATTCCTTACATAAAGTAGGAAAACACTCTTCAAAATGTTTGTAATGATCCTCAAAAGCGCTAAATTAATATGGAAATGTTGTATGGGAACCAATAATATTTTTATTCTTAGCTAAATTTTGTTTGTTTCCTAACTACATATATTTTATAATTCTAATGTAAAATTAGTCTGGAAATACAAAACTTTTTTTTTATATCATAAGATAGCAAACAAGCAGATGGGTCTCCTGATGGAAATAGTCAACCATCGCCTATAGACACCAAAGATGTTAATGGTGCGTTGCTATCTTGTGGCGAGGTCTATTGCCACATGCATAAGTTTACCGGCTACCCTACTCTCCAAACCAGAACATGACCAGCACGGACGCTATTGCAGCAGGAATAGGTAAGGCGGTGGTACCAGACCCAGTCGAGCCGATGCAGAACTCTACAACCTAGTAGTCACGATAGTAGTGACTCGCATAGCCAATCGGTCGCCTTTTACGACCTGCCCGGCAGAACGGCAGTTGATCTATTCTTCAGAGGATCCCGGAACCAACAAGGGGGAGCCCGGAACCAACTGCCTAATTTTAAGTTTATCAAATACATCCGGGTCTTGTTCGAGTCAGCACAATCGCCAAACGTCGACCCCATTGAGCATGAATGGGATATGCTCCAGAGAGGTGTTTTAGAGAACATGAACTGTTTGAAAACAACTCATTAATTAAGTTAATAAAGAATTTGCTGAAACATCATTTGGAGTAATTGATGCAGGATAGCATTAACAAATTCATCGATTCTATGTATAATCAGTTCCAACAAGTTTTAAAAATTAGAGACAGCCACATTTTGCATTAAATTATCTAATTCATTAACAATAGTTTTTTTAAGTAATTTTATTTTATTAGATACAATAATCTATTATATCCTAAGTACAATCAAATTAGAACATGTTGCTTAGATTTTTTTATTTGTGTACATTAAAAAATACAATACTGTATGTTGAAAGTTGTAAAATTTTACAAAATCTGAATATTTTGTGTATACCTTGCCCTGGCAGCGAAAAATATAAAAAGCCAAATAGGTACAACTAACAAAACTTATTGTATGCATAAAGTGATGCTCGGGCTAACTTATGGTACTAAAATTATATATTATTATTTGGGTAAAGCCCTAGACAAAGCTAGTTTTAAATAACTTAAGTAATTACAAGACTGATGATAATTTATTTGATCAGAGTAAAATAGCACAAGTTTCTTATGAATATACTACATTAAAGAATGTATAAATAAAGTTTAACAAACTATATAAAATTTAAATTTTTTTTTCATAATTATCATAAATAGTATTTTAGGTTAAAAAAGTTAAACAATTTATTTAATATATATGTATATTTACTAGCGAACTGCCCGCGGTTTCACCCGCGTAGCTTTTGTTTCCGTGGGAATATCGGAAAGGATAATATGATAAAACCTTCCTCAAGAATCAATCTGTCTATTAAAAAACTGCATCAAAATTCGTTGCGTAGTTTTAAAGATTTAAGCATACATAGGGATATAAGGACATAGGGACAGACAGAGAAAGCGACTTTGTTTTATACTATGTAGTGATTTTAAATAAAACTATATTCTTATCCACTCATTTCTAAAATAAAACTGATTTTAGTTATCCTCATTTTTGTAAATCACAATAATAATAACTTACCTAGAGTTGTAGAAGTATTTCCTAAAAATATATTTTTTAATTTACTTTTAAACACTTAGTCAAAATGTTACGAAACTTTTTCTTAAATTATATCACAATATATTAAGTTTTTTTTAGTAATTTCGCTTATTATAATAATGTTATTACAACCTATGTCTCACGTCAACTTCTTTGCGCTTGCTTCGTACAAGTAGCAATCCATTTATGACACAACCGTTCCGAACGTTATGGTTGCATAAACTGGACCGAAAAGCCTTTCCAGATGAAAGATGGCGCGGAAAAGTTCAGTGTTTTGTTGCGTTACGTCTGTAATCTGTTTCCATGACAACGATGTGTTTTAGCACATAACTCCAATAACTTTGAACCTCCAACAAATCAGAAATCATTTATGTCTTTGTGAAATAAAAGGTTTGCTTTACCCTTAGATTTATACCCTCTTGATCGGAATCAACTCGTCACTGTGTGACTCGGAAGTCACACAGTGAGGGATGCCCTGCGAACACGTAACCCCTATGCTCGTAAGTCGTAGCGGATGCCATGCGAATGGGTAATTTACAAGCTTGTGTTGGTGCCTTACGCACACATGCTTTACAGTTCTTTTGTCTTTTTGTCTTAAAAGCGTGTAATTTGCATCTTGAAGCTAACAACTAATTAATTTATCTCGGTAAAATTGGAAAAATACTACAAAATTGTGACGTTATAATCTATAATATATAAATACGTGAAGTTTTACTAGGTGGTAGAATTCTGCATTGTCTCGCCCGGGTCTGGTACCATCGCATTACCTATTTCTGCCGCAATAGCGTCAGTGCTTGTCACTGTCTTTTTCCGGTTTGGAGGGTAAGGTAGCCGGTGAACTAATGCATATGGCATTAGATCTCACCACAAGATAGTAACGCACCATTAACATCCTTGATGTCTATAAGCGATGGTTGACTCTTTCCATCAGGGGACCCATCTGCTTGTTTGCTATCTTATAATATTAAAAAAAGGCCAAGTGCAAGTCGGACTCGCGCACGAAGGGTTACTTACTATCCCTATTCAAATTTCTACCTATTTATTAAGATCAAGTAAAAAATTGTTTTGAAATAAAAACAAAGGAATGGAAAAAAGGAATAAAAACAAATTTACAAAATTTGTTTCATTGAAATTTATTTATACAAAAATTCATTCTTCTTAGCAAAACTTTTTTATTATCGATATTTTATTATCGATAGGTAAGCGCTTGACCTCGACCTGAAAGAGGCGTGTCAACACAGGAGCGAGTTCAGGCGCACAGGTTTTCAGTACTATGGCTGAAATCCCATCAGGGCCACTGGCTTTGTTCACGTCCATATTCCGCAGCGTTTTAAGAACCTCAGTCTGACGGATGCGAATTTCTGGCATGTTCACCTCGCATACAGGTAGACTGGGTGGTTTCGCGTTGGTGGGATCCAAACGTGAGTTTTCCGCGAATAGAGTAGCGAACAGGTTCGCTTTCTCTACGGCGGTGTGAGCCAGCGTCCCATCCGGTTTCAGCAGTGGAGGAAGTGAAGGGCGGCAGAAATTTGATTCAACCGACTTTGCCAGGGACCAAAAGGCTTTACTACCTGAGGGGTATGAAGCCAGTTTGTTCCCAATACGGCTGACGTGGTCAAATCGAGTTTTCAGTAGAGCCTTTTTGCAGGACTTGGCGGCCCGGTTGAAGGCTTTCTTCTTCTCCGACACGTCCTTGGCTTTGCGGTGTCGAGCATCTACCCAAGCCGGTTCTGAACCAGGATTGAGCTTTACTGGACATGACTACGTCGGAGAAAGGAATAAAATACTCCATTCCTTGCCGCAGCATATCTGTCACAGCATCCGCGCAGGCCGTGGAGTCTTCAGAAGAAAAGCAGACAGGCCACCATGGATAAGATGTAAAGAAGGAACGCATCTTGTCCCAATCTGCTGACTTTTATCACCACACGCGCCGAGAACCCCTGGGACTGGGATCGGGCGGCGAGTAGACAGATACAGATTTCACCAGACTGTGATCGGAACTGCCAAGGGGCGAGAAAATCGCCACCGAGTAACGATTTGGATCCGTAGTCAGCAAAAGATCCCATCAATTGGCTATATGGCTCTCAACGTCAGGAACCCGCGTCGCTCCTTGAACCAGCTGGGTGAGATTTAATACCACAGCGAGTTTACGCATCTCTCTCCCAGCAAGGTCAGTGCACTGGTATGGGTATAGCCACTCCTGATGGTGAGCATTGAAATCCCCCAGAAGCATTAGTTGAGCGGAAGGGTATTTGTGTTGAGCAGCATCCGCCGCCTCACTTAGGTACTCTGTAAGTCCGTTCGTCTCCTGGTCCCCGCTGTGCGCTCGGGAGACACAGGCATAGAGAAGCTTCTCTAGACCTGTGTCCACCAGTGTCCATAGTACGGAGAAGCGGGGGTCTTCTAGATACCGGAGATGCCGACAGCAGATATCCTCACGGACGTACGCGCACACACCTGATCGAGCTTTAAAATTATGCTCCAGGGTGTAGCCGGGATACATTAAGTACGCCAAATCAGACGGGCACCTTATTTGTGTCTCCGTGAGGAACAAGATACATGGTTTATAAGTCTCCAGATGGAAATGGACTGCAGCGCGATTGGAATGTAAGCCTCTGATGTTAGTGATGTCTACTTTCATCGAGAGGGAGTGCTGCCGCTGTACAACGTTATTCCTGTACCTTGTCCTTTTCATTTAATAGAGTGAGTGAAGTAGGTGTGAAGACGGCAGTGAATCGAGGCGCTATACTTCCAGGCCTGAGACACACACCTCGAAGTTACACTGTTGGGGACTAGTCTGGAGACTGCGGGGACGCCGAGCCCCCCAAGAATGTCCATAGGGCCTTCTCATCCGATCCGATCATCCACAGTCTAACTCAGGGATCATTAGTAAGCTAAAATTTGGCATGAATATGCACAACCGCTCTGTTTGTCGAGTGGTTAGCGACCCTAACCACGCAATCGACGGGCCTCGGGTTCGATTCCGACGGGGACAAGCATTTGTGTGATGAGCATAAATATTTATATTTCTGGGTTCGGGTGTATATTAAATATATTCTAGTATTTATATATGTATTTCCATATATTGGTATCGTTGACTAATACCCATAACACAAGCAAACAATTTGCTTACTTTGGGGTTAGATTAGTAAGTGTAATTTGTCCCGTAAATATTTATTTATTAATTAGGCCGACAAAATGGTGAAATAAAATCTTGAAAACTATTTAAAAATATTTTAAATATATTTTAATATTTTTACTATATGATTTTATCATTGAATCTAATAAAAAGTGGCTATAAAATACAAAAATAAATATGATAATTTTAAGCAAATATATATATATATATATATATATATATATATATATATATATATATATATATATATATATATATATCCACCTATCTACTTCAGAATGTGACAGTATAGTGAAATATAAACAAATACTAAGAAAAATACTAAAGACAATGGCAAATAAAATATAATAACAAGATCGAGGAAGGCTACACACGAGAACGCACGCCCAACATCGCAGCCCTTCGCACCCAGTGGCTCCGCGTCGTCTGAGGAGGAGTATGCAACCCCTCCAGAACACGATGCGTTGAGCAGTGACGACGAGCTGCCGGTTCTGCGCCGCGCCGAGGGAGGCCACCGCCGTCGCACCTGGGACCAGCAGGACGATCTGCCCCGCATCCGGTTTCCACCGTCGGTGGTGCATTGCGCCGCATGAGATGGACGCGAACAATAAACGAAAATACTGCGACTACCATGTTTTCCCACACACAAACGCAATATGGCACTAGTGATGGCTTTAAATGGCATACTAAATTCTTGTTTACGATCTAGCCAAAATCTAGCTGATACACATTCAATCCTCTATTGTGCGGGTATCACAGCGTGCCGTATCGCTCATGTCAGATTTCCAGTATCTGACAGGGTTATACGGTCCACATGTATCTGCATGGCAAAAGAGAATTGAACGGCGTATCAGTGCCACTAGAGCTATCATTGGTAAGCTAATTTGCTTTAGATCAGGAAACATCCAACCGAAGGTTATGCGTTTTGTGACACAAGCCTTTGCCGGTACAGGTGTAAGTCCACAGGACTATAGAACTTGTGTCACAAACCGTATAGACTATCTAAAGCAGAAAGTTTGGGCGTGGGCAAACCGTATTCGTAGATACAAAGAACGGGTAAACAGGTTTAACCAGAATCGAATTTTCCGAAGTGATCAAAGAAAGGTGTATAGAAGTTGGAAGGAACCCGCTACTAGGATGGTTGATGGGCAACTACCAGATATTCAAGAAATGTCTTCATTTTGGAGAAATATCTGGTCTGTGCCAGTCAATCATATCAATGGTGAATGGGTGAGAGTAGTTGAGCGCTCGTGTGAATTATTGCAACGCATGGCATCTATAAGTATAACGCCCCAAGATGTGAGAGAAGCAGTTCGTTCTACTCACAACTGGAAATCCCCAGGACTCCAGTCCCTCTAGGACTGCATAATTTCTGGTTGAAATGTTTGCAATCTTCACACGAGCTCTTAGCTGAACAATTCCAGGAAGCCATTGAATCCAGGTGCCTCCCATTTTTTATGACAACAGGACTCACCTTTCTGCTCTACAAATCTGGTAGTACCACAGATCTGACGAATTTTAGACCCATCACATGCTTGCCTACAATTTACAAGCTCTTTACCTCCATTTTGAGATCAAAATTAAATCAACATTTTTATACAAATAACATTTTAGATCCTGCTCAAAATGGATGTAGGGCTGAGTCACGTGGTACTAAAGAGCAACTCCTCATTGACATGTCCATTAATCATCAGGTTCGTAGAAATAGAAAGGGTCTCGCCGCCGCTTGGATTGATTACAAGAAAGCCTATGATTCAGTGCCTCATTCATGGTCGTTACGAGTGATGGAACTGTATAAAGTAGATACAGTTTTATGCGATTTCCTACGCTCATGTATGAGGCTATGGACCACGACTCTCTGTCTTCCTAGGGGTGGTGAGAGTTTTTGTATTTCTCAACCTATAAGGATATAGCGTGGAATTTTCCAGGGTGATAGTTTGAGTCCTTTATGGTTTTGCTTGGCTTTGAATCCCTTAAGTGCTCCACTTAGAGATTCAAAGGTAGGCTATCGGTTTCGTAGAGAGGGTGAAATCATTTCTCATCTCTTGTATATGGATGACCTTAAACTATTTGCGTCCAACGAACCGACCAGCAACCGACTTCCCATTTCTGTCAAAATGCGACCACATGGGTAGTGAACTCTCGCAAACAATAAAAAATGATTTCTGTAGGCATACAAAGATGGGTCACCTGATGGAAAACGATCACCTCTGTCCATGGACATTTGTCACACAAAAGGTTAGTTGCAAATGCGGTTCCCGTTTTCGATAATTCTATTGACCCGTCTTTTAAAAATTCCGATATCTAAGTTACAGAAAAAAAACTAGAACAGGCAGTTTCAGAGTTGAACTGTTCGTATAAAGAAGATACGCGCAAATTGAACAGTAATAAATGACCAATCGTCAATATGGTTTGGATGGAATCACTCACTAAGGCATGTAGTGCGAAGGCGGAACCTGTAACATGTAACGTCCGTCAAGATGTACAGTACTTTACGTCGGGCGTGACTCCATCTATGATTGCTTGATGATGACATGTATTGCAGCCGGGTTGCTTGGCTTGAATCGACTTAGCTTAGCATGGCGTGGCTTAGCTTCGCTAAGCTTGGCGTGGTTAATCGAGAGCTACAATCGGATATCCTAAAATCTGGAACATTACAAACAATATTAACTTCTTCTAATAAGATCTTTAGTAAAATTATTAAAACTTTCGTAATAGATAGTTAAAATTCAGTAGAAACTAGCTACGTCAACAATTGTACTATATATTCGTATTATACCAAGATTTTGTGCCTTTAACCACAATTCTCGTCACAACTTAAGAGTCCGAGTTTAGGTACATTATGTAAACTAGGTATTTACTTAACTTTGTCTGGTTCTGTATTTTCATTAAGGCTGTCCGTGCGCCAAATGGAATCTGAAATGTTGTTGGATTAATTGTTACTTTAGACGAGTCGGTTGTTCACACATACTTGTAATTGAGTATAGTATACTTAATGCTGCAGATATGCAAAGTCGCTCAAGGATACACAATAGCCATCAAACTCAGAGTGTGTTTAATTTATTAATTTAACGCCAAGTTCCTAAATAAGATACTGGAAATACTTTGCTGTGATTAGATCTCCACAATATAATCTTAAAATTTGTTTAAGCAATATTAGTTTCTATTAAATAAATCTAGGTCTGCGATAATATTTTAAAAAATAATTTGATATAACATATAATATGCATGCCATATTTTATTTTTATAAATGATTCTTGAAGATTGATTTATGACAGTTGATAAAGCCTTCTGCAATAATGTGTGTCATCTTATAAAACTAATAATGTTTTGTTATTTAGATTTATATATCAGAAGATGGTATTGCATTGGCAACAAACCCTTATGTTACCATCTGATTTTATAAAAAACACGGAATGCTAAAACTTTATTATAAAGCTTATAAAAGCAAACAATTGAAAGAGGATATCATTAATACAATTTAGCTATTATTGTTAGCGTTAGGTTCTTGCATTATCATTCAAATCCATTAGTTTCTTAATCATGCGTATAAATTTAGATGTCTGGCGAAGTTGACCTCAAGAATATTGATATTGACCATTAAACGTAATGAAGGCATTCTTTGTGTCCTTAAGTGCACTGCATGATTATCTAAACTCAATCTACTATTCCATTCTTTTTCTTATCTAGATAATCAGAATCATTTTTTTTAAACCAGCGTCTAACATTTCAGAAACCTTACTGTTAACGCAATATGTCGCAAACCTGTAGGCAGGCAATTGATTTTCATATATTGCAAATTTGTTTCGTTAGTGAAGATATCACGCTGACGAACGATTAATTTCACGTATTCATTTCGGCTATTAATTATACTAAATCATTTATTTGCCTCTATATACTGTACTTATTTTATGGATATGTATTAATTAGTTTTCCCAATAAAAAAGTAATCTTAAATGGTATTTTCATACATTAAGTATGACAACACTTACGAATAAGTAAATTCTTTTATCAAAAAATGTAAGACGGATGGACGGAAAAAATGTAAGACACACACACACACACACATATGTAACTTATTTTATATATTAAAGAGATTTACTTATAAATACATTTCAAAATGTATTAAAACACAATTATGAAAAAAACTTTATTATAAATTTTGAAATTATTTAGAGGACAAAAGGACTGGGAATGAGCTCTGCATACCAATCTCTGATAATAATAATTATTGTTATTGATCAAAAACAGTAATTAAAAACCGAAGCCCACTGAGTTTTTACCACCGGATCTTCTCAGTGTGAGGCCGTGTTCTAATTTAATCGGCGAACGATGAAAACCTAAATCTAGTAGCAGCTATAAAATTATCGACCTATCAACAGTGCCCGTAAAGATTAATTTAAATAAAAAAATTGACTTTGACAAATTGTTAATTTATGCAGTAAGTGAAAAAGTTAACCTGACTTACATACATTTATATAAAAGATATGTAATAGCATGATAAGCTCACCTGAATGCTGCATCTATACATTTTTCAGCGTGTCCCAATATATTTCTTGCTTTCCATTTGGTGATCTTCCTGCTCATTTAAAATGATTTTTATTTAGCTAACCACGACTAGTTTCCTGGATCTAAACCACTAGGAATTTGGTTAAATCTTTGCATCATGTGTCTACGTTAAAGTTTTTGTTTTAAAATGCTAAATGGGGATTAACACGATAACTCGTGTGATCGCGTTATTGATGGGAAAAATTTACAGATAAAAAGTAAAGAAAAAGTACTAACTTGGAAACACGTCAGATTAAGGTATGATGCTGAAATAGTTGTAGACAAAAATTAAGAAACTCTGACGACTTGAGTGTAGCGTAAAGGAGCGGGAGGGTCATAAAGCTGCAAAGAAAACTTTGTCTCGATATCGTCGAACGCGTCTGATTTTTATTTTTATTTTAAAAGAAATGATGAAAGAATAACGAAACAATATAATCTGACAATTTTCACAAGGCGAAGTTATTGGAATTTTTACTTTTTACTGCCTTAAATGTCCAGCTCTATAAAAAAGGCTTATGTTGACGGAGAACCCAAACATTATGCGAGGTGTCCCCCCTATGTGACACTATTTTAACTCTATTTGACGCACTCGAGTAAATCCCAATAGTAGAGAGCCCAAGAGGGGACTCTTGGACTCTACTATTGGGAATAAATTATTAATGGTATAAAGGAATCCTAATAATGATAATCTTTTCTTGATATTTTATTTAATACGGTCTCAGATTAGCACTAGAAGCAACCCAATGTACCTAAATGTTGTAAAATGTTATGAAACTTTACCACCTAGTAGTCACAATAGTTGTTACACGTTTGGTTTTGGTTAGCTTTTTACAAACTGTATTGCAGAAGGGAATGTGGTCTACAAAGAGCTTGGACTAACTCGAGTCATATTAACCAACAATAATTAAGAATAATAAATAGTATTAATAATAATAATAAACTATCAAACTTTTTAAAAGTAGTTAAAAGTTAAATGATTACAATAATACTTACTAATTTTCATTTGAACTGGTATCGCCCAATAGTCGAAATTTAACCGTAATACTATATATAAATAGAAATATGCACTTAAACAACTGTTGAGCGCCAGCATATACCGTCGATCAAAATTTTGGTCCGAAATTGGGAGAAGTATGCAAGAGAGAGTCATATAAAAAAAACAATGATGTTAATCTAAAGAACACTCAAAGAGGTTCAAGCCATTTTATAACTTAATATGACACTTATCACCTTAACTTGCCTTAGCGATGGGTTCTCACAGGCATAGCGGCAGGTTAAGGCAATAGTAGAACTGGCAGTATACGCGATGGTACTCAGTTGCATTTTCACATTTTCTATAAATAATTAATATATTTTGACAAAAAATATATCACTAAATATCTAAACTTATAAATTATATAAAACCGCTAACAATTATTTGATTATTCAATCAAAACAAGAAAAAAATCATTTGATAAAATGATTTTTGGACTTTACGAGCAATTTTTTGTAGTAACAAGCAAGCAAAACCTAGCGATTAACCGTGAGAAAGTTCTACAAGTGTCGCATTATTTTATGACTGACATTTCAAAAAGCAACATTTGATGATATTTTATTATCTTTCTAGAGACATTTATAATGTATTACAGTCAAAAGTAAAAAAAAACATTACACTTTTGTAACGTGATATCCTTTTATATATATATATATATATATATATATATATATATATATATATATATATATATATATATATATATATATATATATATATATCATTAAATGGGGCTATTGATAAAAAATAAAAAATATAACTTTATCAAGAGCCACTGTGCATGCAGCACAGACATATTCGATGTAAATAGTTTAAGTAAGGCAGGATATATTGTATATTTCGTTTAGTTAGTAAGTTTTTTTGTAATAAATAATATTCGTTTTCGTGTTTTATTCGTCCTAAGACCTACATACAGCTTTGTTGTATAGAAATAATAAAGCTTTATGTAGTTAAGTTGTTTGCCTATAGGCATATTATGAACAAAGGGGTTCCACGCAGTCGACAAAATTACGAGTCGACTCTTGCAAGATTGTATTTATATGCGGTAACCCAGAATTACGAAAACCCCGAAAAGTGCAAAATTCTTTGTGAAAATGAATATTTTTCTATTGTAAATAGTATGTACGATGCAGATATAAGCCTTAGGCATATGTTTACGCACTTTTCGGTGATATAAAGATAGATAACAGGATAGTACGAACTGAAAAGGCGTACAACTCTGTAATTGTAGGAGTTTCCGAGGTCCTGTAAGAACGTATAATGTATATAACACTCTTGTTTGTATTTATATAAGTTCATATGTATTAAATCTTTTTACGTAGATAAGAAATAAGACTTTGTAATTAGTTTTCGGTAGGTCTTAGGGCATTATGTACTTTGTTTCGCTTATATTTGTAAAAAGATAGTACCGTTGCACTCGCTAGAGGGCCACACTAGATAATTAGAGGTAGAAGAAGCTACCTAACACAAAATCATTGTGATTAGATTACGAAAAGTAGGATTTAGCAAATCCCAGACATTGTGGCGTCACACGTGGCGCCATCCGTCTTTGTCGGTTTACGCCGCTCGTCTGGCTGCGGGCTATAAATATCGGAGAGCGCGGCCATACGATCAGTTCCGTTCCGATCTTCAGTTTCGTTACGTCCGAAGAAAAGGTTTCCCAGACAAGTTCCTAGGCTTTAGTATACCTAAAGGGTACCGGCTTTAGAGTAGGGCAGTGTTTGGGAAAGTACTGGCTCTCTCTCCATAGAATAGGAATATTTGCGACGGTGCTAGCTTTATTGATAAATTGTTTCATTACAATAAGGCACCTTTGCAACGAAAAGTTTTGGTCTCTCTTTCTTCCTCCGGTGACACCCGGCTCACGATCAAAGCACTACGGCTGGTGGGGCTTCGAAGAGAGAAGAACAGATCTACAGTCCGCTGGCTCCCCCGGTTGTAGTGCACAGCCTGCTTATTCTATACCTTTCATCGTCTTGGTGAAATACCATTGTTATTAGAAACTACATAATATTATGGCACTTGTATCTACTTAAATATAAATTTTTAATTTCACTTCTAATAATATAACTTTATTAAAAGTGAAATTTAAGTACAAATGCAATAATAATAGTGTTTAATAAGAGCTATTTTGTATAGAAAAGTTAGTCTGTTTTTGTATATTCGTTGTAGTTGTCTGGTTCATTTTTTAATCCTTAAGAATTAAACGTACCAAAAACAGCAAAAATTTATCCTAAGTGTCCAATATTTGACAAAAATTTGGACATTCTTAGGTATGTACAAATTGAAGAAATAATTTATGGAACCAAAAATAACTCTTTTACTGATAATAAGCAAAAGCAAGGAGTTTCTTTTACTTTAAAACATAAGTTGTCAGTTGCTGTTGTAAAAATAAAAAACACGTCATGTCATTTTGTACCAAAGATGTCTTGTTTTCAAAATCGTTAGTAATATAAAATTAAGAATAAATTTTAAAAAAATTGGAAAAACTCTTAAAATGCCGAACACCAGGCGCCGGAGGTTTTCGGTACAAAATGAGATTCGTGTACAAGTGGCGTCTAAATTGCAAAATGCAACTCAAGTCAGGTAAAAAGCTATTAATATATTATGTATGTATGTAATTAAAATGTATATCTTCCTGTCAACTTCTCTTACGTGGAAAGTAGGTAAAATTAAATTCCCTCGCGATCTAAGCAGAATTACTTGTTTTACATTAATAAAAAACCGTGTCGTGGGACACCAGATAGAAACGAAATTCCTTATCATAAAAATATGAATTTCAAGTTCTATTCAAGGCGAGGCATCGCGACAAACGGGAAAAAACTGGTTTGTTTAATCACGTTTTTTTTGTATTAATTGTTAATAACAGATTTACAAAAAATACACGATACACCTGAAGATATTATCTAAAGAATGTGCTAACTCACTACATGATAGAATGTACGTTACTCGATCATATAAAATTCCAAAACAGACTAAAAAAATCTCAAAAACAAATAATTTGTTAATAATATCTCTAATCTTCCACGTGATTTTTATATGGTTATATTTAGTTGTAAATACAAAAAAGAATGTGCTAAATTTTAGTTTTCAGCTGATGTCCTATATTTATTTATCCGAAAATTAGCACGTTTACCAGCGGTTTCAGAACATACTGCGCCACCCATTTTCTATAGAATTAACGCGCGTCAAAATACCTCGCCTTAAGGTATAAATAAAATGAAACAAAAATAAAAAAGACTTTTATTTTTTGCTTCCTAAATAATAGTACAATTACAATAACATAGCAAAATAATTCACAAATCCAATTTTAAATTGCTTAATATAATATAAAAAAATAAATACTAATAGACACGGCGTACTCTATTCTCCGCCACTCGCGGCCATTGAATACCTGCTACTTTATGATGTCGCCTGCCCAGCGCGCGTTTGGTCTACCTCTTTTTCTTGTTTTTATGATTTTTATGATTTTTTTATCAATAAAAATAAAAAAAAGACTATTTTACAAAATTATCTTAACGCCTTTATTTTATTACAATGTTTTATAAAAATATATAATAATAATAATAGCAAATTTAAATAATAATAACAGACATCATGTAAACTGTACATAAAAATCTTACGCTTTTATTTAACTTAACGGACGTTTTCTTGCCAGCTAGGGTACCCCTCTACAACGCTGCATAAGGATTTTCATTCCAAAAACTACATTAGACGGTAAAATATGTTCCTTTACCGACATAAAAAACATTAAAAAATAAGCTCAGGATTACTTCAATGCTACAGCTCGTCATATGGCAAAAATTTTAGTGATCTTCATAGCCAAAGCTATCAACCGTTATAAAACATCGTTTCTAAATTTTGATTATGTAGTCAAAGGTCAAAATTTTGAGACATCACAGGAAAATATTTACTTATTCCGGCCAGCCGGAAACACAACTGTAAGTTATTTGGGTGTTACTGATGTCAACGGGCGGCGGTAACCATTTAAATAGAGGGGCAGAAAGCCCTTTTATTTCTTAAAAAAAATATTCACTAACACATTACATTTTCACGTAACTTGTATTCTTAAGTATTAAAAGAATTATCTTGTATAATATATATTCTAGTGATTCAGGCGTTATATTACGGAAATTCATAACTCAAAGAACAAAAGCTTATTTAATTTGCAAATTTCCTCGAATTCATATACTTATGTGACTTCTGTAAAACCATCAACATTCTTTTACCCCATATTCGAAGTATCCTCAGAATAAATTGTGCCACTTCACTGAAGAAACATCAAAGAAAGCAAGCAGCTCAAGAAACGGTCAACTTCAACTCTTATTAAATTCGTATAAAAGTTTTTAGACAGTTGCAAATTAAGTTACCTTAATTTCTTACGAATCTCATTTGTGTCGTTGTACATTAGGCAAATATTCAGAACGAGGGTAAGCAATTGTACAGCTGTAGTCTTTTAATTATTAGACCTTCAGTGAGTTATTTCCATTTGTTACGCTGCTTTTTTTGTTTCAATGGCACTATAGTGTTGCAACGAATGAACGTAATTATAATAATCGTTCTATCTAGGCATTGGTAAAGTAAGGCACATCTAATGTATCAAAGTCGTTATTTATGTGATTTGATTTATGAAATTTATGAATTTAAATAAGCAAAAATTATTTAAGGGATTCGATTACATTTTTAGGTAAGTCTAGCAGATTATTCTGTAAAGTTTGCTAATATTGGAATAAGATATATTTGTTTTTGTTTTGGTAGGCTTTGTTATATTATGGCTTTTGATAGTTAGTGCTACTGGAGCGATGCCATTATTTATGGATTTGAATCATTTTATAATTAAGTTTACAAGCATTATAATTATATATTATTACTGTGAAATTATTAAATGTCTACTCATATTTGATTTAGATTTACTTCTTTATTATTCTTATAACTCTTTTTTAACATAAGATAGCAAACCAGCGAATGGCTTTCCTGATGGAAAGAGAAACCATCATCTATAGATACCAAGGATTTTAATGATGCATTTCTACCCATGTGGTGGGATGGCAATGCCACATACATAAGTCTACCGACTACCTTTCCTTCCAAACTGGAACATGACAATGACAATCATTGACGCTATAGCAGCAGAAATAAGTAAGGCGGTGGTACCAATTACCCGGGCGCGACGTTGCGGGACTTTTCCACTTAATAATCACAATGGTAGTGACTATTAAGTGGAAAATGGGTCGCCTTTTATGACCTACCTGGTAGAATGGCAGCTTCAGTTGTATGATCAACTGTATCAATTTTTTTTCAACGTTGATGCTTATTTGTTGTTACGTAAGAGATGGTTTTTTTTTGACAGCCTTACCTAGTGTGGTCCGTCTGATCTTAGACCTTTGCAGTGAAATCTTTCATTTTAATATTAGGTGTGTTGTGTGTAGCAACTAGACACTCAAAGGCGTCGAGTGCAAGCAACCAGTCAATTTTACAATAGTGCACTCGACGTTTATTTTAATATCTATATATTTATCCGTCTCGTTGAACTCATAATTAATTTGGTTGTATTATTAGTGTATGATCTGACCAAAAATGAAAATGTTGATAGTTTAAATCCTAGTCATGGCAAAGTACCTCTAAATGTTTCTATTTAAAGAAGCATCAGCAGTCCGGGCTCTGTTAGTAGTTTGTCAACACTTATGTTTTGGAAACAATGCAAAGCTGTTGATTCTACTTATCGCAAATAACTACTGATATTATAATTGTTAATGCCATTGTCTTTTGAAAATCCGACTTTTGACATTTAATTCTCTCTGTCCACCCCGACGTATAAATAAATAAATAAATAAATAATAAAAATAAATATTCGACGTATTACGTCTATAATAAAACTAGCTATGATGCCCGGCTTCGCTCGGGAGTTGACATGAGATTATGTGGTAGTTGAAATATAACAAATGTAATTTAAGACTTTATTGAAATTGAAATTTTAAATTGTGCGCCATTACTAAACATGCTGCCATTGCTCGCGGCGCCTTTCGAAATGCAACCCAAGTAATCGTTGTTCTGAATGAAGTTCAAATACTCGAAAACAGATGGCGCCACTACACTTAATTTCCAAGTTAAAGGGTTGGAAAAGCCCTTATATCTTTAAAAGCACACCCTTTTGGTAAAAACGGGAACTTTCTTGTTCGAGGGGGGATAAAGGGCTATCACACTATATAAGTCCCTTTATCGTGCCGGGACTCCTTTTTAAGTTTTATCGGCACGCACATTTTATCAAATTAGTTTTATTATATTAATATGATTAGTGCTTCCTGATTTATTCTTAATACTTAAATTGTATTTATTTGACAATCTTCAAATATATGATTAATTGATTCTAAGAAGTTTTAATATTTTAGTCAGCAAGATTCAAAAGAAGATATAAAATCACAGAATTTAATATTGACCAAAGCTACAAAATCCAAGAATAAAATTTTTGTGAGTTCTTCAAAACGTTTTTCACCGCCTTTACCCATTGTAGCAGAACGTGAAAGTTCGAGTTCAATCGCAGTATATAAAAAGTTACGAACTTTAGATAAAGATATAACCGTCAGTTCAAGTAACATAGATTTTTATAACATTCTGGCTAATGACGATAATGCTTTCAAATTATTTAATGATGATATTGAGATGGAAGAAAACAATGAATCTGAGTCAAACAAAAAACAAGAGACAGGACAATTTCATACAGGTAGAGTATTAAGGCATGACAAACACCCTCACCGTATTAAAGTCAGAAGCCCAAAACGTAAGATTTCTAGTACAGATAGAATAAGCAAAAGATCTGTTGCCGTGAGTGCTATTAATTTTGATCAAGAAGTTCAAGTAGAGAATGATATTGACAGAGTATTATCAATACCACTTCATTCAATAGAAGATGTAGAAGTTGTTGCTGGAATTGAGCGAGAAATACCACTATGTCCGTCCGTGGATGATATGTGTCGTATATGTCATGGTGGAGAATCATTATCGTCAGAATTTGGACAAATGATATCGGCTTGTTCCTGTCGAGGTACTGTTGGCAGAGTTCATGTTAAGTGTTTGGAGCGCTGGTTGACTGAGTCTGGAAAATCTCAATGTGAACTATGTGGTACAAGATACGCAACTCGAAGAGTTCATAAATATGGAGTTTTGAAAGCCTTTATGATGTGGGTACTCAGTCAAAACGCTAAACAGGTAAACATTATGTATTAGAACTATGTTCTAGACACCAAAGATAATGATGATGCGTTGCTATTCGTGTGGTGGGGTTGGAATGCTATATTCATAAGTTTACCAGCTACTTTATTTTCCAACCTGAAATAAGACAATTAACAAGCATTGACGCTATTGAGGCAGAAATAACTACAAATGCCTTCGAGACATTACAGATGCCTTTCACGAGATGCATAGCAATAAGGCAGTTAGTTGGTCTATTATTCTAAAGGAGGTATGGATGGATCAACATGGGGAGTATTTTCTAGAGTTACCTAAATGTTACTTCGTTAATCGTTAATCTGAGTACGTATTACTTTATATTGCAAATAGGTCTTAACGATCTAATCTTGGAAATTTATATTTGCAAGTTACATATTAGTGATATCCTTGGCATTTAAATGTTTCTTTGCTGTGGTTATAAATAGCATCCACAAAACTGTCTGTTCTTTGCAGTCTTGTGCCTATAGGAAAGTTTTAAATATATTATTTATCTTGTACTAAATATATATTTAATTTACAGCTGATGGTGGATAGCTTAGGCATTATGCTTATGTCACCACTTGCAGTATTGGCTGCATGGTTATCAGGCAGAACGTTAGCAGGGCTTATGACGTATGAAGCACACGTAACACCCTGGCCTTTGGCTTCAACTTTCGTATTAGCTTGTATGACTCTTGTAAGTATTTTTATTTCATATGCTACACTCAATATTTCAAATCAGATTATTACTGTGATTAAAGCTGAATAATTGTAACAAGCCCAATACACTTGTACTTTTAGGTTATAATTACATAATTGTGAAACAGTACTAGTGCAGTAATTGATAAATATTCTACTAAAACGGAGATTCACAATTGATAATGATGAAAAGTGTAGAATAAATCAAAATACAGTAAACTATATCATTTTTAGAGTTCCGAAGTAACTAGGAACCCTTATAGTTTCGCTATGTCCATCCGTCCGTCTGTCCGCATAATAGCTCAGAGATCCTTATTACTAGAAAGCTGTAATTTGGTACTAATTGTATATTAGTCACTTCAATAAAGTGGTAACATAAAATTTTGAAAAATATTTTTTTCAGGGTAGTTCCCCTACATGTAAAGTGGAGATGTTAATTTTAATAGTCGACCAACTTATAAAAATATACTAAAGATTTTTTTTATTGGCGGTGAAACTTTTGTCTATATATTGTCATTGACGTTGAAATATATATTGTCATTGACGTTGAAAAGCTTAAATTTTCATAGTATAAAACTATAAAAGTCCTCTTTTTAATCCGCATTATTGTTATGGGTAGCTTTGGAATCCTAAATTGCGCGAGGGCCGAGTGATCCGACACGCACTTTACCGTTTTTTTATAAAATTAAAGAAATCATCAATTTTGTTTTTATCTCTAATTTGCTAGATAAACTAAATTTTATAAAACAACTAGATGACACGATCACGAATTACTTTACCTTAGTTTATATTAATATAAGATCATGCATAAATATGACTCGCCGAAACCAAGCGTCTACGTGGTTCGCCGTATTATAGTGCTTAAACCCTATTTTATGACCTAAAACCCAATCAAATAGTTTTTTGGTCGAGAAAATGGAATTACACACACGATACACTAGACAAACGCGTATTTATGTCAAAAAATGAACTTGATTATCATTGGTGTTAAATATTTTTAAATAATAATTCCAAGAAATTCATTTAAAAACTTTTTTTTTATTTTCTTAAATTTTATTTGTATAAAATTGCAATAAAACAATCTTACGCAAAAAAATATATAAAAAGAAGTACGCGAAGAAATTACAAAACGTAAAAATGCCAGCAGAAAGAAAATAAATTAACTGGCGTCAAATGAATTATCAGTAAAGGTTCACAATGAAGAAATAAACTTTTTTGTAAATGAGAATTTCTGATATAATGGGAGGTTCCTAATTACCAATGACAAATGAGATCTGGTTTCAGTAGATTAACTATAGTAGATAATTATGAGCACAAGCAATTTATCACTACGTCTTAAGAGTTCGTCAAGTTAACTTATTTCTATCGCTTAAATATGGTTAGAAACATTACGTCGTTTTAAGATTTCAGCCTATGTAAGCATGTTCACCTGTTTCAGCAACTGCTAAACAATTTATCAAAAAAAAAGATAACGCAATTGAAGTATCGTAAGAACGGGCTAAAGAATTCGTGACATCACATTAAATGCAATTGGCGCCCTGTAGAGAAACTAGTTATATACAAAAAATTTAACGTGCTGGATGTCAAATGTATGGATTTAAATTAGTTATTTCATACTATTTAGAGCATAAATTTTGTTTTAGATTTATCAAATCAAGTGCGTGATTTTTTTAAAATCTCAGAATCCTAAAAGTATATTGTTTCGAGGTTTAAAGTAGCCTAAATTGTCACTTCCTTATCATTAAAAGTCATCTAAATCCAAATACGAGTAGATATCGAGAGTAACACAAATACATATACGAGTAGACTCGTTGTAGTTTAATGTAATTTAAGATAATATCATTAAAAACGCAAATGCCACAACACTCGATTCAGTCACCCCATAGCTCAAATACATAATATTCCTATGAAAAAACGCTACAATAGCAATTTTGGGATTTTATTATTACATAAAATTTGTGATGTTTCTAAGTATATTCAAGCGTTCTATAAGTTAACTTGATAAACTCTTAATTAAGACGTGACAAATTGCTTGTGCTCATAATTGTCTACTATCGTTAATTTACTGAAACCAGATCTCACTTGTCATTGGTAATTAGGAACGTCTCATTATATCAGAAATTCTCAGTTACAAAGAATTGTGAACCCTTACTGATAATTCATTTGACGCTAGTTAATTTTCTTTCTGGTGGTATTTTTACATTTATCATGCAATCAGTCCATTGACTATAAGCAGATTTGATCTATGTTAGTTGACTTGATGCAACAGTTTCCCTTTAGATACTGCTACTAATTTTCATTGGCTTTGTCTAAATCAAGGGTTTTGCGCCTTTTTAGGCGGCCGAAAAATTTATAAAAATAAAAATTGTTAGCGTAATGTTAGGTGCTCCAGTCAAGTACCTTTTTTTTTTTTTTTTGGAAAATCTCTATAATAATAACTAGATGGTAAAGTTTTGCGTTGTCTCGCCCGGATCTAGTACAAATGCTTTACATATTCCCGGCACAATAGCGTTAGTGTTTATCACTGTCGTTTTCCAGTTTAGAGGTTAAGGTAGCCAGTAAACTTATGGTGAAATACCCCGCCACAAGAATAGCAATGCATCATTAACATCTTTGATGTCTGTATGTGAAGGTTGTCTTTATCAGGAGAGGCAAAAATATATGACTGTACTAGCTGACCCAGCAAACGTTGTTTTGCCCTGTAAATTATTTAATTAAAAATAATGTTTGGTGATAGAAGGGTAAAAATTTAGAGTTGTATGTGTTTTTCAATGCTGAATCACAAAAAATAAACAATATTTTTAGGGGTGGACAACCCTTATCATTTAGGGGTATAAAAAATAGATAGTAGCCGATTCTCAGACCTACTGAATATGCATACGAAATTTCATCAAAATCCGGCAAGCCGTTTCGGAGGAGTATAGGAACGAACATTGTGACACGAGAATTTTATTTATAAGATTAGGTTACAAAATATAGCCTTTTACGATTGTACAAGATTTTTGATACTTTATAAGCATTGATTATTCAATATATTTTATTTCAGGTATGTTATTATTGTTGGATAGTCTCAGCAGCGACTCGGCATGCTCTGGCTTGGTGGATATGGTATAGGTCCCAATATGAAGTACGGTTACTGTTACAAGATTAAGTGATTTCAAGTATATTATATCATAATTATCTGAACATTCAAATATTTTAAGACTTTCCTAAGGTAGTTTATTAATGCATGCAACTGTTCGTATCGTAACAAAATATTTGAAAATATGTTTCTCAATTACATACCGAATCAGGAATTTATTTGATTTTGTTAATTTGTTACCTGACCCGTTTCACCCGTGAGTAGAGTAAACGACATCAATGTAATAAATATTTCGTATTAACCTTAATGAATTATCTTCACGTCCGTATCTCCGAAGAGATAGGCAAAGGTACAACAAGTGCACCCACGACTAGCCGAAGATAACCACATAGACCCACAATGTGGTAGGTATCACCAACCATGAACTTATCGAATCCTGGGCAACGTTACTTTTGTCAGAAAAATGATGAACACATTTTTGAATTGCCTGACTCGGAAATCGGACTGGCATCTCATGTGATTAAGACCGACACCAGACGACTAGACCTCAAAGGCAATTGACTTTTATTATTGATTAGCTGACCCGGCAAACGTTGTTCAGCCTTTTTGACTACTCTAACTTTTTTTATATTTTCTCACCTTGTAAACCGTCCCTGGACTTCAACAATTAATTCAAACCCAAAATTAGCCAAATCAGTTCAGTTGTTCTCGAGACTAACGAACAGAAATTGATTTTTATATATATAGATGATACCTTATGTTTTAGCCTCTTAGGGGTTGAATTTTGGAAAAAATATCCTGTGTTTGACCTCGGGTCTGAAATCATCTCTGCCAAATTTCGAATCAGTGGTTTAGCCGTAAAAACGTTACAGACAGACATACTTACATATTTATAATATTTGTATGGATATTGAATACTAAAGGGTTATCGATGCGTTTTTTTTTAAATTATCATTAGATAGCAAATAAGCAGATGGCAATGCCACTTGTTTAAGTCTACCTTACCCTCTAAACCGGAACACGGCAATGACAAGCATTGGCGCTAATGCGGCAGGAATAGGTAAGGCAGTGGTATTGACCGCCCCGTTGGTCGAGTGGTTAGCCACCCTGACTACGCAATCAACGGGGCTCGGGTTCGATCCCCGACGGGGACAAGCATTTGTGTGATGAGCATAAATGTTTGTATTTCCGGGTTTGGGTGTTTATTAAATATATTCTAGTATTTATAAATGTATTTCTATGTATTAATATCGTTGACTAACACCCATAACACAAGCAAATATTTGCTTACTTTGGGGTTAGATCAGTAAGTGTAATTTGTCCCGTGAATATTTATTTATTTATTATTTATTTAAAATTTATGCACAACATGTACAGAGGTGGACTTAATGCTACATGACATTCTCTACCAGTCAACCTTAAACAAATATAAACAGTGTTTACGATGGGGTGCACAGAGAAACTTATTAAAATCGTTTACTACTGAAATACCTTCTTGATTATTATTAAGATAAATTAAAATTAAAGAAAACAATAAGATAATACGATATTACAATATACTTAGACACAAGTAATATATTACATATATAATACATTATACATATACCTACATAAATACCTATATATATATATATATATATATATATATATATATATATATATATATATACTACCATACTACCATAGCGCGTAACACCATTATTCTGCCAAATGCTTACAGAGAGAACGTTTAAAAGACAATTTGGAGGGACTATTCCTAATATCAATGGGAAGAGTATTCCAAAGCCTCACAGCTTCAGAAGAAAAAGATTTGGAAGAAAAAAAGAATTGGTCGCCTTTTACCTCCTGCCCGGCAAAACGCCGGTTGGTCTATTCTTTAAGGGAACCTGGATCAACACGGAGGAAATACTCTTCACACAGGTCCACGGACCTCAGGAATACTTCTAATTTTTTTCTAGATACAAAAAATCGAGCCCCGAACCTTAAGTAAGCCAATAAAGTAGATGTTTTCTTAATTTTGTTCAAGTTTTAAATTTTTTAAACTCAAACAAGTACATTTTTTGCGGAATGCTTGTGACTTTAAATGAATATTATATCATTCATACTTTAATTAAATAGGCTGACTGGTAAAACACTGTACATATTGAAAGTTCAGTACTTGATTCTGGTAACAAATATGTAAAAAAGGTACTTAAATTCGGTATAGATGGTGACCATATATTCTAAATATTAATACATTAATTTCATCGATCGGGTAGACTTTACGCACCTAGAGCAAATCACCTAGGGTAAGGTAGACAATGCATTTGTGTGAGTTAAGCACAACTATCCATAAAGTCAAAGCATAGATCGGGTAGACTTAATCCCTTTGGATACATGAAGTACGTGCACGGCTCCTAGAATTTATACACCTGAGTTAAATAGGACAGCTCTCCGTAAAGTCAAAACCTCAATCCGGTATACCTAATTCATCTGGGTGCATCAAGTATCTCCACTGCTCCTAGATTTTATGCACCTGTGTTAAATAGGCACAGTTCTTTATAAAGCCAAAGCCTCGATCCGGTGTGCTTAATTCATATAATATATAAAATTTGATTGATTTGATTGATTGATTGATATATAAAAATATAATATTTAAAAATTAGCAAATAGGTTACATTGTAAGAAAACACGTTGGTTCAGGTTATTTTTCCCTTCGTCGTCAAGGTGTCTCTTTTGTTAATAGAATCGTAAGAGACATCATAAGTATCTCTGCAGACAAAGCTGACAGGTACTTAGATGATTTATGTTTTAATGGAACTTATCATAAAGCCGGGAATTTTTACGGTGTGGTTTGAGTGAAATCTATATAAAATATCTGTAAGCATCCCTGTTCACCATAATTTATCGGTTCATCGAATTCCGACATAGTGATCCCTGTCGCCGTATTTTTTTAAGTTCGTCTCGTAAACCCAAATCCTGATAACACTCGAATTCTGATGGTGGTGTGTTAACGCCCATGTTCCTCAGATGAGAACATAAAATTGTTAATCGTGGTTATTTAAATAGGAATTCCTAAATCTTAACGCTTGTGGATCTGGACCACAGTCTGAACCTATAACATACTTTATTAATATTTTAATTTAGAGTACTTTTATAATATTGCGAAGATTACAACTTAGAATTACACGAGGATGTAGGTACCGGGGAAGACCAAGACTGACATACCACGATCAGATTGATCGAGTACTGTCCGAAGGTGGTGTCAAGAGTCTTCGCAATCGGCGTGTGTGTATGAAGAGAGTGATGAATGTGGAGGAAGTGAGACAAGCCTGCAAGGATCGTGATGTATGGCACTCGGTTCTCTCTGCCTACCTCGTAAGGGATATGTATGTATGTACAACTTAGAAAAAGGCTCTGAATAGAAAACATATTCTAGGTGAATTAAATATTTCCATGTTGCGTTTATGTAATACGTATAAATCAAATAGACAGGAATATACAGAGTTACCTCTAAAACACCAACAACCTCGCAGGACTAGGTAGCTAACATCATATACAACAACATTTGTTCTACGTCTTTTGATATTTGTTGAATTTTACTTTCATACAAAAATTAATATGAATTAAATTTTTCGCTTGAACGTTCTTAACTCTATGTACATCGCAAAGATTAGGTATGTAGGTAAAAAAACCTGTGCGAGTCACGGAGTGCAGGGTGGGAGCAGGGAAGGCGCGTGGCGCTCTCGCCTTTGCAATGTTTGTTGCAATTGTTGAAAGTGTTACTATTTATTATTACTACTAGCAGCGCATCCGAATGAAGAATTAGAAATGTCACGACACGACAATGAAAACTTAAAAAATAATTTTTATTTAATGTATTGAGTTATGTCAAAAGTCATAGAACAAATGTAGTTATCTATGATGTTAGGTATCTAGTTCTGCGAGGTTGCTGGTGTTTTAGAGGTAACCCCGTTTAAGGAGGTGGTACCAAACCTTGTTCGGACGTGGTAGAACTCTTCTATTTAGGTAGTACCTACTGACGATATTAGTGATACGTAGTAGCCTTCTCTTGAATTTTACAGGATACTTATCAGTAAGCAAGCTGATTTTTTCTTCAAAAATTTGGGCCCGGATCAAACTCTCATAAATTTTAAAAGGCATGACCAATTGAAATGCGGTTAATGGCATTCATTGGGCTAAATTATTTTCTTAAACTATGAACTTATTTTTATTTAATATTTTTATTTTTATAAATAAATCATCTCATTACTATTTTGGTAAAGCATCCACCAACCTGTATGCCCCTTTTGCGTTAGACAAGGTTTTTACTTACTTTATAGGAAAGAATATGTAAACCACTTGACCCTGCGGGTTATCTCTAAAACTTTCCACTAAACTGAGGCATTTTGAACTTAAAGCAGCCTAAAATATTCCTAAAGAGAGATATTTGTGCTTGGAAAGTTCAAAAATCTACAAGTTTATAAGAAATGTCATTTTTTATAATCTTAGAGCAGATGTTAATTTTCTAAACAATGTTTTCGTTCTTTTGAATGGCATTCGAAGTAATTTTTAGCTCAAAAATGGTACCTAATAGACCCGCTAAGTTTTGGCCTGTAAGCTCAAATGATATAAAAAATTGACTTAAGTTTAAAAGCCTGCTGGATATTTATTTTTCATTTCATATCTCTTATAGTTTTTGTACAATCTAAGCATAAACTTAATTTAATTAAGTATTTTAACAACTCAATACTTGTAATTTACTGTATTACTTGTACTTGTATTATAAAAACAAAAATTTCCAAACTTCAAAATAATACAATATTTCTTAAAAATATCCAACCGATTCGAAACCACAAACATTTTTACTGAACATTTGTGTTAAAATGTTTAAATCTAATAAATACAAATTCATCGATATCTCGAACACAGCAAATCGATCACCTTTATCAACGTCAAGTGTCGAGTAAATAAAGAATAGGATTAACATATTTGTGTAGATTACTAACTCGCGCAGTATTTTCGTGAGTTTGCCGATAAGATAACAATTTTATCGTTACCTTGACATAAACTAATTGGAATTTAAGAT
Source organism: Apodemia mormo (assembly GCA_036924255.1). Lineage (NCBI taxonomy): Eukaryota > Metazoa > Arthropoda > Insecta > Lepidoptera > Riodinidae > Apodemia > Apodemia mormo. The sequence continues at coordinate 8,414,340 of JAUPFN010000009.1, read as the reverse complement.
TTTAGGCCTTTAGTCCTTTTACGCTACTACCGTGTTAGTAGTAAAGAAATGTTACTGATTTTGCCCCGCTTGTCGATTTCTTTTTTTTATTTAATTAAATTTGCAGGCATACAAGCGAGTGGGCTACCTGGTGGAAAGTAGTTACCACTGCCCATGGACATTTACAACACAAGGGACTGGTTGTCAATGCAATGTCGGCTTCCAGGGAAATTGCTGATCCTCCTCTAAAAAATTCTGATATCAAAGCTGCTCGGAAAAACCGTGTGAACCAGCTTTTCCAAAATTTGCACTGTGCTTACAAATCGAACAGTCGTAGATGACCAACTGTCAAGATGGTATGGGTGGAATCCCTCAATACGGCGTGTAGTGCGATGACGGAACGTGGATGTCGGTATTAAATCGAAAAGTTCATCAGAACACTCTCCATTATACACACAAACGGTAGAACTCACATAGAGATCTAAAGTCTCTCCAGTGACTAAGAAGTTCAAAACTGCTAGTAAGAATAAGGTTATCGACAAGAAGTGCTAAAGAGATAAGTGCTAAAACATACATGAATTTATATGCTCGTCACGATCCTTGGCGTTCTACTGGACTGCAATTCTAGCCCTCAAAAAATGAGTACCACAGTGCGGGTAAGGGTGTTCCACGTATTAAATGGATACGCCGTTCAAGGCAATTTCTTAGTTTGTAAATGTAGCTTGCAATTACATACAGAAATACAGAGTTATACTACTTACCGATGAAATAAAATCACTCCAAGTGTAATTTTTAAACCTTTTCTCATTTGATACGATAAAACAGTACAAGGTGGTTTATTTCGATTTTTTCACGATATAATATAGCTTCAAATGTATGAATGAATTTTTGACGGTATTCCTAGTGTTCCTGTATTCCTAGTATTCCTGTGGTCTATGGGACGTTCCCTAAAGGACACGTGTACTCAGCCACCCCGTTGGTTATTACCAACGGGGTGGCTGGGTACCAACTTTCTATTAAAGTGGCAGATGTTGTGATAAGGACTGCAATTCATCACGATAGGCCCGAATAGGTGATAATGAGGAATACTGGGTGCTAAATAGATACATGGAATGTGAGAGTAGGGTTGGATGATCCATATATTAATACATGAAGCAAAAACTGTACATGTAGACTGCCTCGTAGTCTAGGTGTTAACCTATTCGGCTCAGATCATGAGATTTTTTTTTATAACATAAGATAGCAAACAAGCAGATGGGTCTCCTGATGGAAAGAGTCAACCATCGACTATAGACACCAAAGATGTTAATCGTGCGTTGCTATCTTGGGGCGAGGTCTAATGCCACATGCATAAGTTTACCGGCTACCTTACCCTCCAAACCGAAATACCTACAGTAACTAGCACTGACGCTATTGCAGCAGGAATAGGTAATACCAGACCCGGTCGAGCCGACGCAGAACTCTACCACCTAGTAGTCACGATGGTAGTGACGCGTATAGCCACTTGGTTGCCTTTTACGACCTGCCTGGCAGAACGGCAGTTAGCCTGTTCTTCAAAGGAGCCCGGGACCAACACGGGATCTCAGGTTCGATCGCTGAGTCGGCAAAACTGTTATTAAGGTTTTTTCGAGATTATTCTCATAAATCCAATATCCAGCACGACGGAATCTGTCGGATGGTGTTTTACCACTCCCGTGCGTCGGATGAGCACGTAAAGCCACAGGTTTTAATAATTATCGCTAGATTATATTAGTCGATAATCGTTGTTAGGTCGATAAAATGTGGTGATGGGGATCATCACTAGTCTCGTCAACCGACAAACTAGACAGCGAACCGGAAAGTCCTATTCGTTCGGTTTACTTTACCTATCCTGCGAGCGAACCAGGCGGGATGATACTATTTTTATTCATACTATTTTCTTTACGGCTATATTAAAAGAGATTTTATTATTTTATTAATCGAATTTCGACCAGAGGGCGATCGTTCGTAAGATAAAGATATAAGATCTCAGAAGTAATGCAACATTACATCTTTGATATCTATGGGCGATAGACGTCTCTTTTCCACAGGAAAACTATTTGCTAGTTTACTATCCTGTTACATAACACATAATTACTTTTTGGAACGAAGTTCCTTATCGCGCGTTGTGAAAGGGGGCTAGACGGAAAAATTTTTTGCGATAAGTTGTCACGATACTTTTTGCTATAGTAAGGTATTGTAAGCTGTGCGGTGTGCGCATGTTCTCTCTCTCTCTCTCTCTCTCTCTCTCTCTCTCTTATAGAAAGCAAGCCAGATATTTTCATTTCTATTTCGCATTGAACAGTGTGGTGTCGCGACGATTATTTTTGTTGAGTGTATACATGTTTTTTGTAAATAATAATAAAGTTAACTTCGTTCCATCCGGGTGTTCCTTGACACCTCTCAAGTTTTTTTATAGAAGCGGGGGCAAACGGATAGGAGGTTCATTGTAAGTGATTACCGCCGCACATCGACAACTACACTACCAGGGATCTCGTAATTGCATTGCTGGTCTTTTAACATTAAGTAGGCTCTATTTTTAAAGATCCATAAGTCGTGTCCGTTCGTAAAAATGTCTGCCGATAGCTTGTTCTACATAGGAGTTGAGCAGGGCAAAAAGTGCCTAGAGAATCGCACGGTTGTGGATTTCCATACATCAAGATAGTGTTACGCACCGCTGTTGTAGTCTATGACATCGAACGCTATAAAAAAGAATACTTGTGACGGCGAGGCGACGTTAAGAAAGTTGCTGACCAAAGAGTATACAATACTATGTTTCTGACGATCGGATGGATTGGTTGTCATTCTGTTATTTGGTTTACTGTAAAATTAATAAAAATTATAGTGATTAAAAACTATTGGCTGTAATTAACAATAGTGAGGATGAAACTTTGAATTTTTTTGCTATGTGTGATGATGAAATTTGGCTGCAGGAATTAATTCAAATAGTTTCTTGGAACATTCCCTAAGATAGAGCCGAGAAAAATTGCAGAGTTAAGTAACGCCAAAGAATCAAGACGATTTGAAATAGAAATCGACGATATGAGCCGCTCTACGTTGAATGTGATCAAAAGAAAGGAGCTGGTACTGAGCAACCTTCGCCCATAAATGAGAGCAATGGGCCCACCTCTCGTTCCTACTACTGTAACTTCTGTAAACCAAAATCAACAGTGGCAACCGTCCTGATAACCTGAATTGCGAGCTCAGGGTGCCCTGGGGAAAAGCTGAGCTGTCTTGGAACCCGCATCGAAATTAATCAGAAGTGTCTAGGAGGATAAATGAGAGCAGTGATCCATATGGGGCCGGATTTGCGCCTTAGCAAGCATTAAACGATGGGCCGGGTTGAAGTACTGCCTAGCCCTGTAGAGAATCCAGCTTTTTGAGGCTAATTTAGCCTTGCCTTCCAAGTGACCGCAGAACTGAACGTCGCTCGATATGTCGACTTCAAGTATTCCAATACTGGCTGAGGTTTTCAACGAAGTATTGGAATACTTAATACTACTATGTAACCCTAAAACATTAAATCTCAATTTGAATATGCACTGGAACGTTACGTTATGAAATGTGACTTCACAGCTTGTTTGACTTCGTTACGTCCTTATTGTGTTGTGAAAAGTTGAACGGTGTTGCTTCGTCCGGTCAGTGATTATTTAGCGGTCTAAAATAGAGTAATTTACTTTAAAACTATGTCATAAAATGGAAAAATTAATTTCGTGATATTTACTTATACCGACGACTGTTGATACTATCAGTGTACCAATATTTTTTTATGTTACGAGTTAGCAAACAAGCAGATGGCTTTCCTGGCTAAAAGAAACCAAAATAATCTATCAAGATCAAAAATATTAATAGTGCGATGATATCCGTGTAGAGGGATAAGAATACCACATACGTTAGTTTACCGGCTAACTTACCCTTGAAAGAGAGAGTGGCAGAAGTAGGTAAGGCGGGGGATAGCAATGTCACATACATTAGTTTACCGGATAACTTACCCTTCAAAGCGGAACACGACAGTAATAAGCGCCGATGCTATGGTGTCAGAAGTAGGTAAGGCGGGGATAGCAATGTCACATACATTAGTTTACCAGCTAACTTACCCTTCAAAGCGGAACACGATAGTAATAAGCGCCGACGCTATTGTGTCAGAAGTAGTTAAGGCAGGGATAGCAATATCACATACATTAGTTTACTCGCTAACTTATCCTGCAAAGCGGAACACGATAGTAACAAGCGCCAACGCTATTGTGTCACAAGTAGGTAAGGCGGGAGATAGCAATGTCACATACATTAGTTTACCGGATAACTTACCCTTCAAAGCGGAACACGACAGTAACAAGCGCCGACGCTATTGCGTCAGAAGTAGATCAGGCGGGGGATAGCAATGTCACATATATTAGTTTACTGGCTAACTTACCCTTCAAAGCGGAACACGATAGTAATAAGCGCCGACGCTATTGTGTCAGAAGTAGGGAAGGCGGGGGATAGCAATGTCACATACATTAGTTTACCGTATAACTTACCCTTCAAAGCGGAACACGACAGTAACAAGCGCCGACGCTATTGTGTCAGAAGTAGATTAGGCGGGGGATAGCAATGTCACATACATTAGTTTACCGGCTAACTTTCCCTTCAAAGCGTAACGCGACAGCAACAAGCGCCGACGCTATTGTGTCAGAAGTAGGGAAGGCGGGGGATTGCAATGTCACATACATTAGTTTACCGGATAACTTACCCTTCAAAGCGGAACATGACAGGAACAAGCGCCGATGCTATTTTGTCAGAAGTAAAAAGCGCCGACGCTATTGTGTCAGAAGTAGGGAAGGCGGAGGATAGCAATGTCACATACATTAGTTTACCTGATAACTTACCCTTCAAAGCGGAACACGACAGTAACAAGCACCGCCGCTATTGTGTCAGAAGTAGATCAGGCGGGGGATAGCAATGTCACATATATTAGTTTACTGGCTAACTTACCATTCAAAGCGGAACACGACAGTAATAAGCGCCGACGCTATTGTGTCAGAAGTAGGTAAGGCGGGGGATAACAATGTCACATACATTAGTTTACCAGATAACTTACCCTACAAAGCCGAACACGACAGTAACCAGCGCCGACGCTATTGTGTCAGGAATAGGTAAGACAGGACGAGACAATACACAGCTCTGGTTAGTATTCAAGATGTTAGTTACAAGTATGTGCCTTCACGTGCCTTTCACAAAGTTCCTAGCAATAATGCAGTTGATCTATTGTTCAAAAGCTCCTCTTGACATCTAAAGAACAAAATTGTGTGCTCTTACTTTCGCAACCCCAAAGATTGTATGTAGTGGACTTTTAAGAGAATGACAAAGGCTATAATATTTTTACTCGGCTGTGTTAGGATGGTTATGTTTTTTTATCTATAAGAAAGCAAACAAGCAGTGTTTCCTGATGGAAAAAGACAAACATTGCCTATAGTCACCAAAGAGATTAATGATGCGTTACTAACAGTTTGGTGAAATGGTAATGCCACATTACCAGCTACCTTATTCTCCAAACCGGAATATTGATTCCAGTGACGCAATTGCGGCAGGAATTAGGAAGGCGGTGTCATCGAATACCCGGGCGATACGTTACGGAACTTTACTATCTAGTACCACCTAATAGTCACAATGGTATATATGTTGCAGTGAAATTGTCAATAGCCGTTAGATGATAATCTACCTAGGGATTTTATAATTTCGTTAGGTTAGGTTAGCAGTTAAATTATTATAATATCAGTTAGATAGATTATAATCGAATGGTATTGACAATTTTACTGCGACATATATAAAAATTAACTTTAGCTAATTGTTCGCATTTTACTAACAGTAGACACAGGACAAAATACATTTTTTTCATGTTGCGTCATAGCGTTAAAGTTTAAATAAATACAGCTACATATTAAGAAAACGTGTTCATATGCGATGTTTTAAATAATCGTGTTGTTTCATGTCTAGGGCCATTTTGAAGAATAGAACACCTGATATTATTCTGCCAGACAGTATGTCCGTAAAACGCTAATAATTAGCCAAACACATTACTACCATCATGTCTAGTAGGTGTAAGGTTAGAATATATATTAGAGAAGGTTAGAATATAATTAGAATATATCGATATATTTTAAAATTTCGTAATAGTCCGCGGAAAATCAAACTGATTGACTTAAAACTTCATTCATGTTCTTGAAATTTCCTTTTGAAAAATGTAATACTTGCCTACAACTTTGCGGTGGGCACACTACCCATTCACCTTAAGAATCTAGTCGTAAGTAAATTTATTTTTAGAAAATTACTTAGTTTATTTGGTAGTTTTGGCTGGAAAATTTTTTGGGAGGTTTAAAAATTGGTATTTCTATAGTTATTAATGTTCTTTCCTAATTTTAATTATTCCATTTCTTATCTTTTCTGCTCGGGCCACCATATTTGAAAAATGGCGTCTAATGACTTCGACAATAACTCCTTTCCTAATAATTTCAAGATAAAAATATTGAAATTTTAGAATTTTCCTACAATTTATGAATTCACATCTCAGACGTTATGTGCCTGCGACTTCTCCCGCGTCAAAAAAATTCTAAAATAACAGTAGCCTAAGCTACTCCTCATTACCGTGGTTTAAAAGATAGTCAGTCCCGGAGTTTTACACGCATGGTTCCCGTTCTATAAAAACTATTTTATGTCCTTTCTCGGGTCTCAAACTATCTTTGTACCAAATTTCATTCAAATCGGTTCAGTGGTTTAGGCGTGATCTTCACGCCTAAACCGCTTTAACCGTTTAGGTGTGAAGAAGAGAGAGACAGACTAAGTCACTTTCACATTTATAATATTAGTTTGGATTAGCTGCACCCTAAAGCCCATTGCATCATAAAAATGTTTAGTGAATCTCACGAAAACAACTTATTTTTCCGCGATAAAAATGATCTTATGTGCTAATCCAGGACATTATCTATTACTATTTATGTATGTGTGCAAAATTTTATCCCAATCGGTTCAAGCGATTTTGCGTGTAAGAGTGACAAAAATATCCATTCAATTTTGCATTTATGAGTAAGAAGTAGGATATATATGAGATACTTGTACATTTTCCTATATAGGATTTACTCTACTTGGCAAAACAATAAAAAAAACTCGCCGCTTACTCAACCTTATGGTGGTATGGAAATGATTTTTCGTCAAAACGCGTGATTGCAGCTCTCGTAAGTCAAAACGGTTGATTTGACAATGATAAGCATAAACTGCATTTCGTATATGACCGTTTTTTTCGAACAATTTACATACTCAAGTCATTCTTGACTCGGATTCATTATTTTATCGTACTATTGTGAAACATGAGGTTGATTTATATAAAGTTATGTAATTTTGAAGGCTGTTCAATGACCAAGTAGTAATAAACTAGAATCTCTTATCGTAGTACCTACTGACGTTGAATATTTTTAGGTGTCAGCCAATCATCAAAACACGATAATAGGATTTTTATATCTAATCTATGTGATTTTGTCTTCGAACAAATTCAATTCCCAAATCATTATAGATACAACTTGTGTGTCGTAACTACTTCAAAATATGGAAAATAGAATTATCTTGTTTAATCCAAGGTTAAGGGCCGTGGTTCCATCTAAAACCTCATCAACTACAGATGGTAATGTTTTACAATTTATTCGTATATACGTTATTTGAAAACAATTTGGTTGATTTTGCTAGACTAATTAGAAATTAATTATCTTGAAAACTATTACAAAATTGTGGAAAATCGAAAATTTTCAAGTTTTATTAATTAAGAAGTTTTGATTTTAAATTTTACTCTTAATGTGTATTAAAGTGGTTTTTAATAAATTATATACATACCTAGATTTACATACAATATCTTTGTGGCTTTTTTATATCATCACCTATAAGATAGCAAACAATCAGATGACTCTCCTGATGGAATGAGACAGCCATCGCCTATATACATCAAAGATGCTAATGATGCGTTACTATTATTGTGGCGGAGTCTAAATGCCACATGCGATTAACGCCTTACTTACCTTCCAAACCGGAATAACGACAGTAACAAACACTGTTGTTGTGTCGCCGTGTTGGTCCCGGCCTCCTTTGTAGAATAGGCCAACTGCCGTTCTGCCAGGCAGGTCGTAAAAGGTGAAGGTGATTGGCTATTGAGTCACTACCATCGTGGCTACTAGGTGGTAGAATTCTACATTGTCTCGCTCGGGTCTGGTACCACCGCCTTATCTGTTCCTGCCGCAATAGCGTCAGTGCTTGTCGCTGTCGTGTTCCGCTTTGGAGGGTAAGCTAGCCTGTAAACTTATGCATGTGGCATTAGACCTCGCCACAAGATAGCAACGCACCATTAACATCTTTGGTGTCTATAGGCGATGGTTGACTCTTTCCATCAGGAGACCCATCTGCTTGTTTGCTATCTTATAATCTTATAATATAAAAAAATAAATAAAAAAAAGCTTAAATTGGTCCAACATCTTTAAATTGAATTTTTTTACTGGTCTACGACATAAGTAAAAAAGTATCATCACGTCCGGTTCTCTTAATGGATAGGAACCGAATCGATACCGATAAAGTAAATCTGAGTCGATTATGCTATCCCCTAGAACACTAAGACATAATTTAGTAAAAAATTTATTTTAATACTTCCTATCACGTAAGCAAGATAAGGAGCTTAGGACACGTCCAGCCCTACTGCTTATCATTTTACAAGCCTTCACTTTATCTCAGATTTTATATGTCAAACGTAGCATAGACGACCAAATTGTACCTATTAGATGATTACTTTGCTGAAAATATATTTTATTAAATACTAGCTGTTGCCTGCGACTTCGTCCGCGCGGACTTCGTTTACTCCGCACTGCTCCTCCCCTGTAGGTGATAGCGTGATAATATGTAGCCTATATGTTGACCTGACCTGTTAGTAATATTCATGCAAAATTTGAAGTAAATCCATGCAGTACTTTTTGAGTTTCCCCCGGACATACATACAGACAAACAGACAAAAAAATTAAAAACTATATTTTTGGCTTCGATATCGATTGTAGATCACACCCTAAGTATTTTTTAAAAACATATTTAATGTACAGTTTTGACTTTCCTACGATTTTATTATATGTATATAGATTTTGAGAACACAATGTAGGCCTATGATTCAAAGTAATATTTAAGTCTACACGCATACATGTACTTATGAAGCTATTAAAGGCCAAATGAAAATTCTTTTACATGCAAACAGGTACCTTCTAAGGAAGCGCGTTCCATCTTAGGCCGCATCTTAGCTAACCATCAGGTGAGATCGTGGTCAAGCGCTTCCCTATCGATAATAAAAAAAATCATGGGGTTTTAGCTACCAATAAAACCCGGTAACATGCGAGTTGGACTCGCATACCGAGGGTTACGTATAAGGTTGTTTTTTTTGTGTTGTAATTAAACATTTCCGGTTTTGAATATTTTTATTCCCTTTTTATATCTCAAAAAATATCTTTAGATAGGTTTTGATTCTCTTTTAATTTGCCAATAGGTTTTGATTCCCTTTTTATATCTCAAAAAATATCTTTTGATCACGTTAACTTATAAGTTTGGTACTTACATAGCTGAGAGGGATCGTAGACCTGAGTATTTATTATAAACTACAATTTAATACATCTACGCATCCCTGAGAAAAAGGGTTTTGACAGATAGCAATCGAACAGGCGGACAGACGGACAACGAAATAATTCTATAATGATCCCGTTTTTCCTGTCAAGTACGGAACCCTAAAAATTGGCTATGAGCTAGTATCTTAAAATAGAAGTCAGTCGAAATTATGTCCATTCCGACTAGACTATATTCTAAAGAGACTTGGATCAACACGAGGGAAAACACACTTTGTATTATTTATTGAATTTAAGGGCTAATCATGTTAAACAATAGTACTGTTCGTATTACGTGTTTTTTTGCTATCTGATCATAGTTTTTGATGGACTACGTAGTCGTTATCAGATAACAAGATTGTCACGTGCTTTTGTGTTTGTTCAATTGTACTTAGAATTGTCATTAAAATAACCATTTAATCTCGTAATTCAAATTAATTTAAAATTGAAGATACTATCATCATTTATTTCAACAGTTGTTTTGAAAGATAATAAATTTAAAAAAAACTTATGTAACACTAGCTGAAGCGTGCAGCCTTATTAAAAGTTTTTGGTGAATCCCGCAGGAACACCATATTTTTCCGAGATAAAAAGTAGCCTCAGTGCTATTCCAGGCCATCATCTACATGTGTGCCAAATTTCATGAAAATACGTGGAGTACCTAGTTACGCAAAAACTAGGTACTCCACGGATTGAGTAATAAACATTCATCCATCCAAACTTTCTCATTTATAATATTAATGTAGATTAATATAGATAATGAAGCGCCTGAGTTAGTTTGAACTCACTAATCTCTAGGTAAACCAGTCAAATTTTTATGAGTAATTTAAAGGCTATTTTTCCGTTTAAGACAAGAAGCATTTTTTTAGGTTACGCGAATGAAGCCTATCTTTAAAGCCAACAAAGAAATAATAAAGCTAATGTAAAATTTAAGCCAGTATTGTAGTATATTCTATACTTTTCATTTTCGCCACTTGGTGAAATTCCATTACCGCTGGACACTATTAAAAATACCCTTGTACTTAAATTTTACTTCACGATATATAATATATATGTTTAGTGTATTACTCAACCAGTTTAACTTTTGAAGCATCTTCAGGATGTAATATATGTACTTAACTATTACTGTCAAGTATATTAACAGTTAAGTATGTTACATTCTGAAGATGCTTAAAAAGTGCAACCGGTAGAGTAATATATGAAAACTGTAATGTTATTATGTTTTGAATGAAATTTTAAGAATATAATTTTAGTTTTTATCGTCATCATCGTAGCCTACAGAAGATAAACGTATGAATTTGTCGACTATCCTACCCTCCAAACCGGAAGACAACAGTGTCTTGCACTGAAGTTATTCCGACATAATCTACTTGAGGGCTATTTTGTGGAACATAAAACCGTGTAACAGCGAAAACACAACTTACAGTAGTTGAGACTAACGAAAATCTTAAATATTTTAATTGAGTTTTTCAAGTTTGAATGATCACGAAAATTAATCTTATTTTTAAAAATATTTTTTTTTTAAATAAGATTGATTTATGATGAAAAATAAGATTTTAAATTTAATTAAAGAATAATAAAAAAAGAAGAAAAAAAGATTTTAAAATTAAACTAAATTTACTATTACAAACTTATTATTTGCAGTTGGTCTAATATTTGTATCAGGGATCGAATGGCAGGATCAAGTTTGTCATTTGACCTTGTTTTTTATTTAGAGCAATAATTTGTTTGAACACCTGCACTTAATGTTACTAAACAAATATTGCAAAGGATGTTTCAAAATTTTTATCATATTGTGCGATCTCGTGTTAGTCCGGGCTCCTTTGAAGAATAAACTAACTGCCGATCTGCCGGGCCGGTCGTAAAAGGTTACTTAATGGCTACACGTGTCATTACCATCGCGACTACTAGGTGCTAGAATTCCGCAACGTCTCCTCCGGGCATTTGGTACCACCGCCTTACCTATTCCTGCCGCAATAGTGTCTTAAGTCCTTTATGCTTTTGCTTAGCTTTGAATCCCTTAAGTGCTCTACTATTATATTCTATTCAAACCCAGGCTATCAGTTGTATAGAGAAGGTGAAATCATTCTTGTATATGGATGACCTTAAAATATTTGAATGCAACAAACCAAATTTGATGTCATTTCTCAATCTTACGCAGAAGTTTAGTAATGTTATCAGAATGGAATTTAACGTAGATAAATTTGCAGTCATACATGTACACAGCGAAGTTGTAAACAGCGAAAATATACAACTCTCGGAGAAAGTGTCTCTTTCAGATCTCTCCCTGAAACCGAAACCTATAAATACCTTGGTATGGAGTGTTAAGAAATACAGGATAGGGACATTAAGTAGTTGGTGACTGAGCGTTTCTTTAGCCACTTGACAAAATTTTAAAATGCTTAATGCCAGGAACCTACATAAACGTGAGGTTTATAATCTAAAGGAGTATATCCTTCATGTTGAATATAGAATGCATCGAGATGTCTTTGTAGTAGATAATGGTCTGACATCGCTCTCCTTAGCTAAAGAGAACTGACATGAACCTGTGATACTCAGCACTCAGCACGTCGCTTGAACGTATGGAAGAGTGAGGAGTTACATGGGTAATTCTATTGGGCTCTTTACAGGGCTGATATTGATTTACCAGTGTTCTTAGCTTCCCTACTATTCGGTCCATGGTGATTTCTTTGGGAAAACTGAAGGATTTGCCTATGAAATCGCTAATGAAGTTGTTAAGACTAATAACTACCGGAAAGATATCATCAAAGATGACACGGTGGGCATATGTAGAGCGTGCCACCATCCTGATGAGTCAATCAGGCACATTGTTTCCAGTTGTTCTCAACTTGCTAATGGACAGTATTTACACCGACACAATCAATTAGCTAGGATTATTTATCTACAGCCTGTTTTGAAGTGCCGTATATAAATACGCACTGGAGACAGTTCTCGAAAATGGTTGTGCTAAGCACTACTAGGATAGATCTGCCATCACGGACAGGACTATTACTCATAAAAGTCTAACATCGTGTTAGTGGATCGACTGGAATGCCGGGCATTTATTGTTGATATCACAATCCTGCATGACCATAATCTCGTGAAAACAGAAAAAGAAAAGATAGCTAAATATCTGGACTTAGCTCATGAGTTACCAACGTGTGGGATCTGGACTCAACAACGATTGTTTCGATAAAGAGTATCGGGATCGTTAACGGTCTTGTAGCGAAGAGTCTCGACCAACATCTTAGGAGTCTTTCGCTACAATTCTGGATCAAGCAATGTTAGGTTAGAAAAAGCAATACAAAAGGCAGCAATGTTAGGAACTGCATGAATTTCGAGGAGGTTCCTCTGTCTGTTACCTTAACTTCCGGCGGCTTAGCTGTAACGTTCCCGGTGTTGGGAAATATATTTTGTTATATTTAATTTCATAATATTTTATTTTTAATATTATAATTATAAATGTAATCAAATACAAAACAAAGTAAATAAAGAAAATATGAATAATATTGCTGGACAAATTATACGAATTGATCTAAACCCAAAGTAACCGAATTATTTGTTTGAGTCATTAGTGTTAGTAGTAGTCATAAATAAATAATTTAATATACACAATAAACACATTATGTGCATTATAATTATTATAATATAATAAATCTTATGACTTTACAGCTGAACAAATATCGAAGTTAAGATCATCCCAGTCACCGATTGCTATATCAGTGCAGCGATGCCCAACCTGGTCATCTCTCGATCCCCTTCGTTTCAAGGGATATTGGGACAATGATTCTAATGGAATATTATTGAACACGGGACAAACAGGTATAATTTTTAAATTCAAAGTAGTGCTGTTTTTAATTAAAATAACATTTTCTGTTTTTTAAGTAAGTATGTATTAATTGCCTAGTTTTAAAACACTAATGCTGTGTTAATTACAGCCTTAATTAAAAAAAGTATTTCAATATACTTATGATAAGTATCTTACTAAACATTTGCTTTTTTATATCAAAAGATTGCAAACAAGCAGATGGCTCCCGTGATGGAAAGAAACAACTTTCGCCTGTGGACACCAATGATGTTAATGGTTCTTTGCTATCCGTGTGACGAGGCGTTGACCAGCTACCTTACTCTCCAAAATAGAACACGAAAATGGCAAGCATTAACACTATTGCGACAAGAATAGATAAGGCGATGGTATCAAATACCTGAGCGAGATGTTGCGGAAATCTACCACCTTGTAGTTACGATGGTAGTGACATGTAAGGCAAATATCTCGCCTTTTACGAATTGCCTGACAAAGTGGTAGATTCTTCAAAAGGGCACAGACTAACACGGGGTAAATTTTCTTTACTTCATGTGTAATAATTATATTTTTTGAAAAATTTCAAAAGTAAATTAATATGACTGTGCCAGAAAATTTTTAAGTCAGTTGTAATGTGCAAAAAACTAGTATCATCTAATATTTATAGTGGTTCTTTTTGTTTTTTTATATATCATAAGATAGCAAACAAGCAGATGGTCTCGTGATGGAAAGAGTCAACTAGACACTAAAGTATCTTGTAACGAGGTCTACTGCCACATGCATAAGTTTACCGGCTATCTTACCCTCCAAACCAGAACACGACAGTGACTAGCACTGACCATTGCGGCAGGAATAGGTAAGGCGGTGGTGCCAGTCCCGGGCGAGACAATGCAGAACTCTACCATTTAGTAGTCTCGATGGTAGTGACTCGCATAGTCAATCGGTCGCTTTTTATGACCTGCCTGGCAGAACGGCGGTTGGTCTATTCTTCAAAGGAGTCCGGAACCAACATGGGGAAAAATTTTTGATATATTAATATAGTAATCATAATTTGAAAAAGAGATTTAAGGCATAATAATTATTGAATTAAAAATAAGTAGTTTATCGTAAATCATTTTTTCAGTACGATAAGGGTCTTGTTTAAATAATGAGTAAATACAAATAAAAAATAAAGTGACCCCTTACACAGCTCCTTGAGACACAACCATTTATAATCCAGACCCTCCAAATTTATGACATTGAACCAAACTTTTTGAATTAGTAAAGGAGATTGATGAAATCGGCCTAAAAGGGCTACAAGAATATAGCGTCAGCCGAAATTGTTAAATTAGTTTTATCTACAATAAGCTTATATTAGAACTTATCGGACGTATTTTAATAGGAAGTAAATTTTAATAAGAAATAAAGTTAGAAGTTAGAAGTCATGAAACTAATCAAACTTGAACGCTTTTAAGTATTTCTAAATCAAGGAAAGAATTTTCTTTTTAGCCATAAAGTTAACACATTCTTTTATTTATGACCAATCAAACAAATTAGAAAAATGTCGGAGAAGTTAGACGCAAAATTATAACAGAAAATGTATTAAATGCAACAAAAATTAAAGTGTTTATTACTATAGTAGAAACCTACAACAAAAAAGGCTGTATAAATAAGCTACTATTAGTATCATCCTAAAGAAACAAAGAAAAAACAAGTGCCATTCATTTAATCTGTGAAAGATTAACAAGTATTTTGCTGTAAGCGTTGTTCATCTTTTAAATTTCAAGTGTAAAAATCAAATAATTGTAATAATGATACAAAAACGTATTATATATGTATATGTTGTCGATGTATCGCGATGTGAACGGCTTAAAATAGTATGTAATAGTAACATTTAAATTATGAAAAGTTGAAACTAATTTAAAATGAACATGTAAGTAAAGACAAATTTAGCTTTTCGAAGCATCTTGAGGACGTAGTTTAGTTTTAAATAAGACATTACATATTAATTGAAAGATAGACAAAGATTATCATAAGATAGACAAAGATTGAAAGCGTAAATCTTCTTATATATAAAAATCAATTGTTGTTCATTAGTCTCGCTAAAACTGAACCGATTTGGCTAATTTTGGTTTTGAATTAATTGCTGAAGTCCAGGGAAGGTTTAAAAGATGAGAAAATATAGAAAAAAAAACTACAGTGGGTAAAAAGGCAGAACAACGTTTGCCTGGTGAGCTAGTTCTATTATAAAAGTGTCCGTGTTACAAGAAAGAAATAAATAATGTATTACTGTAAAATGAGCTATCTATCTATCAACATGCGTTGTTTTTTAATGCAAAATTTTATGGACCCTCATCATTCTCCCTTATTTCTTAATAAGAATTTATTTTTAATACAAAAACCATAATGTGTATCTTCTCAAACCTTCAAAACTTGTCAGATAAAACATAAAGCTATGTGAATGATAGAATATAAAATAATATTTAAAAAAAAGAAACATTCATCTACGGTATATTGCAGCTTCACTATAGCGCTTTTGAAATATTAATTCGTTCATATATATACATACGCTAGATGTTTTTACATGGGCCTGCAATGTATCTACTAATTTTTACTCTCAATTTTTATTTATTAAAACATTATCTACACTTTACAGCATATTTCACCTTTGAATCAACAAATCGCCCAAGATTGAGTGGAGGGCCTCTTATCGGTGAATACATTTTTGAGCAAATGCATTTTCATTGGTCGGTTGATAATTTTACTGGATGCGAACATGTCATAGACGGCCATGGGTAAGTTTTGTGACCGATTTTTAATGAAAACTAGTTTAACTGTCTGCTTTTTTTAACAGTCAAAAAATTATGGCGTGTTTCCTCAATGAATTGATTAAATTCTTGGAGCTTTCGAGATCTACAAGTTATTTATTTTTAATCAAATTTATCGAAAAAAGTTGCGGCAATGGATAGCATCAATCGTCTTACCAATACACAAACCGGTTAATCACACGCTTGATTTACTCTGCCTATGTCAGTTTCGTTGTTTTTGTCAAGCCAAAACAAATCATAGACCGACAACCACACGTATTTTTTTTTTCTTTAACGTAGTACGTGGGTATATTTATAAAAACGCCTTTCGAAATTTGGGAGTCGTAACTCCATGATCTCGAAAAGCGCATGCATGTTTTAGACTTTTTTTTCAATTTTGATTTCGAATTAAATAAAATCAAAAATCCATAAATATGATTACTTGTAAATCATCCATATGTCACAATTCACGCGCAAGATACCGTCTATTTTATCCTCTAAAAAGTCAGTAAAAAGCCACGTGTCAGCGTATACACTACAGTAGGTATCAGGATTAGATAATGTTATCTCCATGTTCGTTGATTTTACTAACGTTTTTCCTATGTTATTTATAGTTTACACTCCTTAATCATTTGCAAATTTCTAACAAAGACCTAAACAATATGTCGGGATTATTTTGACTTTACTTTCGGAATACAACTAACTTACTTATGTTGGCAATATTTTACACAAATATACATAAAATGAGTACCTATATGAGGCCATCAATTTCTAAATTATTGTGTCAATATAAAGCTGAAGTATTAATTCTTTACTAATTATTAAAATCTTATGGAATCTAAAGAATTGTTAATTATAATTATTTAACTTATAATAAGACGATAGTCGAATAAAATAAAACACTATAAAAAAGGCATGTCAGATATGTTTTCAACGAATTCGTGTTTGTGAAATTGAGAAGTGAAGTTGCTTAATGTACAATAATAAAGTGTAATAAGTTCTGTATTTTGTATTTAATATAATTCAATATTCCGTTATATGATGTTTAAATTAATAAACCTTATACCTTTTACCAAGTGTTCTTTTTTCTTCTCGGCTTGAAGTAGGCTGACTGATGTTTTTTTATTTAGAAAATACTATTACAGTTGACCTTATGGGTCGTTACTGCGTCACTGGAATTTTTGGGCGAGCAGAGTGCCCAGCCAGAGTTTAAATTAAAATTTGGGCTTACAACGCCCGCGCTAAGGGTTGTCTGTTGTGAGACCGAACCTCGGGCACAGAATATATAATAGTACAAGTACAGAAGAGACACTCCGGAAAGTCGTTTAAAGAAATAGGGACTCTTGCTACGATACAATTAAGTCGAATTCAGATTGCGCGGCGCTTGATTACCCACGTTTATATTTACCTAGAAGTTGCATTTCTTTCTAACGCGTTACTCTTATCCTTTGTAATGAAATCAAGGTTGTCTCAAAGATTCTCCGTGTTGGTTTCGTGCTCCTTTGAAGAATAGGCTAACTGCCGTTCTGCCAGGCAGGTCGTAAAAGGCGACCGATTGGCTATATGAGTCACTACCATCGTGGCTACTAGGTGGTAGAGTACTGCATTTTCTCGCCCGGGTCTGGTACCACCACCTTGTCTATTCCTGCCGCAATCGCTCCAGTGCTTGTCACTTTCGTGTTCCGGTTTGGAGGGTAAGATAGTCGGTAAACTCATGCATGTAGCATTTGACCTCGCCACAAGATAGCAACGCACCATTAACATCTTTGGTGTCTATAGGCGATGGTTGACTCTTTCCATCAGGAGACCCATCTGCTTGTTTGCTATCTTATGATATAAAAAAAGATACTATATCGCCTATAGACACCAAGGATGGAAATGATGCGTTGCCATAAGTCTACCGCCCAACTTTAACCCCCAAAATGGAACAAGATAATAACAAGCATTGACGCTATTGCGGCAGGAATAGATAAGCAGTGGTCATGGGCGTATACAGGTTCTGGGCCAGGGGGGGCAACCGTAGCATTTTAAGACTATATTTTTATCTACAACAGTAAGGAGGTAAACAAATTCTGGGGGAGGCAGGGAGGGGCAGCTGCCCTCCCTCGGTACGCCCATGGGAGTGGTACTGTAACACTCGTCCGGCGATCTATCGGCCGGCCGTGTTACTCCACCAATCGTACCGCCTTTTGCCAGGGGGTTTTTCTTTAACTCGCTTGGCTGCTCGAGGACCCGAAGACCGACGGGATTTTTTTTAGGATTTTCAATAAAACGCTATTGTTTTATATCTTCATTTATTTTCGGGGATGTGTCTTTTCCCCATCGAATCAAATCGAACACTCCTATTCTATTACATTTTATCATCTAAAAACTAAACAGTTCTCCGTTTGAAAGTAGACAAAGCTGCCAGTGTATATGTAACACCATAAAGGTATTACAGTACTGTAACGCCGCCCAGCGTACTACGTGCCGGACGTGTTACTTTGCCGACGATATCCCCCTTTATTCAGGGAACCTTCTTGGTACTCGCTTGGCTGCTCGAGGTACTAATTAGTAGCAGGACCTTTTGGGATTCTTTAAGAAATTAGACTTTTGTAATATATCTTCGTTTATTCTCAGAGACGTCTATCTTACGTCAAATCTTAAAAGAGACTCCTATTCTAAAAACAATTTATTCTTTCTCTACATACTAAACAGTTCTACATTTGAAAGTCGACAAAATGGCCAGTTCGTATGTAACACCATAAAGGTGTTACATCAGCTACCCCCCAAGGTGGGAGCAGCTGAAACTGGATGGGCATTTGTCTACCTTCATATGGTCTACCTATCCCTATCCTGATTGCCCTACCTACGAGGGGAAGGTACATTTTGGTGGGACTGTCTTTTCCTAAAAGATAGTTTGCCCCATGTGTGGTTCTGTTCATTTACCACCACACCATGGCACAAACTTTGGTCTCCCAAAACCCCTCTAAAAGACAGACCACAGTCCCCTCACCTAACCTATCCTATCGCAAACATTTTTATTTTATTACAATTTAGCCTGAAGGGCTCTAGCTGTATAAGAGATAATAAGAGATGGAAAGGCATAACAATTCAAACTTCTTTTCTCTGGTGGACCAAAAGAAAAAAGATTGAAGTATTACTTCCTCTCAACATCGAGCTCGCCCCAATATATAGATCACGATCATAAATATTCCTTACTCTGAACCATATCAATACCATCATTATGATGTCTCCCACAACTATCCGAGTTCATGAATATCCTATACAGATATCCTTTGTGTCGACTATGTCGTACTACAAAGTTGAACTCTCCTTCAAAAGACTTTCAACCCTTAACCTATACTGACTCTTACGACTTCATACTAAGGCGGCTCTGCCCCTAGTATACATTGTACTCATAAGTTTATTATTAAATAGAAGAACTTGAGAGGAATACATGAAATATGACATTTCTTCATTTAATATTCTTTTGGTCATCTTTTTTCTTTTAGCTTCGGTCCATCATCACAACATTGGTTGAGCCCCGTCATATTACATGAAACAAATACAAGTATTAGTATTCTCATATATAAGCCCAAACAAAAGTAATGGTCTAACATGTAACAATTTTTATTACAATGAATGACTATAAGTACACTATATTTTTTTTTTACATACGTACATGAAATGCTTTCAACCTATTTATATGTACAATATCTCTATATCTCCTATTGCTTAATTTCGTAATTACATAATTTACATTAGATATTCTTTCCACTATTCTGAACGGCCCTTTATATAACCTACATAATTTCAAACTCCTATTGTCCACCCGTCTTGGTGTATAAACTAATACTAATTGTCCCGGTGAAAAGTCCTTTACTTTAGCCCTTTTGTCAAAATATCTCTTTTGCCTAACTTGTGCCCTTCTAATATTTTGTACTGCCTTCTGAACTAACGCACCTTGTAAATTATGTCTCTCGGCATAATTTACTTCTCGGCTTTGACTATCCCTATTTACCCCCATGTCGCTTTGGAATATCGGTTCCCTAGCGTACATCATCATATATGGTGAAACTTTAGTGGTTGATTGTTTGCTAGTGTTATATGCATGACATACTAATGGCACAAATCTACACCAGTCTCGTTGGTCCCTGGCAACATACATCGATAACATTTGAACCAGCGTTTTATTGAACCGCTCTACTAACCCGTTCGTTTCTGGCCTAAACGCCGTACTAAATCGCGACTTTGCCCCAAATCGATTCACAGTCTCTTTTACTAGGTGTGACGTGAACACTGCTCCCCTATCAGAAATTACTTCCTTAACACCTCCGTATCTACAAAACACCTCCTCAATCAGAAATTCACTCACTTTCTCTGCCGTAACTCTTTGTACCGCTTTACATATCGCATACTTCGACACATACTCAACACATACTATAATATATTTATTTCCATTTAGAGATTTTCTAAAAGGCCCTAAAATATCGATTCCTACCTTTTGCATCATATGGGTCACAGTTATAGGTTGTAGTTCAGCCACTTGTTTGACCTTTTTTCTTTCTTGACACAACCTACACGTTTTTACATACTTCTCAATCTCCCTCTCCGCATTCTCGCAATAATAACTGTTTCGGAATTTACACAACGTTTTTGCCAAACCCAAGTGACCCCCTGACCATGGGTCGTCATGCAGTTCCTGTAAGATCTCACATAACAAACCCTTTGGTATAACTACAAGATCTTTCATAACATGTCCACGCTTTACTCTCTTACACAATATCCCTTCTTTCAAAATATACCCCTTATATATTCCGGTATCGCTCATCCTTACTCGGGATAACCAACGCCTACATGACTCATCCATCCCTTGCTCTTCTTGGACCTTAATTACCTCTAATTTATATACTTCCACACCATCCTCTTGTTCTTTCTGAGCGTTCTCAGCTGTACTCTCCACACTCAACGGGTTTCTACTTAAAAAATCGGCAACTACATTTTCTCTGCCTGCACAATGCACGATATCGAAATCATATGCTTGTATGCTCAGTGACCATCTCGCCAACCTTCCATTCATATCCTTCCTATCTCTAAGCCAACATAACGCCTTGTGATCGGTTACGACTTGGAACTTCAATCCCCATAAAAAATGCCTAAAATAATTTAACGCCCACACTAGACCTAAACATTCTTTCTCAGTAGTGGAATATTTCTTTTCTGCCTCACTCAACTTCCTCGATGCATACGATATCGGATGCATCTCTATTTTTCCTTGCATTAAACAACATCCCAGAGCTTCTCCACTAGCATCTATATACAAACTAGTTAAAACATCCTTATCACTAGAATAATGACTTAATATAGGCGGGTTACACATTCGATCTATGATAATGGAAACGCGTTTTGATGTTCCGAGGACCAACAAAACTTCGACCCCTTCTTTAGTAATTTTGTTAAGGGTAGAGCAATTTTGGCAAAATTATTAATGAACTTACGGTAATAGGAGAATACTCCAAGTACCGATTTTACCTGTTTTGCATTTGTTGGTGCAGGCATTTCTTTTATCGCCTTTAATTTCCTGCTATCTGGTCGAATACCAACCCCCGATATTTCATGCCCTAATACACTTATCTTTCCATACCCAAAACTACATTTATTTGGTTTAAGCGTAAGATTCGCTTCCTTAAGGCGCATTAACACCTTTTCTAATGCTTCCTTAAATTCTGTGAAAGTTTTCCCCATATTAATATATTATCAACATAACAGATGGCATTCTTGTATTTGATATCCCCTAACACCTTATCCATTGTACGTTGAAATACTGCTTGACTTGTTTTTAAGCCAAAAGGTAACACGTTAAACTCATACAATCCTGACGGTGTGATAAATGCCGTTTTATGCCTATCACTTTCCGAAATCATAAGTTGCCAATAGCCAGAATTTAAATCTAAATCAGCGAAATAGTGGGCACCTGAAAGATATATTAAAATGTCCTCTATAATAGGCAATGGATAGCTATCTGTCACCACCTTTTTATTCAACTTACGATAGTCCACACAGAATCTCCATGTGTTATCATTCTTCCGCACCAACACTACTGGGGAAGCATAAGAGCTTTTAGATTCGCGAATGACACCGTTGTCTAACATTTCTCTCACTTGCGTATTGATTATTTCCAGTTGCTTAGGTGAAACACGATATGGCGGGTGGTGTACTGCTACCTGGTCTACCGTTTTTATTTCTACTTCTGTTAGTTTACACCTACCTAATTCTGTGGGCCTAAATGCGAAACATTTCCTATACTTACTAAACAGATTTCGTAACATATTCTTTTGTTTTTTACATAATTCCGGATTAATGTTAATTTCATCCATTTCGCATTCATTGTTAGAATTTACATGCGGATATAATTTATCCTCATTTTTCTCTACATAATTCACATAATACATGTAATCTGTTTTTAACAAATTATATGATTTATTTACATCAGTGACATTATTATTTATAACGTTTCTATGGTAGCCGTCCATACTGGAACGATCATCATTATTTCGTAGCAATGAGGTATTAATGAAATCTACATAGCAACGCTGTTTAAGACATATGAAATTCTTTGAAAAGTCTATTACAGCATCATATTTTTTCAGAAAGTCTCGACCTAATATAAGTTTAGTTTTAATATTCTCTATTATTAACATTTCATTCGCAAAAATACTGTTATCTATCATTAAATTTACACACGTCTTTCCTATCACATTTAGTAACGATCCTCCTAGCGATTTTACAAAATGCCCATTGGGTGCATCATCTTTGAATGTTATTTTTAGATGTTCCGCGAGATTATTTGACATGCACGATATATCTGCTCCCGTATCGATTAACGCCGAACACGAACGACCCCTAATTATGACCTGTATAAATGGACTGGACAAACCTTTGCTTTCCGTCGGGAGATCTTCATCTGTTTGGGACGCAGCTCTCATCTCCCACGTTTCATTTCTTTGGTGGCGTCCCTGTACGTTTGGGTGTTGTGGTGTCATCGGACTGCGTCTGAAATCATTACGTGTGTTTGAGGCCGTTCTTTCATAACGTCTCGGCCTTAAATTATACCGGGGCGTGTGAAAAACTTCCGACGGCTGTGGACGATCTGCCTGCGAGCGTATGGGCGTACTGGGCAGGATGTCTGGTTCCTCCCTGGATTTCACCTTCTGTTGTACCCCCATTGGCGGTTGTAAAGGAAGGTTACTCGCTCTCAATTGACCCCCAAAGACCTCGTTGTATTGAATGATTGTGTTTCGTAATTCTTCTCGCGACGAATACACTCTCATCCCCAGTTTTTCTTTTAGCGAGGGTAACATCGTTTTGATGAATTGTTTTACAAAAATTACCTCTGAAATTTCAGCTTTGGCTGCGATGTCGCTGAGTCTGTAAAAATAGGTTAGTAGTTCCTCATCACGGCCTTGCTTAGATACATAAAATCGTTCCACATAATTTATTGAAACGGGGAATTCGTTTTCAATTTTTCTACATAATTCATCGAAATTGGCCGTGTCGGTATATATCATTTTATAAAATACTAATGCCGGACCGTCGAGATATAGTCCCAGAAGTAACGGTAGGCTCTCCATGTCCCATTTATTTATTGCCGCGACCGTTTTGAAATCTTTAATAAACTCAGCGAACGCCAAGTTTTGCGTTCCGTTGAAGCGCTTGATGGCCTCCATCTCAACTCTTACCCTCTGACACCAATACTTAGCTCTCCTGTTTTTTCTAGCGTGGTGATTTCGTGTAGCGCCTGAACGCGAAGTGAACTTGACTTCCGTAGCCACTTCACACAGCGACTTCACACAGCGACTTCCCCAGCAACTGCACACAGCGACTTCCCACAGCGACTTCCCACAGCAACTGCACACCGCGACTACCCGGCGCCTCCGCCAATTTGTAACGCCGCCCAGCGTACTACGTGCCGGACGTGTTACTTTGCCGACGATATCCCCCTTTATTCAGGGAACCTTCTTGGTACTCGCTTGGCTGCTCGAGGTACTAATTAGTAGCAGGACCTTTTGGGATTCTTTAAGAAATTAGACTTTTGTAATATATCTTCGTTTATTCTCAGAGACGTCTATCTTACGTCAAATCTTAAAAGAGACTCCTATTCTAAAAACAATTTATTCTTTCTCTACATACTAAACAGTTCTACATTTGAAAGTCGACAAAATGGCCAGTTCGTATGTAACACCATAAAGGTGTTACAGTACCATATAACCGGGCGAGACGATGCGGAACTCTACCACCTAGTAGTCACGATGGTAGTGACACGTATAGCCAATCGGTCGCCTTTTATAACTTGCCTGGCATAGCGGCATTTGCTCTATACTTCAAAGAAACTCTGATCAACACGGGAAAAATGAATTTTTAACAAAATTAAATTACTTCTTTGATTATTTATACGACTACATAAACAAAGGGTTTCTTGTTATTCATATTGTAAAATAATTACATAACATAAGCTATTTAGATACCGCCTTTTATCCCCTCTAAAAAGTCACATGTCAGTACATACGCTGTAGTATCAGGAGTAGATATTGTTTTCTCCGTGTAAGTGCGGGTTCCTTTTGAAGAATAGATTGTTCGCCTTTAACTCAGACGGGGTATATTGAAACGACGGACGAACATGTCAGTATCATCGTGATTACTAAGTGATAAAATGTTTGAAAAGAGATCGATTTGGATAAATATATACTTTCCGTGGTTGTAAAATGTGAAACGCATTGTTTGGGCTTTATACCACCGCCTTATTATTTCTTCCACAATGTAGTCATGGTTGTCGCAGTCGTGTTTTGGTTTTAAAAGTAAAATGGGTCGGTAAAGTTACGTATCTGAAATACGATCCTACCATGAGAGTAGCAACGCACCAATAATACCCAGGCCACGAAATTGAATTTGCGTAATGAGCATAGATGTTTGTATTTATGGATTTTGGTTTTGTTTATTACCTTCAAATCCTGCGCAAATGCAAATGCAAATGGTTCAAATCTTGCGACTGCAGTATTTATATTTGCATTAGCATTTGTTGTTTTTCTTTGTTGTTTTTAAAGTTTTTTAAAGTTTATTACTTTTTTTTATATCATAAGATACCTAACATGCAGACGGGTCTCCTGATGGAAAGAGTCTCAATATATTTGACTATTTATACAAGTTGACTGGTAAAAGACTATACATATTGAAGGAGGGTGTTCTGTGCTCGATTCTGATACCGAATATGTAAAAAATAGGTACTTAAATTACGACCTAATTCTGCAATTAAAATGTTTCTTAAAAAGACCTAGTTCATTGTTTAAAAACATCGAATAACTGAGCTCGTCTCGTTGGTACAACGTGCGGTGACCATACTATTTGAATATTACTTCACTAATATATCATTAAGATTTACTATGTAATTTAGCAATATTCTCGTTTTATTATATTTTTAATGTTTAGTTATGATCATCAACTATCGTGTATTATTGATATACACCCATAACACAAGCTAATTGTTTACTTACCTTGGAGTTACATTAATTCGTGTAAATTTTCCAGCATTATTTATAATTATTTTCAACTACTTCTGAAAAAGGAAGATGTTTTTAACTTCCCACTACGTATGTAGATAAGGAATTTACTGATTTTACCCCGATTTTCGAAAATCGAGTCTTCATCAGATGTCCACGTTTTGAGGTCCTAGGAACCTTTTCCGACTATTTTCACGATGACGTCAGTATATGTGTATGTATGTGTGTGTGTGTGTGTGTGTGTGTGTGTTTGTGTGTGTGTGTGTGCGCGTGTGTGTATGTAAACATCTCATAACTTTTGAACGGCTGGACTGATCGGAACGCGGTTGATGGTATTCGATTGAATTCTGCTCAACTTAGACTTCCTGAAAATTTGAACCGATTCGGTCTAGGAAATTTTGAGAAATTTTGAAAAAACACCAAAAAAATTTTTGGCGAAACAGTATTTTTTTAACATAACTTCCAGATTTATGTACCAATTCAGTACAAAAACTAATCAGCTCTATTACTCAAAAAACTACGTCTAATTCATAAATTGCATCAAAATCGGTTTATCCGTTTGGCAGTACTCGTTGACATTTTGAAAAAAGTGTTTTTTCGACATAGCTTCAAAATTTTACAACCAATCATTTTTTGGTATTCTACGATATTTTAAAACTAAAAAAGCTACGTCAAATGCCGTTTCAAAAATCAAAATCGAATCTAATTCTCAAAACTTATAGCTTTTCAAATATTAAAATTAGGTTGTTTTAGCAAACTTACTTACTTTTTTTAAAATAACTCAATTTAATTCACCGATTGACTTAAAAATTTTATAAGCTTTTCACCTTTAAAAACTAAATAAACTCAAATATATAATGAAAAAACTGCGTCAAATACCGTTAGTACAGTTTTTTCATTATATATTTGACGCAATTTAATCAAAATCGGTCAATTTGTTTGGGATTATCAATGAAGAAAATTAAAAATAGGTAAATGTTTTTTGACATTGCATCGAAAAGGTTGAAACTTGTCGATTATTTAGCTAAAGCAATATTTTAGATCTCAAAAATTGAGTTACATGCCATCATCGTTTTCAAAATATACAACTTTAAAAAAAATAATGTACTGCATTTTTAACAAATAAGATGTTTGAACTGAAAAATCTATGCTTATATTTTTTACTCTTTTGAGCTTTAAATGCCTTAATTCAGTGGGAAGTGTAAGGGATGGCCCGTAGGGTTAACCGTTTACACATTTTTTTAATTCGGTTGTGAACTCGGTCGGAAATTTATGAACAGACTAGCTGTGCTCGCGACTTCGTCCGCGTAGAAAAATATCTAAAACAAAATTCCCGGGGGTTTTCCCCTATAGTTCCCGTTTCCGTGGAATTTTTATTCGGCATAAAAACTATTCTATATCGTTTCTCGGGCTTCAAACTATCTTTGTACCAAATTTCATCCAAATCGCTTCAGTGGTTTAGACGTGAAGAAGAGACAGACAGTGTTATTCCACATTTATAATATAAGTATGGATTTTCAAAATTCTTTTTTATTTGGGAGAATAATATATTTACAATGCGGTGCAATTAAATTCATTATGTAGAGTTCCAGAAATTTAGTAAATGGGAAGTGGATTATCGCAATTTAACTGCGTGTAAATTATCATATTTTGTGCTAATATGGATAGTAGGTAAATAGCTTTCATAATATACCTGTCTATTTTGGAATGCGAGCAACTCGTCTAACATTTTTTGCATTTGTATTTGAGGCCGTTCTTTCATATCGTCGCTGTCTTAGATTATACCGGGACGTGTGAAAAACTTCCGTCGATTTCTGTTGTTGTTCTGGCTGCGAACACACAGGCGTACTAGGCAGGGTCTGGCTCCTCCCTATACAAAAACTTCGGCGGCAACCCAACTGGTGGTTGTAACGGAAGGTTAACCGTGGAATGCGGTTGTCCTCCAAATAATTCGTTGTACTGCACCATCGTGTCACGCAACTCCTCTCGTGCAATTTTACTAATAGCATTTTAATTAATTAGTTTTGGTTTCACAGATATGCAGCAGAATGTCATTTAGTGCACTACAATAGTAAATATCAGTCATTGGAAGCAGCAGTGGCCCATCACGATGGTCTCGCCGTAGTTGGATATTTGTTGGAAGCAGTTGACGCGCCCAACCCGTGCTTCGATAAATTCGTTGAAGGTTTAGAATTGATAAGGAAACCAGACAATAACGTTGAGTTATCTGCAGGTTTGTTAAGTTGTTTTATTTTGTTACATTTTGTAATACAAATACATTTTATTATTAGGCTATTGCATAGCTTCTATAGCAGGCCTTGAGCGTGGAGACAGAATCCAGAAATTCCGTGACGAAAAAAATCTAACACCCCCCACTCCGACCGGCATTCATTCCATCTATCGATAAATACCAGAACTTTTAATGACTTTTTGAAATATCACGCTTGTCTCTTTAGTTCAGCAAACCGCCTTTAGGTGGCATTGGTTGTATTGGAAAACTACCGTAATCATATATATAATTGTAATTGCATAAGTTGATAAAAAATGCTATGCAATAGCTTTACCGCGGCAGACACCGAGTGCCACACGTCTTTTTGTAATTTATAAATTGCAATCCATGTTAATTTTGTTCTGAACCGTTATGACGTTAACAACGTATGCCAAAATATTATGGATAAAATGGGAAAATTAGTCACAGAATGAACTTTGTGTTGGTCTGAGCCCCTTTTAAAGAATAGACCATCTGCCATTCTGCCAGGCAGTTTGTAAAAGGCGAAGAATTGGCTACCTAAATATCGTCGTTGATACTGCAATACCGAGTAACTAACAACAGACAATACCGCGTAACTTAGATGTGGCAAATTTTACTAGAGAACGAAAAAACTGTAAATCTTCTCCAATACTAATCAAATACGTGTCTTAACTTTTAGCTATTTAGAAAAGTGTATTAGTGATCTTATATAATAATATCTAATCAAATCCAATCAATATTAAGCTAAAAAATACATCATCATACAAATACAAATCTAAAATTAGATACTTTTGTACTTCCGCGGTATTATTCACTGTTAGTTACGCGGTATTGCAGTATAAACAACGATATGTCACCAACATCATGACTACTAGATAATATTGTCTTGGGATTTGGTACGACGATAAAAAAATAATATATTCTATTGCATACATAAATAAAGAGGCATTGAAGAACAATTTTAATGATCTATTTTGTAACAGTGTTTCAATTACAATATTATACTTTCAGAATCTTTAACTTGGATGGACAGGGAAGACGTCACATCTGGAAACTACGTAACTTATAAAGGCTCTTTAACGACACCTCCTTACACTGAATGTGTTACTTGGATTATTTACGAAAAACCTGTACAAATAGGAAGCGAACAAGTATGTTTTTTCATGTCATTTCTTAAGCTTAGGCAAGTTTTCAATTAATCAATTACAATTATTAGTGTCAATAATTTGCCATGCTTTTGACAGTGATATGACCGTTCGCTCATAGGCACGGCTACACGATCATTGCCAAACGCCGTGTCTATTAGTATTTATGTGGTCTGTGGTGTTTATATATATATATATATATATATATATATATATATATATATATATATATATATATATATATATATATATATATATATATATATAAACGTGTCTCGATTTCATTTTTTTTCTCTTTTTTTTCATTTCAAAGATTTTTTACATTTAGATAATAGAGTTCTGCAACGTCTCGCCTTGGCATTTGGTACGACCGCGTTATCAATTCTTTGTCATTGTCGTGTTCCAGTTTGGAGTGTAAGGCCGGCCGGTAAATCACCACCTTCATAAGTAATTTCAATTTCATCATAGCAACGCGCCATTAACATCTTTGGTGTTTATATATGATGGTTTTCTCTTTCCATCAGGAGAGCCATCTGATTGTTTGCTATCTCATGATCTATGTATGTTCAGTAATCAGTACTTGGTATGTTACAAAACAAAAAAATTATTACTTTTACCTGAACTGGTAAGAGTGTAATCGGCTATGAATATCACTTTTGTTCATTTTGCACATTTGTTTTATATAATACTAGCGACTTGCCCGTGGTTTCACCGCCGTGGCTTTTGTTACCGTGGGAATATCGGAAAGTTTTATATACTAAAACCTTCCTCAAGAATCAAACTATCTATTAAAAGAACTGCATCAAAATCCGTTGCGTAGTTTTAAAGATTTAAGCATACATAGGGACAAAAGGACATAGGGACAGACAGAGAAAGCGACTTTGTTTTTATATTATGTAGTGATAATAAAAGGCATGTTCCGATAATTCAGAGATGTAGAATAAATGCCACTTAAAAGGTTAACAAAACAGATATATATGGCGTATGTGTAAGAATGTAGGTATCGGGAAAAATCAAGAGGGACTAATATTTTACCGCATGTTGTTCCGGGCTCACTTTGAAGAATAGACCAACTGCCATTTGGCTAAGTAGATCGTAAGAGGTGACCAATTGGCTATAAGTACTACTACGATCGTAAATAATAGGTGGTAGAGTTCTGCAATATCTCGCCCGGGTTATTGGTAGCACTGCCTTACCTATTCCTACCGCAATAGCGTCAGTGGTCGTCATTGCCGTATTCCGGTTGAGAGAGTAAGTAGCTGGTAGACTTATGCATGGGTCATTGCCATCTCGCCACACGGATAGCAAAGCACAATTAAATTCTTTCATAGTAAAAGCTGTAGGCAATGGTTTTTCTCTTTCCATCAGAAGGGGCATCTGCTTGTTTGCTATCTATGAGAAAAGCCTATGTTTCACAGTAATACTAGTGAAAGAATTTTAGAAATCTGTTTAGTAGCTTTAAGCTCATGGTGTGTCAATCTTGTTCGTCCCCGGTACCTACATCATTACATATTCGCATTAAAGAAATAAATGTCGCTTGATAAATTACACGAATTGATCTAATTCCAAAGTAAGAAAATTGTTTGCTTGTATTATTGGCGTTAGTTGACGATACCAATACAAAGAAATACACATATAAATACTGTAACATACATAATAAAAACACCCAAACTCAGTGATTGTCAACAATACCAATACATAGAAATACACACAATACTCTTACATACATAATAAACACCCAAACCCAGAAATACAAACATCTATGCTTATCACACAAATGTTTGTCCTTATTCGGAATCGAATCTGAGCTTCTCCGATTTGTAATTAGATTCGCTAACCATTTGACATTGTATATCGGTTTAGTAATTCTGTGGAAGATAGATTTAATGGGTGATCTGTTTCATTTATATCTATATACTATTAAAATATCTTTGCCATTAAGTTTCTCAAATTTTAAAGATACTAAAATACCGTGCTAAAATAAGAGGACGCGAAAGCTCTCATATCATGTTCGTAAACTTGGTACTTTGAAATACAACTTAAGCTTGAAATAAATTTCAAAGTTTTGCAGAAATTTTAAAATTTGTTTTATATAAGTTTTAGAAGTAGATTGAAAGACATGTGATCGTGTTTGTTATTTTTGTAATAACTTAAATAAAGCATACATAAATAGACATCATAAATATATATTTGGAGAGGTAAGCATAGAGTGAAAGCAATCGGCCAAAGGTGATCGCTATTCATAATAATAAGGCTTAGATTTATTTCCAAAAGCAATGATTTGTGACGGTTAAAGTATAAAAATCTCCTACTTAGGTTTTATATGTATATAGGTTAAACAGAAGATTTTTTGTACTATAACGTATGTTGTATTATGAACTACACCTTTATCTATGTTAACCAAAATAAATCCGTGAAATATTTGTACACGTATAAAAAAGTAACTTCATGCCCATATCCGCGAAGAGGTAGGCAGAGGTACAATCAGTGCACCCACGATTAGCCAAATACACATAGTCCCACATTGAAATAGGTGGCAAGCATATCGGCAAACGAGCATTTATCTAATCTCGGGCAACGTTGTATTTAACAAAACTGAAAATAAATATTTTTAATTGCTTGACATGCGAATCAAACTCGGGACCTCATTTGTCAACAACGATACCAGACCATAGAGATCCGCATAACTTTTTTTATTTTACGTTATAAGATAGCAAACAAGCAGATGGGTCTCCTGATGAAAAGAGTCAACTATCGCCTATAGACACCAAAGGTGTCAATGGTGTGTTGCTATCTTGTGGCGAGGCCTAATGCCACATGCATAAGTTAACTGGCTACCTTATCCTCCAAACCGGAACACGACAGCGACAAGCACTAACGCTATTGCGGCAGGAATAGGTAAGGCGGTACCAGACCGGGGCAAGACAATGCAGAACTCTATCACCTAGTGACATCTATAACATCTATATAATAATACGTGAGGGAAAAAGTTTGCACCCCTTTTTAAGACTATTGCGCAAACAGCGGAATATGAAATTTGGCACAGTTAAAGCTTACACGGCAGCGGACTGCAGAAACCTAATATTTTAAAATGAAAAACATTAGAAACACATTAAATTAATAAAAATAAATATTACACACACTAAGTTCATGTGATATTCATGCTAGATATTATACACACATGTACATATACTCTTTTATTTACGGCTAAACTTAAAAAGGTTTTATTGTTTAGCCTATAGTCGAATTTCGGCCACAGGCGATCGTTAGTTGGAATAAATATACCAAGTTGGATAATTCTCTTTTGTTTTGATGTTGGCAGGAGAGGGTTTGTGTAAAAATGTTTAAAAACTACGTTTTATTAATCTCATGTAAAGTGGATGAGTCAGTATGATAAAAGATTGTTGGAAGCATCTTCAATAGGTATATTGACGAAATAACGGACAACTAAAATTTGTAATTTTTTTTGTCTCACTATTTCCATTAAGTACACCACCGGTGTGAAGCCGGAGTGGGCAGCTAGTTATAAATATACTGATTCACATCACACTTCTTCTCCATAAAAATGTAAACTATTCAAAAATTCATGCTCCTTCGTTCACGTGATTTTTGCAAAAGGTGTACAAAGTTTTTGCTTCACGTATTAATATTTGAGGAGAAATAATATATTGGGTAATAATCTGTCAGGCCCGCTAAAAGCATATTAAAGCTCTTTAATTATTTAAGGAGAAATAAATAATGGCGTGTAATCACGTTCTAAGTAATTATTCCAAGTAAGGTTTACTTGGAATTTATATAAACAGAATACACGCCACTGACAGACAGATAAATAATAAAAAATGTATAATATGGTGTATACTTTTCCTTACTTTTTAAATGTATACAAAGACAATGCTGATTTTAATTTAATTTCAAATGTATTGTAAACTGTAAAGTCTTCTAGAATAAGATAAGTAATAAATGAGACACTGGCGCGATAAAGACGCGATAAAGTTTCAATTTCGAGAACTACGGGCCTAACACGAACGCTTTTCTAAATCGACCTAAAAACGATTCCTTCTAAACTTCGATACCTTTTATTTAATACGGAAGAACTTTTTTGTACACCATAAGATAGCAAACAATCAGACGGCTTTCCTGATGGAAAGAGGAACCATCGCCTATAGACATCAAAGTTGTTAATGGCGAGTTTCTATCCGTGTGGTGGGATGGCAATGCGACATACATAAGTCTATCTATAATAGATAGAGATCTGGTAAAAACTCCATCTCTGAAAATCGGCCCAAAATCAACAACATCCGTATCTACATAAATAGTGGAATGTAAAAATGTACGTGCGGATTGAGGGACCACAGTTAAGTCGTTATATATTTTTTATCGTTGATGTTTTGTGGTCTATAATTTTGCAAATTTCTTTACAAATGTTGTACTAAATATCTGTAGTTACAACACCTTTATTTTTCGGATACTTTCCGAAATTCGGCTGATGATAAAGGGACCACACGTTGGGGGCTGTAGTTCTTATATTTTTGTTTACAAATTCTAAGATTTGATTTAAGTACATTTTTTTAAGGGTTCTACTAAATCCTACGATTTTTATTTTGCGAAATATTAGTGTGGGCCCTCAGTCTACACGCATGTGAAGTTAAAAAATCTGTTTTTGTGTAAAAAGTGAGAACTCAGTATAGCTTATGTAGTCTAGTTCACCTGTACCGTTTTAAATATTCGCTTTTAAATATTCGGTATACTACCGAATAGTTTCCAATATTCGGCCGAATAACGAAAAGTAACCTAACATTCGTGACATCTCTTATATTTGTATATATATATATATATATATATATATATATATATATATATATATATATATATATATATATATATATATATATATATATATATATATATACCGGGCCGGCTTAGATTACACAATGGTCCTCAGTCCCTAAACACACCTTCCCTGGCTGGGAAGGTGTTTCTGGGGACTTTATATTTCTATTTTTTTATGATGTCAAACTTCACAGTATTTATTTCATGGTGGAACGAAAATCAATAAATTTCCTATTTTCTTCGTCTGAGGGTGTTATTTGTAGCTGATTAAAAAGAAAATTCATATATTTTTTCATTCAATATTTTAAAGTGATTCACTGTCATTTTTTCTTCTAGTTTCACAGTTAGTGTTTTTTTTTTTTAGTGTGACACATATGTATACTAATAAACTGATTCTGGTCCCGAGTTGTTTCTTTTTTACTGTCTCGATATTTTAACACTATTACAAACGCTATGGTCACATATAAGTTACCCGATGGGACAGTATAGCAGAAATGACGCTCCAATACCAAAAAACGCCATTTTTTGATCATTTTTTTTAAATTACACTAATATTGTCACATTTTATTTTAACTGAAAACTTTTTGTTGGTTGTTTTGTTTCACTATTTAGAAAAAATCCCTGGTAAATATTTTTTATTTACGAATACTATAGATTGTCTCAGTGACTGGCGCAGTGACTAGCGCCATCTCAAATTTATGAATATCGTTTTTATCAAAAAATATTTTAAAACAACTATTAATTTACGCCTCCAGGTCAAAAAAAACTAATTTATTTACTTTCGCTCCACCCTAGTAGTGATGTTTTGTTGATCAATAATCATCGCCTTTTACGAGTGTGAGGTGAATATGAAGCGCATGCAAATTTAATATTAAATAATCGTTTAATTTAATTCAAGGAAAATCTATTTAATCTGCAGCCTTCCGTAGATTCTTACCTCTGTAATGCCATACGAGAAAATTAGTATATAAAATGGGAAATGCTCAACCCATAAAATTGAATTCTCGGAGTTTTAGATATTCGCAAATTAATACCTGTATCTATAAAACTGTAACTCGAATTTCAGTAAGTGCTAGGCCCTCTTTAAAATTCTTTCACAAAATAATCTATATCAATGTCGTTTTTGTTTATTTACAGCTGGGACTTCTGAGGCAGTTGGAAGGATCTAACAATGTCCCCATTGAGAGAAACGTCAGACCCACACAAAGGCATCCGCCTGGGCATTCTGTAATTTATGTTAAACAAGTCCAATCAAAATTGTGACAAACTTGTGATAGTAAAATTAGATGGAATGTAATTTTATTTGTTTTACAACTATTTGAATTATATAATATGAGCTGTTGTTTGCGGCTTTACTGCATTATTAGTAGGTATTACAAGGTACAAATACGGACTAGCAGACCACGGCATTGCCTACGTTTTTATCCTTTCTAGTTTTATAGTAGGGTAGTAGAGAAGGAATTTTGAATTTTACTTGAGAGCAGCAGATTAATATTTTTTTTTTAAATAATAATAAAATATTACTAGACAAATTACAAGAGTTGATCTAACCGCAAAATAAATTATTTGCTCGTGTTATGGGTATTAGTCTACGATACTAATACATAGAAATACATGTATAAATACTGTAACATACATAATAAACACCCAGACCCAGAATTACAGACATCTATGCTCATCACACAAATTTTTGTCCCCGTTGGGAATCCAACCATCGATTAGTAGTTAAAGTCGATATTCTCTCAACCAACGGGGGGTCACAGCATTGGGAGGAAATCTCTCATTCGGTTGAGATTTTCCAACAAGTATAAGCCTTTTGTATGGAGCTGGCATCTATAGCAGTAAATTAGAAAAAAAATTTACAGCTTCAGCTTGTAGAAATTGCCAGAATACAATTTTTTCGTTATATCATTACCTTCAAAAAAAAAAGAAAAACAAGCGCATAAAAAGAACCTTTTCCTTGTGACTTTCTACCTCCCAAATCATTATTTTTTTAAATGTATCTACATTTTTTAATTCACCATAAACTTACCATACCTTTATCTGACGGGCATACTAATGCCCATGTCACTGTTGTTTTTACACCTTTAAAAATCTGTAGATGCTTTCCCCATAATTAAAATGAAAATATTATGTAAATTTTATTTTTCGTATCGCCTAGTCTACAAATTCCGATAGATCCACATGACACTCGAGTAAATACTCATTTAGCACCTTGGGCTTCCCTACTGTTATTTTTTTTCACGCGGTATTTGATTTGCGATGGTTATGTTTGTCATTAGGCCATCAAATTTTATTACTAAGATGTCGGATGTTACAGATCATACGCGGCTACTATTTTATATATATCATAAGATAGCAAATAAGCAGCCTGCTGGAAAGAGAAACCATCACCTGTAGATATCAAATATGGTAATGGTGCGTTGCTATCCATGTGGCGGGATAATAATGTAACGGGATACTGGCTATCTTACCCTCCAAACTGGAACACGGCAATAACAAATATTGACGCTATTGCCGTAGTGGTACCAAATAACCGGGTGAGACGTTGAGGAAATCTACCATCTAATAGTCACGATGGTGGTGACGAGTATAGCCAATCGACCACATTTGAATAATAAATAAATATTCACGGGACAAATTACACTTACTGATCTAACCCCAAAGTAAGCAAATTATTTGCTTGTGTTACGGGTGTTAGTCAATGATACTAATACATAGAAATACATATATAAATACTAGAATATATTTAATAAACACCTAAACCCGGAAATACAAACATTTATGCTCATCACACAAATGCTTGTCCCCGTCGGGGATCTAACCCGAGCCCCGTCGATTGCGTAGTCAGGGTTGCTAACCACTCGACCAATGGAGCGGTCATTATTGGTAATTTAACGACCTGATTGGTAAGGCTTATCCATTTTTTTACATAAACTATATGTTCCTTAGTGAACAAACACGTTACTGATGCGTTGCTATTCTTACAAAAGGGATGCAATGCAACAAACAAATTTACTGGCTACTTTACTCATTCAAACAGCGTACAAGAGGAATATTACAGCGTACAGGAGCAAAACTCTATCGCCTATTAGCCTTATCTCACGCTTTTACGAGATGCCATATATTAAAGCAGTAGATATTTCACTTAAAAGGGCTAATCGAGACAGGGAGCTACGTAATTCCTTTATTTGCATTCAAAAAGTTGGAACACATTGTAGCATTAAGAGTGAAAAAAAATAGAAAAAACAGTTCTATAAGTTTTTTTGGTCATTGGTTCAAATTCTGACACAAAAATATACTACCAAAATAGACTGAAATTTTGATAAAAACTATTTTTATTAAACATCAAAGAATTATTAGTCAATCCGAATCAGGACACGAAACACCGAATTTAATCACCATATCAGACAAATGTAATATAGAGGGTTTTATAGGTTCAAAATCTTAGTACTAAATGTTGGTTTGTTCACTCCCTTATGTCTCACACGAACACGCAAGCCTGTCGGTCCCAGTTATTGCTAGACATAAGCGGTGATTATTCAGAATGGTAAAATGCAGTGGGAATCACCATTTACCTTGCCAACAGACGAACTGGTGAGTAATGTTGAACCTGATAGTCAACAGAAATTCGGTTTACTCTGCCTACGTGGTGGCACCAAAAACTAGTTGGAATGGACGGGTATTTACACGCGAGAAAAGAACGAAGAGCCAAAGCCTTGGTGTCAGCCGAAATCACACCGACTTGCTCAGCATTCAACGTTGCCAATAAATTACCAAAGCGAAACAAAATCAGCTTGTACGTGCATCGATTACCAAAATATCGAAAAGTTTATTTTATTATGTTAATTTAACTTGTCTTTTTGTCTTTTTACAGTTAACATTAATTTATAAAAATATGAATTTCTAGCTGCAGCGTACAGCTATACTATTATTAAAGTTTTTGGTGAATCCTGCAGGAACACCTCTTTTTTCCGGGACAAAAAGCAACCTGCTATTCCAGGTCTTTATCTACCTGTGTGTCAAATTTCATTTAATCCATTTAGTAGTTTGTGCGTGATAGATTAACAAACATACATCCATACATGTAAACATCCATCTATTCAAACATTCACAATTTCGAATTTATAATATTGACTAGCTGCAGTGCAGCCCGCTGCATCATAAAAGTATTTGGCAAATCTCGCGGGATCATCTAATTTTTCCTGGATAAAAAGTAGCCTATGTGTTATTCTGGGTCTTCAGCTACCTACATACCAAATTTCATTGTAATCGCTTCAGTAGTATTTGCTTGAAAGAGTAACAAACATCCATACATACATACTCACAAGCTTTCGCATTTATAATATTAGTAGGATATAGATAATTATTAGCTTTTATTTTATCTTAGCCTAGGTTTCAGCCGAGACATGTACCGATGTTTAATTGGGTCTTTTCTGTTAGAAATCGATTTACACGTAATTTAGTGTAAATATGATCGTAATTGGACATGGCGTTAAAATCTACATTATCTTACATTATTAGTACCAAGGATTTACATTAGATAAGAATTAAGATGCATAATTTCTGACTGTACATTACTGGTGCGACATTAACAATGTTGTGATGCATTTTGAAGGGTTTTTCAAAAAAGACTTTTTCAATATAACACAGGCATAACATGACAGTTTTGACATTTTGTTTCTTGAGATATTAATAGTTACAATGTATTCAGTTTCCCTCGGAAATCGCATTGAAACAATGACATTTTACTAAGAGACAGGTCATACGCCAACATTACTGCGATTAAAAACAGCGTGAATATCACACAGCTTCATGTATTCACCAAAGAGTATACAATCACTACG
The DNA here is from genome assembly GCA_036924255.1 of Apodemia mormo. NCBI lineage: Eukaryota > Metazoa > Arthropoda > Insecta > Lepidoptera > Riodinidae > Apodemia > Apodemia mormo. Next base: position 8,375,496 of record JAUPFN010000009.1, on the reverse strand, counting down.
TTTTAGTATTCACTTTTACATCGGCAATTCGAGAAGAAAGAGATAAAAATACATAATATTTATTATCAAAAAGAGAAAAAAATTATTAGTTTTATCAGGTAAGGTTGCCAAAACATGTATGATGAAGAGAAAATTCATTAATTTGCAAGAACGTGGCTGTTACAAATTATAATCACTTTTTGAATTATAGGAATTGCTGATTTCTTAGTATTCGATTTATTGGAATAAAGACGATTTGCTTGAAAAGCTCCAGATAAACTGTGAAATAACTAGTTGACATCCAGCTCCTCTTATCCCGTTTACTCCTAATTAAAAATTGTAGCCGCGGCTGACTACATCCCAGATTCTAATCCCGATCCCAAATTACGTAGGACCCGCCACGTTCTTACCGATCCCGATGGCTCGATAACTCTGGCCAACGGTTTACACGATAACATTACACACCTACATTCGCGACACCGTCGCCGTCGGCGGTGACGAGGACCCCTGTTTCGCCCTTCGGCAAACCGAGCCCAAGGGCGAGGTTCGGCCGACGAACAAAACAATGCAACTAACCCTCTCATCGCATATCACGACCCCATCCTAAGCCGAGGTTCGGTCTCGTAGGAGACACCCTTAGGGCGGAGGGCGTACAGCCCTACACCTATAAATTCTGGCTGAGCACTCTGTTTGCCTCCGTGACCCCCGCGACCGGTGAAGCTGTAACAGCCCATAAGGCAAGCAGTAATTGAGCCATTCCGAAAAAAAAATTAGCCATTTTCCTTTGATTATCCGGTGATTACGTATTCTTAAATCTATAGGTTAATACGTAAAGGAAAAATGTTGGAACTCTTTTTACGATTATTGCGTGAACGATGGAGTATAAAATTTGGCACAGTTAAAGTTTACATTAATTTTAAAGAGCATTAAGACGCGTTTCCACCAAAATTGTTGACAAATTCAGTGTTTCCAACTGTTTGCAACTCTTCATTAAATCGCCAACTTTTGTTTTCATTGTGTCTACACCGAGTTGCCAACAATTTGGAAAACATTTTAGTTAACAACAAGCTGTCTCCATGGCAAAATGAACGATGGTGACATTGTGCAGGCAGCCGCAGTATTTATTATTTTATGCAAAAAGAAAGAGAAGCATATGTATTGGGTACGACTAAGCCTGAAAAGAAGGAAGAAAAGCATTTAATAGTTCAATCCCTTCATGGTGTTCTTGGAGGGATTGAACTATTAAATGCTTTGAGAAGAGATGATGATGGTGATTGTTAGCAGGTTGCATTATTGATGGACAAATCAGAAACTTTCATCGCATGACAGAAAATTTTTAATTTTTCTTCGTTACGTATTTTTCGTTCGCATCCCTGATACCTAGCTTTCTATGCATCTCTTTTAATATTTTTATTTTTATAATTTTCATCAATTGAATCCCGTAGTACGGTTTATATGCGATATAAATCAATTAACAACTCGATTGATCCGTTCGTTCACGCATTATTATTTCTTTTTGTTGCCAACTAATCGTCTCCACAGAGCTAAATCTGCAACAAGTGTATTATTTGATGTTTACCGCCAAAAATGGAAACAAGGTTTCCCACATTTGTTTGCAATTTTTGTTGCCAACTCAAGGAAATTAGAGAAACTTTTATCACCAAAATATGTTAACACAAAAGTTAGCAATTTCTCGGCTTTAGGTGCACCATAGACCTACAATAATATTGCACAATATTGCGTATTGCGCAATATTATTGACCGTTTAGGGTTAATATTGAAGATTGCATAAAGATTGAACGAAAGTTTGAGCGGGTTTAATTTTTGTTACGCAATTTTTTTTTTCTACCACTGTGTAGGCTTAATATTGCACAATATTTTTCACTTCATAATTTCGAGCGGTCGTTCGATCAGTCACGGTATTTAATGTATGAACGTGTCGTAAATTTAAGCAAAATGGCAAACAAGAATGCTATAAAAGATAATAAACGTGAGTTTTTACTTCAGTATATAGAATTGTATAAAAGATTTATTTAACAAAATCACCAGCAAGGTTGCCGCCAAAAATTCTTCGTTAGACATGTTGCTCGCTCGAAAATATTGATCAGACTGGTTCCTCAATTTTATTGAGTGAATTTATTGAACGTTTGGAATCAAAGGGGGTATTCAATATTATTGCACAAGAAAAGTATTGCGCAATGTTACTGTAGGTTTATGGGGTGCCTTACACACACTACATTCATGTGATATACAAGGTTTAAATCTGGATCTCGAGTTACGATGTCATGCAAATACTTACTAGCTCAATGTAGCTGTTAAAAACCCTAAAAACAGGAACAAGAAGACTATAAAATCTGGCGGTATTGCTGCAGGAATAGATGGTACTAAAGGTAGTAATGTTAATTACTAAAGGTATTAATGTTAATTACTACCTTTAGTATAATCGAAGTGAAGTCGCCACTGTCGAATTTGATGAAGGGACACAAGGATGGACGTGGTAAAGGGAAGATCTTCGCAGCTACGCAAGGTGTGCTGCTTGGGGACCAAACTTTATATTTGGAGCATTGAAACTTGTATTACGAGTATACTTGTAGTGTGACAAAATAAATAATTGTAATAGCCCGATTTAAGGATTTACCTATTTTTTTTTAAATTGTGACACTGTAAAACACCACACCACACAAACAAAGCTTCGCCACCTTATAGTTTTCATAACATATTTTGTCACCTTGTCAATTGTTCACCTTGTATGAACTGCGGGGCAGGAAAGCATACGGTCTATTGATTAATTCTATAAAATTTTTAAATATGAATGATTAGCTGTTAATGTTTGACTGCCCCATCGGTCGAGTGGTTAGCGACCCTGACTATGTTATAGACGGGCTCGGGTTCGATCCCCGACGAGGACTCGCATTTGTGTGATGAGCATAAATGTTTGTTTTTTCGGGTGGGAGTGTTTCTTCTAGTATTTGTATATGTATTTCTATGTATTTGTATCTTTGACTAACACACATAACTCAAGCAAATAATTTGGGGTTAGTTTAGGTTTGCACTTACTTTGGGGTTAGATCAGTAAGTGTAATTTGCCCGTGAATATTTTATTATTATTATTTAAAACCTCAAGATTATTAACTGTTCATCATAACCTATTTTATACTGGTAACTTTAGAATTACAGCCATTTATTTGGGATTTATAATGAAAAATTTAATTAAATGAAAGAAAGTGAAAACATTTAAAGCAAGCAAAGTGTGTAAAACAAAATGGTAATTAAAAGAGAAAATAGTTAAACCAAGCAAAGTGTATAAAACTAAATAATAATCGAAGACAAAACATAAAAATTATTTATAAGATTCGCAAGTTTTAAACACTTATTGAAAGCAGTTCTAGGCAATTAGAGTGGAGATTATTAAATATTTAATACATACAGTTTGGTAGAAGCAATTATTAATACATGTAGCTTCTAATGCTTTGAAATATAAAGTCTACTTAACGAATATCATTGGTATCAGAAACAGTTTCTCTAAGTTTTCGTTGAGACATTCTATCTTTATTTAATTTTCAACCGACGACACTAATGAGGTAGGTAAATAGGTAAGGTTGTGTTACTAAGGTTGCTAATTATATTTTGAGCTTTTTCAACACTAAGTATTTTTAGATACCATTTTGATATTATTAAATTAAAGTTTGACATTTCTACTTTCACCTTTTTAGGATTTTTTTTTCGTTTGAGCACAATTTGTGTCCATTATAGTCACTTGAAATTGTTTTTCAGCTAACAAATGAATCGTGAAAATTTTCGTGTGATGATATTTTACGACTTCTAATGTGGAGTTTCAAGATACGAAGGCTTTTATAAACTTAAATAATTCCACTTTTAGCATTAAAACTCCATCTTTTGCCACTTTGAAACGTTCGTATTACGAGTTCCATCGCGTCTTCGAAGTCGTGAAGGTCGTCCAAAATCAATAGTCATGCCAGAAAACTTTGAGACGTTACCTATTCTTGCCGCAATAGCGTCGATGCTTGTTACTATCGTATTCCGGCTTTAAGGAAAAGATAGCCACAAAAGTGGCAATAATATCCCGCCTCATGGATAGCAACGCACAGCATTAACATCTTTGATCTCTTAGTCGATGGTTGTCTCTTTTCATCAGAAGAGCACATGTTATGGTATAAAAAGGTTATCAAGTTTGCCTGCTACATTATTTTCTGAACTGAAACGTGGAATCGAAAAATACCAATATTATGTCAGTGAGAACATCAAATTGACCCAATGAAATTGACCAATCGATGCTGAACTTTATCACTTAATAGGTATGATGTTTAGTAAATATGGAAAATAATCTCAATTTGATGATTTAATAAAAATAAACTCGTGAAATTCTAAGCCAATTAATTAATTGGAGAGAAGTTTAATTAAGGTCTACACTTCATTACCTCTTCTATTAATGGAAACTACGTTTTCACGCAACAAATTTGCGAAGCTTTTGTAAAATAAACTTGAATAAGTTAATTAATTTTATCACCACTGAAAGCAATATAAAATTAAACTGTTTCATGGTAATAAACGTTGATAATTAATTAACTAATATAATAAAGCTAAGAGTTTTCACTTGACTTCCAGAATAGCAGGTTTTTATTTTTTATGTATTTTGTATGTTTATATTTTAGAACTCGGACATTTATTTCTATGTATTATATTTTGTCGACGATTAACACCCATAAGCGCCATTTGCTGACTATGGGTTAAGATCAATTCGTATAATTTGCCCACCGATATTATTATTATTATTATTTTTAATAACAGATTTTAAAAATTCTGTTTTGTTTAGGAGGGCTCGTTTTTTCGTTTACTCCTATATAAACTTGATGAAGATCATCTGATTCAGGGTTCCAGAGATATAGAAAGATTAAAGTCAGTTGTTTTTTTTTCTCAAAATGACAGTAAAATGTAGTCTGAATGGCTGCAATATTGACACCGAACTAATGAGCGAGCAGAGCGCTCAGCCAAAGTTTAAGGCTGGTTTTAGTGTCACGCTGACCGCAAGCTGATAGTCGGCGCTGATGGATCAAAGTGTATGTAGTCACAGGTAGCGTTTTTTAAACTCGCTGACCGCCCAGCGCTGACGACCGTAGTCTATATACATCAGCGTGACAGTAAAATCAACCTAAGTTCAAATTTGGGCAACTAATGCCTCCTGCAAGACTGGAACTTGGCCGGCCTTGATGTATTTTTTGTACCTACAATCACATTTAATTTTGTTATAGAAAAAGAATACAATAATAACGTCTAGAGGTAGAGAGACCCCCCCCCCCTTGTGATATTTCGTGATTTTTTAGGAATTTTTATAGTCACGTCGTTGACAATTCGAGCCGCTCTATGCTGAATGTGGTCAAAAGAAGGAGGTGGTACTGAGAAGACCCCGCCCACAAGTGATGGCAGTACTCCATATGAGGCCGGATTTAAGACCGACCGGTAGTTTTCAAACTAGGATCCCCCCACCATGCGCACGCCGTCCGCATGAAAAAGATAATCGATTGGAAAAAACTCGATGAGCATTTTCAATCGATACAATCAGAGCACCTCGACCAAATTCCTGGCAACATTAGTACGGTAGAGGAAGCCAAATCCGCCATTAAGTCACTCACTAGTCACATAGAATCGATAGTCGATAGCTCATCGCGGGAAATACCGGACGCCTTTCGGGGCAGATGAGAACTACCGGAAGAGCTACGCGACCTACTGAGACGCAAAAACGTCGCTACGCGGCTCTACGACCGATACATGACCGACGACAATCGCCGTTCGCTACGAGCTTTACAAAGAGAAGTAAAGCGGCGCATCGCCGAGTATCGTAACAAACGGTGGGCCAGACTGTTAAGTGAGGTCTCGCCATCGCACACTACCTACTGGCGGTTGGCGAGGGCCTTTAAAACCAACCAGTAGTAGAGATGCCTCCACTCATTCGACCTAATCAAACGCCCGCTTTTGATGAGGCAGACAAAGCCGAATGAATGCCTGGCCGACAGTATCCAAACACAATGTTCCCCATCAAACCAACCTACGGATCTAGACCACGTCCATCTTGTGGATAGTGAAGTAGAGCGCAGGGCGGCGCTACCACCGGAGGGTGACCCGCTTTTACCCACCGATTCCGAAGAAGTAGGCGACATAATCAAAGGTCTACACAATAAAAAGGCCCCGGGGCCCGATAAAATCACTAATAAGGTAGTTAAATACCTCCCCCCCTCCCTAATATGCCTACTAGTGTGCATCTTCAATGCACTCCTAGCCGGCTGCGCGTTTCCAGACGAGTGGAAAGAAGCCACCGTCATAGGAATTCACAAACCGGGTAAACCCCGCAATAAAGTCAGTAGTTACCAGTAGTTTTTTGCGTGATTGAGTAACAAACATTCATCCATCCATCCAAACATCCAAACTTTCGCATTTATAATATTAATGTAGATTATTATTTATTATCTATTGTACTTTAACACAATTAAGGAGGATATATATTTAAATTCAATAAAATTTATTTAATCGTGAATTTCTCTTTGTGTAGGAAATGATTGAAGAATAATTTTCCACAAAATCACTTTTGTGATATTACAATATAATAAAAACTGACGTTGCGTCGTGATCGCAAGACCTCAATTATTTTGGATTCATGTGGGTAGAAACTTGTGTCTCTAAATACGAAAAACTTTGAATCCCTTTTAAGATATGAAATTTAGCACAGTTAAAGTTTATGGTGGAGCCCTGCAGAAACCTCATATTTTTAAATAAAATACGTTACAAATACATTAAATTAATAAAAAAAAAACATTACACACACTACATTCGTGTGACATACATATGAATATTGTTCTCTTTACGGATAAAGTCAGTTGTCAAACTTAAGAGATTTTATTAAATAGTCTATGGTCGAATTTCGACGACGAGTGGTCGCCAGTTTAATTTAATAGTCAAATTTAGAGCTAATTATAATAACCGGCGATCCAGGGATTAAAACGTTATCAAATAACAGAACAAATTTTTCGATACATAACGTTATTATTGTAGCGATACCTCAGTAACAAAATTATTTTAGACCACTATACACATAGTGGTCTAAAATAATTTTGTTACTGAGGTATCGCTACAATAACTATACATATCGCTACCAAAATAACAGAACGAAATTATGAGCGGTAAATAACGTTATTGATACTTATGCGACGTTGCCGCGTTTCATGCTGTTTCGTTATTAGTCAATGGTTCGCCTACTACCATGACTGCGAGTTGGCAACAAGGTACCTACGCAAATTTACAAGTTTGATGTAAGGAGACATCGCGATTTACGATTTACGAGACACGCATTAAAAATATTTACAAGCGGTACGCATGGTTTTCAAATAATTATTTTTAAAGGATTCCAACCTACATATAATTAGAAAACAATTCTAACTTTTAATTCATATTATTATACCTACATAACCGCTCACATCACCAGCCATTTTCGTATTTTTTTCTAAAAACACACGGACCGTTACGCGCACGCGTTTTGAGTCCATTCCGATGGACCGTGGTCACAAAAATGGTTTTTGAGTTGTTTGGTTTGAATCCGATATTGTAAAGCGTATATTTTTTATAAGGTCTTGAGCACTGCAATACACTGGTGTTAGAATTGTTTAATTTAACGGCTTAAGCTACAAAATAATTCAGGTGTAACACGACACTTTGAGAAAAATATGACTACTTGTTAGTCGAGGATTTTTAATTCAAAAAGTAAATCGATGACCTATGCTTTTTATATTTTTTTTATATAATTGGTAAACATATACATACGGAAAAAAATAAACAACATATATTATAGTACAAAAATATTTATTTACATAAATATTAATATCTTTTTTTTCATAATTAATTCGTAATTTTTTTTTTTGTAATTTTTAAGGATATTTCACATTCACATCATATATTTTTTTGAGATCATAGATATCAACACTAGAATTTACGAAAATAAATAAAAATAGGTACCGCCATACCCAAAGCGCTGATATCATTAAGTCGGTCATTAACGAAATATATGTCTTATTAATTGATATTTACGGTTTTTTGACAAAATTGTTATCTAAACTGTTAGATCTTGAACTAATCTTGATTATAAATAAAGTTAACTTGTTGATTAATACGGCAAAACACTTTTAAATTAACCTGTATCATTAAGTGCAACCAACACATAACACACAGCACGAATCAAAATGGCGAACTAAGTTCTTTTATTTTTCCTCAAGAGCGTATTTGAAAAAAGAATGCCAATTAGATGTTATTCTATACAATGTTTCGTTCGAAAACGATAAAATACCATAGAGTATTGTATTAAAACTAGTAAATAGTGAAAATGTTGTTTTTTTGTATGAAGTTAGCGTTGGTCCCTATAGAGACCATAGTGTATTAACGGCATTTCCTCAGAGGTCTCATTAGTTACCAAAGTGGTGTGAGCGGATAAGACAATGTATCTTTATGAAACATGTTTTTTTCTCCCGTGGGTTTTTATGTAATAAGAAATGTTATTAGGTATCTTAGAGTTTTCTTTAAAATGTAAATTATTAACGTAATTTCCCCGTGTTGGTTCCGGGCTCCTTTGTAGAATAGACGAACTGCCGTACTCCCAGGCAGGTCGTAAAAGGCGAACGATTGGCTATGCGAGTCACTACTACCGTGGTAGAATTCCGGATTGTCTCACCCGGGTCTGATACCACCGCCTTACCTATTCCTGCCGCAATAGCGTCAGTGCTTATCACTGTTGTCTTCCCGTTTAGAGGGTAAGGCAGCCGGTAAATTTATGTTTGTGGCATTAGACCTCTCCACAAGATAGCAACGCACCATTAACATCTTTGGTGTATATAGGCGATGTTGACTCTTTTCATCAGGAGACTCATCTCCTTGTTTGCTATCTTAAGATATAAAAAATAAAAAAATGATTTTTTTTTCAAACAAATAGTAAGTAGCCTACCTATGTCCTTCCCCAGAATTAAGGCTATCCATTTGAAATATCATCACAAACAGCTTTGCAGATTAACCATGACCATGAATCATACATTTACAAAGAAAAACAAATAGACGGACAATTAGACGTTACTTTCATTTTCATTATGTAAGGTGAGAATTCTGTAAGGTTAGTATGCATATTATTGAATTTATTGAAGAGCGTGACTTATAGCAGCAGCAAAATATAAAAATCTGTAAAATATAATTCCTGAAATTTTCCGCTAAATTATTTAAGCATAGATTTTTGTTTGTCTTTTATTATAATTTTTAAATTAAAGCTGTTAAGCACGATGATCCATTTTTTGAACTGTAAAATGTTTTCTTAGTCACAAAATTTATTAATTAAAAAATATCGATGTAGGGTCACTGCGTCGGTAACGCGACCGCCTCCAGTATGCGACCACTTGAGGGGCTAGGTTTCTTTAATTAAAGATAATAGCATTTTGACATAAATACGTCTTTGAATTTGCCTTCGTAGAGGAAACAGTTCAAAAACTGATGATAAAAAAATTGGGGGATACAGTTTGATGTTATAGCTACATAACTATCACCAACATCCAAAATATAGAAAAACCTTATAAACATCAAAGAAAAATATCGACACGCGGAATTTGAACCTGCGACTATCTCCCTAAAGCCGGGACGCTCTTCCACTGAGCTAGTGTCGACAGGCTCGAGGCGGCGAAATTCTTCTTTGATATATGATCAAATACATCGATTGTACTGATCGCTAGGTATACATACTTATAACTAGTTAAATGAGTTCATTGTTAAAGATGAAATTCACATTTATAATTCTGATCAGTACTTTCGTATTTCTAAATATTTTTGTGTTATAGCACTCACCCCGTGCTTGGAAAACTGGAAAACCTTAAAAACAACAAAACCGGCTAGGAGTGCATTAAAGATGGACGGACGTGGTCTAGGTTCGTAGGCGGGTTTGATGGGGAACATTGTGATTGGAACGATGAATTAAAAATGTGACCATCGCAAGATATTACCCGTGACGTCGTCGTATTCACGTAAAAGATGCACGGCTGTGTCCTCAACACAGCCACAACCCGTTTTTTTTTTAGGAGAAAACAATGAATAGTAAGCATTAAATATTCATTGAATACTTATGTAACAAGAAAATCATAAATTTAAATCTATCGGGCTTAACCCAAATCTAGAAAATAGTGCCTGAGTCGAGTGATGACTCAATGGTGTGTTTATGTGTCACGTAGTGCTGCAAAAATACCACGCCGGGCGGCGAACAAAGTTACTTTTTGATACCTTACACTAATGTTACACTCAAACTAGAAGCGTTATTACTTCAATTATAGAGCAATGTTTGTTCGAAGGTTGTAGTCATATCATTTTTAGCTTATATTTTTTTAAAATCCAGTGGTCGCAAACTGAAGTACGTAAATATACGCTAGAAAGTGGCCGGGTGGTCAAATTCTGACACTTAAAGCTACATAATATTTTGCTTGTTATAATATCAATGATGCTTTTATGATTGTATAATTTAGAATCTGATTTTGTAGAAGCATAAAGATGCATCTCATCAGTTTACGACCAAATGTTTTCTTGATAGAACTTTTTTAATTCACTTACTAAAATAGGTGGTCGCAAACCCACTTTGGTCGAAAATTATGATGTTAGTTTGCGACCGCCCTGATTTAGTACGAAAGAAAGTAAATTAAAATAAGTAAATAAATAAAATATTGCTTTCTTTATATGATGGCAGCCCCGCATAAAAGAAACACAAAATGAAAAATACCAGTTTTCTTAGGACTACTTTAAGGAAAATTTACTCGGCGAGGAAAATGACGTTATCAAAATATTGCTTAACTCTTATGTTGTCAACCACAACCAAATTAGTAAAGAAATATTAAGAAAATAGGGTCACCGTGCGTGTGATAGCGTTGTTATCATCCGCGCGGTGACTACTGATAAATGAGTCTAGTCACGAGTTGGGAAAATCACTGTTTGTAAATAATGAACTTCGATGGTGCCTATACAGGAGAATTTGAATAAACATGTTTTGTATCTATGCGCGGGCGTCCGTATAAGTATAAACATGTCATTAGATAATTAGCTCAACGTTTAAGTACCTAATTTTTATACATATTCGGTATTAAAATCGAGTACTGAATACCCTCTCTTTTAGTATGTAGTTTTTATCAGCCAGTTTCTATACAAAATAATTTACAGATGTGAAACGAAAAAACAAGTTGTTGTTAGTCTAGATGATTAGTGTTCAAAATGAATATTTGTTTTTTATATCATAAGATAGCAAACAAGCTGATGGCTCACCTGATGGTATGAGAAACCATCGCCTATACTCTAGACATCAAAAATGTATAAAAAAAATTGACATTATTGCGGCAGGAATAGCTAATGCGATCGTGTCAAATACACGGGCCAGACATTGCGGAACTCTACCACCAAGTAGTTATGATGGTAGTGACACGTACCTACAGTCAATCGGTCACCTTTTACGACTTACCAGGCAGAACAGTAGTTGGTCTATTCTTGATAGGGGACAAGACCAACACAGAGAAATATAATATTATGAAAGTTTGAGCAGGTTTTCTTTTTCTTTTGACCAGGTTTAATTTTTATTGCGCAATTTTTTTTTTCTTGCACTCTGTAGGCTTAAATTGCACAATATTTTTCAATTCAGAGGTTGGAGCGGTCGCGTTCGGTCAGTCACGGTGTTTAATGTAATGGTTGTGTCATAAATTTAGGCAAAATGGCGAGCAAGAATGCTATAAAAGATAAAGAACGAGAGTTTTTACTTGAATGTAAAGAATTGTATGGAGATTTATTTAACTAAATCACCAGCATGGTTGCCGCCAAAACTTCATCGTCAGAGATGTTGCTCGCTCGAAAATATTGATCAGACTAGTTTTGTTAATTTTATTGAGTGAATTTAATAAACGTTTGGAGTCAAAGGGGTATTCAATATTATTGCACAATGAAAGTATTGCGCCATGTTATTGTAGGTCTATGAGGCGCCTTAGGGCTAGAAATTTGAAATTTTTTTATACCATAAGACAGCAAACAAGCAGATGGGTCTCCTGATGGAAAGAGTTAACCGTCGCCTATAGACACCAAAGGTGTTAATGGTGCGTTGCTAGCTTGTGGCGAGAACCAATGCCACATGCATAAGTTTAATGGCTACCTTACCCTCTAAACCGGAACACGACAGCGACAAGCACTGATGCTATTGCGGCAGGAATAGACAAGGCGGTGGTACCAGGCCCGGGCGAGACAATGCAGAACTCTACCACCTAGTAGCCACGATGATAGTGACTCGTAAATCCAATCAGTCGCCTCTTACGACCTGCCTGGCAGTTGGCCTATTCTTCAAAGGAGCCCGGGACCAACGCGGGGTAGACTTATTTAACCTTTCTTACAAGACAACTTATTTTAACCTTTCTTTATAAGCTACTTTATTAAAAATCTCGACATAGTCGGGTGGTCCGCTAATATTGTATAAAAAATAATATTAACATGTTCATATTAGTTATTTATTAAAATATATTTTATTATCAAAATTTAAGTAAAACACGAAAAATAAAAATAACTATTGGTAACATACCTATCGAACATACTAAGTAATTTATTAGTATACCATTAACATCCTTGATGTCTATAAGCGATGGTTGACTCTTTCCATCAGGAGACCCATCTGCTTGTTTGCTATCTAATGACATAAAAAAAAGTTCTAAAGTAAATATACGCGAGCGAAGCCGTGGGTAACACAGCTAGTCTCGCTATGAAAGGTATTTTCCTGTTTATAATTACGAAACTTCACAGTTAATATAAATGTAATATTAATTATTTAAAAATTTGAAAAACAGTATTTTAAAAATAATAGTACCAAAAACTGGTACAATCAACAAAATCTTTCAAAACTCTGATGAAAACCTCTAATTTTAAATCTAACTTGTCCCATATGTGAAATACAAGAAACAACAAGCGGAGCACAAATGAGTGAATCATAATACCATATACCATAACGAAAATTTTTGGATATAACAGAACGTAATGAATAACGTTATTAAATAGTAACTAATTCTGTATCATATTGGATAGCGCTATGCTTGAAAATATCGTTATGTCTTGCCTTGAGCAATAACGATATCACATAATACCGGTATTTCAATCCTTGCGGCGATCATTTCCTGGTCAAAATTCGCATATATAAGTTTAAATCATACCGCCCCGCCAAGCGAACTGGCGGAGGCGGCGGCGCGGCGGCGCGGTGGGCAAGGCGAAAATTCGTCGGTCACTCCCATAGATAAATATGTGTATTACTATAGGTATAGATAACCAACTTTCTAAATCTATAATGGGCGTACTACTGGCGTCATCTATCTTATAGCATGAGAACTATTTTGTTTCGGCAGCTTAATATAGGTACCTACTTGTTTATTGAAATTTTAATAGTAAATAGGAATTTATCAAACACTATACAGCGTGCCATTCAAACAAAATGTAACTCTGACAAGTCCTTTTGCAACTTCGATTGATTGCCACGCTGTATAATGTTATATATTCATAATTAAAACATTCATATTATAATTTAAGATTTTATTAACTCACAATAAATAGCACAATATATTAGTTTTGTCACGATTAAGCAATCCGGAGAATAAAAGTTCAAACTCAACGAAAATAACGCTAAAACACACAAAACAAACTGAATTTCAATAATAAAATGCGCACGAGTATCAACATTTAACACCATGACGACGCCATTTGTAATTTTGTTGTTTTTTGTTTGATAGATTGGCCAAACTTTGTTATTTTGAAAAATAAGCGTATTTACCACAAAACAATATATGTTTATAGTTCAAATAGTTAAAAAATATAATGTAATGTAATATCTTATTTAAAAATATATATTTAAGACATTAAAAGGTTATTTTTAATATTCGTATGTAGTGGCAAAAACCTTGAATCTAGATCTTAAGTCTTTAGAAATAAAATCTTTTTCAATTCGTGTCCTAGATGACGCTATTTTCAATACAATTATCAAATATTTTATAGTACTAAATTACTATAGCAGGGTCACTCCGCCGCCGGTCGTCACGCCGCGTGGCATGTTTCCCATACATTTGTTTCAGACGCCAGACGCTTTGTCATTCGCGCCGCGCGTAAAATCGCGGGCGCGATATTCTCGTGGCCAGGCCGATAGACTATATTAAAATATCTTCTAAGTTTGAGTACAGATTTCCGCCAAAGGTATAATAACGTAAATGTGTTAATATTATGATGTGTGTCAATCTAGTATGTGTTATGTTTATATGTTTATTTTTATCAATTTCATGTGTTTATAACGCATATTATATAAAACATCAGCTTCGTGCACTTCTTCACCATGTAAATTTTAACTGTGCCAAATTTCATATTCCTCCATTCGCGCATTTTCCGAAAAAGAGGTACAAAGTTTTTGATTCACGTAATAATATTATATCGCCTTATTGCCGAAATTCGATCATATTCTAAATAATTGAATCTATTCAAAATTTGATAACAGACTATCCGTCAACTTAATAGTGTACATTTGTGTATATTATCATGTATGTAAAATTAATATTATCATGCACCTGAAATGTATATAGCTTGTGTAAATATATAGTTTTATTAATTTGAGGTAATTTAATGTATATTACTTAAAAATATTAGGGCTCCGCCATGTAAACTTTAGTTGTGCCAAATTTCTTATTCTATTCTATTCTATTTCTATATTCTAATCAATACTTCAGTTTGCGCGATTGCCGTAAAAATGCACCAAAGTTTTGCCCTTCCCGTATTAATACATAGAGTTTGCCTGGTACAAGGCTGATATTGAAAAGGATATAATAGTAATCTGTAACCAATGAAAATATAATAAAAAGATAATATTTCTTAATTACGTATAATTTAGAACTCAACATTTTTATATAGAAATTAGTATCTATAGTAATATTGAAAGCGTATAATCACCGCACCGACCACTAACGACCATAGTCACAAAGTTCAGCAAATTGCTCTTTGTAAACAACGAACATTACAACGAACTTCGATATTATGCGCAAGTGTCTATTACTAAACAGTCAATCGATAATTATTTCAAAATTTAAAAACTCATTTGTTTACAGATTCGGTATCAGAAACGAATACTAAACATCCTTCTTCAGTGTTGAAAATATTTTTTGAGTCCTTTACCAATTAATCTGTAGAGTATAGATAGGTAAACGAACTCTATAGAAATGCACTTAATGTTGATATTTATTTAATACTAGTCGCATGCAGCCCGCTGTTTTATAAAAGTTTTTGGTGAATCTGGCGGGATAAACTAATTTTCCGAGATAAAAAGTAGTCTACGTGCTATTCCATGTCACCACCTATTTGTGTGCCAAATTTCATTCAAATCCGATAAGTAGTTTTTGTGTGATCCATCCAAACAACCAAACTTTCGCATTTATATAATATTAATTAATTAACATAGATATGTATTCTTAAATTTAAAAGAGGGGCAAGCGTTACAGTAGTCACATATGACATGTAAAATCTAAAGTCTAAGTGATCAGGTTGTAAATCAAATCGTCACCAGCAATGAACACTACACTAACTCGAAAAAGTCAACTTTATAGTAGAGACGATTAAAGAGAACATTTTTCTCTTTATAATTTTAGAGCTTTCTTAATGAAACATTTTGTATTGAGTAGGTAGTTTAGTAGTAGCATTATTACATTTTTTGATTTATTGGACCATTTAATGGCCAACTCTACCGATGCGCGGTCTCATTGGTCAATTCAAATAGCAAGTAATTATTAGTTAATTAATTAGTGTGCGCTTTTCCGAATTACCGTTACATATTTCCGTTCCGTTTTACAAAATCACTCCTATAAATTTTAAAATGTTTTGATAGCAAAAAAAATTATTGGCTTTTTGATGGAAAGAGAAACCATCGCCTATGGACATCAAAGATGTTAATCCATGTAGCGGGATGCCATCACACGCATAAGTCTATTGCGCTACTTTACAATACAGCAATAACAAGCATTGATGCTATTGCAATAGAAAATGGTAAGGCGACGGTTTTATATAATCGGGCGGGATTATGCAGAAATCTACTAGCTAGTAGTCACGACAGTAATGACACATATAGCCAATCCGGTTACTTTTGTCAACCTGCTTGTTAGAGTGGCAGATGATCTATTCTTCAAATGAGTATCTGGACCAACATAGGGGGAACAGATTAATAAGTTAATGCATTTATTGGCCAGAAAGGTGCAAGTCACGATCCCTCTTAGTCCACAAGACGCGATTCTAGCCCGAAATCGTATCGCAGTGCAGGTTAGGGCGTTCTCCGTAGGCGACGCGTACTGACCTGCCCCGTGGTTGCAAAAAGTGGTAAATGCGGTAATGAAAGCCGCCATCCATCACGCTAGGCCCGAACAGGCGAAATGATAAGAGTAAAGTTTTAAATAGGTACGTGGAACGTGAGAGTTGGGTTGAAAGATAGGATGAATCAGTTGAAACATGAAATGAATGAAAGAGGCCTTGATGTTCTGTGTGTAACAAAAAGTAAGCGAAAAGGTAGCGAAATATGCATGCATGATGGCTTCACAAGTAATCACAAGTTTTCCATCAAAACTGTGTGAGATTTAATTCCCTCTTTTTAATTGCTTTTCATGTAATGAAATTAATTTTAGTATCTATTCACGGGCAAAGATGCGCAGGTCATCTGGTAGAAATATAACTGAAATAACATATTTTTTTATCGGAGAGGGGGCAAACGAGCAACAGGTACACCTGATGGTAAGTGAACACTACCGCCCATGGTTAAAGAGCCCACAACATTTACACCTAGTCCCGTAAGACCACCGGATGATATATACATATTTAGATTGGTCGTTAATTGGAGAATACGAAATGGCTATGCTGCAATGCGAAAAACTGGGTGGCGCCAATAAATAAAAGAAAAACGAATGAAAAAAAAATCGATTTCTAGTATGATAAGACTACCGAATTTAGTTTGTTCCTCGATATTGGGGATGGGGAAGACTATACGAAAATGCGGTGCTGCATGTCCCAATCCTGACCCTTATCAGTGGCATCAACATTATAAGTGACGCTTGTACCTAGTGTTAGGATATTTTTAATAACTGTGTGTAAATGCGTATGATTTAATATGTAAATATATTGACTAATATTTTAATAATAACAGATGTGTAAATTTTAACGTTAAAGCCGTTAAAATTTAAACTAAACCGCGCCAATTGTCACCTGTTGGTGGCGTGATTAGAATCCCGCCTTTACCTAACGGTTGGCGGGGGTAAAACATTCATTTTTACCATTCTTCATGTGGCAGTCCACAAGAATGGTTCTATATTTGATACTTGTACGAATAAGTCTTTATGTTGAATGTAATGTAATGCAATGCAATGGATAAGAATATTTGATTATGTTGAAACTATGGAAAACTACTTAAATAAGAATTGAGAATAACTGCATGTAAATGGAAGATAATAAATGATGTAATCAACACTAATATATTTTCCTGGACTGAATGTTTATACTAGGTATCTAGTACCATCGGACTACCGAACGAACCAAAGCTCATCTGAAAGATCATCAATTTCTGTGTAAGAAAAACCTCTGTTGCATCTTCGAAACAGAGGACGAGGTGGTTGCTGCAGCGATTGCAGGGCGCCCACTGCACAACTGAAATCAGCGTTTCTACTCGTTTTTGTCAGCAATCGCCTGGTTTCTTTCGATTGGTATTGATTGAATACCCATGCCATGGTCAGATATGAATAATTTTACTGATCGTTGATTGTTTAGACGAATGAAATCGCATATTTTATGTAATATTGTTCGATTTTCAACCGTTTTCATTAGGTTTGATTTAATTACATATATGTACTACTTGGAGATATATAGGGTTCTGAAATCAACAAGAAACTCGTCGAGACATATGACCGTCCATCCGTCTGTCGGTCTGTTCGTCCGCAGCTTAGCTCAGAGATTCTTAGTACTAGAAAGCTGTTTCCATTAGATTGTTTCAATTTTATGTACTACTTAGGGATATATAGGGGTCTAAAAAAAAACAAGAAACCCTTATAGTTTCATGTGACCGTCCATCGGTCAGTCTGTCCGTCCGTACGCAGCTTAGCTCAGAGATTCTTAATACTAGAAAACTGTAATTTGGCATTTATATCTATACATATTAGTCATACCATCAAAATGGTGAAAAAAAAATCTTAAAACATATATTTTTAGGTTACCCTCTACAAGTAGTTTTCTCGCAAAGCTCCTAGTGTATGGTATCGTTGTATAGGGTTCTTAAAAAATATTGCGGATTTTCACGATGATTTTTCAATTATGGGATCCCTTTGGAAGATATTAAGTTTTAAAATGCTAACTTTTGTTAGATTCGAGTGTATTCCACCCCACCTCTGCCAGCTAGCTGCAGCAGGTGGGTTTGTGAAACAATTTGCGGTATTAAAATATATTTTAACGAAGTAAAAAGATGTAATTAAGTCTAAGTACGCTTTACAAGTTTAAGAGTAATTGTCGGCCAATTGATAAAATATACTTAGATAAATTTTTATAGGCTGTGAACCTGTAGTGTGGATATATCTTGACTTCAAATAGGTTAAAATATGTTCATAGTACGAAACGAAAAACAAAAATGCCCTCCTCTTAAATCCACATTATTGCGATGGGCAACTAAGAAACCCCACATTACGGTGGCTCAATACGCTTGATTTTTTTGCTGCAATTAGGATTTACGAAATTTTAGGGGAAAGTATAATTTGATGTGATAAGCGATAACCCTGTTTATTTTATGCTCTATGCGTTATGGGCTCTATTTATGAAGAATATCCCCAATTTGGTTTAGTATTATATGTAGTTCGAAGAATATAGGTCCCGGTTACACTTTGATTAGCGCGAGTGCTAGTGTTTAATACAGGTGCTTAGTATTAAACAAAAAAACACATGTTGATAGCCGAGTAATTAGTAATTGTAATTAGCGTATAATAGAATATCCCTCGGTATTGGTATCCTCGGTATTGGTATTGGTATATGTTTTAATTTCTTTAACCGTTTTTGATGGCATGACTAATATGTATAGGTACATATGCCAAACTACAGCTTTCTAGTATTAAGAATCTCCGAGCTAAGCTGCGGACTGACGGATGGATGGTCATATGAAATTATAAGGGTTTCTTGTTTTTTCAGAACCCTATAAATCCTTAAGTAGTACATAAAATTAAACCAATCTAATGAAAACGGTTAAAAAATCGAATAATATCACATAACATTTTCGATTTTATTTGTTCACAGTTCAATCAGCGACCATTAGAATTATTCTTATCTGACCGTGGCATGGGTATTCAATCAGTCCTAATCGAAAGAAACCGGGCGATTGCTGACAAAATCGAGTAGAAACGCCGATTTCAGCTGTGCAGTGGGCGACCTTCAATCGCTGCAGCAACCACCTCATGCACTGTTTTGAAGATGCAGCAGTGGTTTTACTTACACGGAAATTGATGATATTTCAGATGAGCTTTGGTTCGTTTGGTAGTCCTATGGTACTAGATACCTAGGTACAAGGCATCAATGCTGCTGCCACTGATAAGGGCCAAGATGGGGACATGCAGCACCGCATTTTTGTATAGTCCTACCCCTCCCCTATATCGAGGAACAAACGAAATTCGGTAGTCTTATCGTACTAAAAATCTTTTTTTTCATTCCTTTTTTTTTTTAATAGCGCCACCCGGTTTTTCGCATTGCAGCATAGTCATTTCGTATTCTCCAATTAACGACGAATCTAACTATGTATATACAATCCGGTAGTCTTATCGGAATAGGTTTAGTGTCGTGGGCTCCCATACTACCATGTATATCCGCAATGCTAAAAAGTCTTGCGTTGCGTTGCCGGCCTTTTAAGACTGAGTATAGTCTTATCTTAAAGGTTCCAAGTCGTATCCGTTTGGTAACATCCCTGCTAGTAATGATTTCTCGACAAAGTAGTACGAGGCAAAAAATGTCGAGAGAAACGCACGGCTATGGACGTCCAAACAATTAAAAGTAATTTGTAAGAAACCTTTCACTTAAGAGAAAACTTCTTGAAGATCATGTCAACATAAGTTTATTCACTGCTCGAGATGGGATAATAATATGAATAGATTTCCCAATGTTGGCCCGGACTTTCATTGAATTTCCATTAATATAGTCAGACAATAAGTAAAAGGCGTACGATTTGAAGGGTACAGGGAAAGAGACCATTATTATTTTTGTGTATACATACGTATAACTAGTTATATGAGTTCATCGGTACAGATGAAATTCACATTTATAATTTTGATCAGTACTTTCGTATTTCTTATTAATTATTTTTGTGTTATAGCACTTACCTCGTGCTTGGGAAAACTGAAAAAACTTTAAAAGCAATCGCAATTTAATCGCCTCTGTGGTCTAGTGGTCCAGCGTTGGCGCTAACCACATGAGGTCTCGCGTTCAATTCCGGGTCGGGCACATAAAAAAAGTGTTTTTTATGTTTTCTGAGAAAAACAAAGTTGCCCGGGATTGGAAAGTGCCCGGTTGGCGACAGGCTTGCCATTTATCACATTTGTGGGACCAAGTATCTTCGGCTATTCGTGGGTGCACTTGTTGTACCTCTGCCTACCCCTTCAGGGATATGGGTGTGAAGATACTTTTTTTTGTAGAGTTCTGCAACGTCTCGACCGAGTTTGATTCCTTACCTATCGACGTCGACCACGGTACTTGTCGCTGACGTGTACTGGTTTGGAAGGTAAGGTAATGAGGCTGGTAAATTTATGCATGTGGCATTCCAACTCCGCCTCATGGATAACGACTCGCCATTATTGATTCGATAGACAATAACGTGAAGATGATTTTAGATTACCATAAGCTACTTTTTTACCCGACAAAGCAAAATTAAATAATGTTTTTAGATTGCGCGAATAACGTCACTGGCAACAGCTTGTTAATTATACTATAAACAAACAGAATAGACTATAATATGTAAGAAATCTTTTAAATATCGATATTTATAATTAAAATATCGGTTAAAAAACCGATATTTTAACTCCGCGAATTTCTAAAAATATTTTACAGGGCCGCTTTTTTTTTATGTCATAAGATAGCAAACAAGCAGATGGGTCTACTGATGGAAAGAGTCAACCATCGCCTATAGACACCAAAGATGTTAATGGTGCGTTGCTATCTTGTGGCGAGGTATAATGCCACATGCATAAGTTTACCGGCTACCTTACCCTCCAAACCGGAACACGACAGCAACAAGCACTGACGCTATTGCGGCAGGAATAGGTAAGGCGGTGGTACCAGACCCGGGCGAGACAATGCAAAACTCTACCACCTAGTAGCCACGATGGTAGTGACTCGATAGCCAATCGGTCGCCTTTTACGACCTGCCTGGCAGAACGGCAGTTGGCCTATTCTACAAAGAAGGCCGGGACCAACACGGCGAAATGTTTCATTAGACACATTTTAATTTTATTAGTACCAGGAACCAATACGTTAATTAATGTAAAGTGATAGCATTATATTACAGTATTATTTACTGAACAGATATTTAATCAATTCTTGGATTTTTTTAACATGTTCCCACATAAAATATCATAATTTAAATGGAATTTAACTAACGTTTAACTTTAAACGCAGTAAATCAAATAACCATTTCCTATATCGCTGGAACTCTGCAGCAGATCTTTACTAAATTTAAATGGGAATACATGGGAAAAGTGAAGAAACAAACTATGAAAATAAGTTTAAAATCGGTTTTTGAATGACGTATATTCGTAACACGTTGTTAGGTAACAAACATAAGTAATAGTAATTAGAAAAAATAAACCTTCAAATATAAATTACAGTCATATCTAAAAAACTACTGAAGTCATTTTTTAGATATGAATGTAATTTATATTTGAAGATATGAGTGTCAGCAATTATGATGAAATTGGACTGTACTCGTATTTGGACAAAGAAAACGTTATTTAAATCAAAAAGAATTATATTGGGAACTTAATGCTACAAGTATATTTTATTCCCGAGAAATTCGTAAACATACAAATATATAAACAAGATATACAGACAAACAGACATTCAGATATAAAGACATAGATACAGAAGTCATATATAATAAAGAATATTATACTTTTATAATCGGCAATAAGTTAAATATCACTTTTACTTATTGCCGATTATAAATAAAATAATATATAAATAAAATAATTAAAGAAAACAATAAGATAATACGATATTACAATATACTTAGATACAAGTAATATATTACATATATAATACATTATACATATACCTACATAAATACCTATATAAATATATACAAGTACATATTTATATATAGTTATATAAATACATATATACATACATATTATACTGCCATAGCGCGTTACACCATTACTCTGCCAAATGCTTACAGAGAGAACGTTTAAAAGACAATTTGGAGGGACTATTCCTAATAACGATGGGAAGAGTATTCCAAAGCCCCACAGCTTCAGAAGAAAAAGATTTGGATAAGAAATCGGTACGACAAAAAGGTACTTGAAGAGTCGGGATATTTCCTGAACGAAGTTGGCGTGTGGCATGCTGAAATATGAATTTTCCTTTTGTTCAGCTTCTTGGTACTTGATTTTTGTTCAATATATACACAATATCACAAGTATTTTTTTTATATCATAAGATAGCAAAGAAGCAGATAGCTCTCCTAATGGAGACAACTATCGCCGACTGACACCAAATACGTTAATAGAGCGTTGCTATTCTCGTCGCGGGATCTTAAGGCCACATGCATAAGTTTACCGGCTACCTTAACCTCCTAACCAGAAAACGACAGTAACTAGCACTAGATAGATATTTACCCCTCAATACCCTTCTGTAGTACCCATTGTTGGCATAGCCTTTTGCGAACCGATACCACTTTCCGCCGGGCTCCTTTGAAGAATAGACCAACTGCCGTTCTGCTGGCAGATACGTATTACTAATATCGTAACTACTAGGTGGTAGAGTTCTGAGTGCTAAGTGCGAGTTTTTCTTTTCGCATTCGATCGTGAGCGCGTTTCGAGTTTACTAGGAATTTGTATGTGATTTGTACAGCGCCACCTAGTGGTAAACTGGTTTCTCACATTTACCACTAGGTGGCGCTGTACAAATCACATACAAATTCCTAGTAAACTCCAAACGCGCTCACGATCGAATGCGAAAAGAAAAACTCACACTTAGCACTCTGAACGTCTTTTCCGGGTATTTGGTACCACCGCCTTACCTGTTCATGTCGCAATAGTGTCAACGCTTGTCATTATCGTATTCTGGTTTAGAAGGTAAGGTAGCCGTTAGATTTACGCACGTAGCATTGCCATCTTGCCATATGAATAGCAACGCAGATTAACATATTTGGTGTCTCCAGGCGATAAATTCTCTTTCCATCAGGACAACCATCACTTCTTTGCTAAAAGAACTTACCCATTTTTTGGGTTCTGGTACCTAAAAAGGTAAAAACTGAACCCTATTGCTAAGCTTTCGCTGTACTTGTCTGTCTCTAGGCTGTATCTCATAAATAGTGATAGCTAGAAAGCTGAAATTTTCACTAATTATGTATTTTCATTGCCGCTATAATAACAAATACTAAAAATAAAAAATGTAAAAATTAAGGGGGTCAGCATAAAACAAACGTAATTTTTTGCCGTGTTTTTATAGATGATGGTACAGAACCCTCCGTGTGTGAATCTGACTCGCACTTGGCTCGTTTTTAAAAAGTTAGCGACGCAACTGCAAGTACTATAACGGTGAATTAATACGTTTTGTAAAATCTACGAAAAAATCATACTATCTCACCTTAAGGCATTTGTTCGCGAGAAAGGTCTCACAATAAATGAGCAGTTTGATTTCCAAGCAGCGCACTCTTGAACTCATCAAGTGCACCAACTCACAGAGTACATTTTGCGGTGGTGTGTAGTAATCATTCAATAAAACTTGTTAAGCTGTTACAAGATCGTCAGCTATTTTTATTTTGATGAAAGGAATTAAGCAATTTGTAAAGGCTTGATCCATACGAAATTTAATGATTTTGCAATTTCATAGAAACAAAGTAACTTGATGCTGCAGACCAACCCCCCCCCCCCCCCCCCCCCCCTTCGTCGTATAAAGATCATCAGCTCTTTTTAATTTTTAAAGGAAAGTATCACTGACTATTATTTTAAATTTTAATTTAGAGTTATGTTATCTGACATCTATCTTTACGTATATATAGAACTTTAAAAAGTAAGTAGTATCTTCACGCCAGTATCCCCGAAAAAGTAGGCAGAGGTACAGTAAGTGCACCCACGATTAGCCGAAGTTAGTAAGTGCAATAATGTGATAGGTGGGAAGCCTATTGCCAACCGGGCACTTATCCAACTCAGGGCAACGGTGTTTTTATCAGAAAACTGAAAAAAAACACATTTTTGAATTGCCCGACCTGTGACCTCATATGGTCAACACCGACACCAGACCTAGACCACAAAGGCTAGGCTAATGTATTATCGACTGTATTTTTTCAGGTTTGTTTTCTCAGAACTTGGTTAATTATTAACTGATTGTTTGAGAGGGTATACTTTCCATTTGACCCCATAAAAATTTGGTGCAAATTTTATCCAAGGTTCCAAACATAATGGAGATTGGAAGTCGGTTGTTGTAGTTTTACTAATTTACTGCGTTCTGCCCGTAGCCCGGAATCTAGAAACACCGAGTTAGGTGTTTCCAGATTTCGTAAAAAAAAAACGTTTTTATATATTTGTCCGACCTTTATGTTGAACCTATACAGTATATTATTCTTCACAATCAAAGACGTTAATATTATAGCCACAAAGTATAAAGTAGATAAATAATAACTAGCAAGGTATGGTATATCATACCTGAAGAATAGTTGGTATATTTTCACAATTTTTGGAACAAAACCATCCTTTAAGTTTTTTCACCTAAAGGTAGAATTCGGATATCAGCTGCCGCGACCCGGCAGCCACGACTCGGCTGTTACGATTCTGGCAGTGCCACACCACTTTGTAAGTCTCCAGTATTTTGTGTAAGGGATTTGTAAGTAATGCTTTCCGATGCGCGCAAATGTGCAGCGCAGCCGGGAGCATGGCCTGCGCGCGATCCAGGTAGCACAGCCGAGCCGCTCCGGAAGCAGTATGGTCGTGCTGCTTGCTTATTACGGTAGTCAAAACGGCTTCATTTAATAATGAAAAAGAGGAGTTTTTATTTGAATTAATTGCTTAAAAATACGCCAACTTACAGTTATTCGAATTTTACCTTAACATTTGCTTTTTGGTAAATTTTATAATTCAGATCAACGAAAAGTATCATATAGATTTTGATTATCTTTTGAAATAGCAAAAAATATACCACATAAGTGGTCATATCTTTTAAACACACTGACTTATAAGTTCGATTTTTTCACTGCTAAGAGGAATTGTAAATCCGAGTATTTGATATAAATTTCAACTTGATATCTTTACGTGCTCCTGAGAATAGAGGTTTTGACAGACAGACAGACGGACAACGAAGTGATCCTATAAGAGTTCCGTTTTTCCTATATGAGGTATGGAACCCTAAAAATGGGTTATATTGAAAGTATAAATTAAAAATGAGTATGATATATTTATTTGAAATAATTATATTTTAATGATTAGTTATCAAGGATATGCTATAATGTAATTTAATAGATATTGTGTTCAAGAAAATAATTTACATTCTACAAAAGTCAAAATGAATCCATCTATTTAAGTCTAAGCTACTCAGTGCACCAGCACACATTTCAATAGTAGTTGCCATATGTTCATAAGCGTGCATATAAAAAGTATTACGAATAGATGCAAGTGTAGTAGGATTAAGTGATACAGAACATTGTCTTGTTGTTGTTTTAGAAGTTACTGTAATGTCATCAAGCTCTGTGTTAACTGTTAAGTTATTAACTCCAAATATTTCGTGTAAACGTGCATATTCCTGGTCAAATTTATTTGCAAGTTGTCCAAGTAATATCATTATAGTTCGATATTTTTGTTTCATAAGGTCTTCGCCTTCATACCAAGGTTTCAAAAGATCACTATGTGACTTTCGCAGTAATTCGTAGTACATCATTCTAGTATCAAATTCATGATTCATCATGGCTAAGCGCCAACTTGTAATTGACAAATCCCATACTGCCCCTGGTACCATTTCTGAGTAAAGATCTTTCATTTTTCCAACTTGTGTTTGATGGTAATAACAAACAGGATTTTTCATTTCAAACAATTCTGCTTCCAAAAACAGATATTTATATGGATAAATTTGATGCTTTTTGCTTACAGCTTTAGCTATTATTTCTTCGAGAAAACTTCTCACAAGTATTTTTAATACACTTCCGTAAACACTACTTTGAAGTAAAAGAGAATTTCGTTTAATTTTTTGTATATTTTCCGTGGAATCTGCGCTAAGAGTTATTACAAATTTATTCTTTAACGTATCAAAAAAACAAATATTAGAAAAGCATAATTCCCATCCTTCGTTATATATTCCAGGTTTGTCTGACAAGAAAGTAAAATATATCTCTTTCGATTGGCCTGGATATAATACATCTTCATTTTTATTAAAAAAGAAAACTTGATCGAATAAATCTTCAGGCACAAAAGGGATAGAAACTTTAATTTTCTTCCAACAATATTTTAACGTAACTGTTCCAATATTTTTAAGGTAAAGCTTAGCCCTACCAGCACTTTTAGCGGGAGTGTTAAAATAGTAAGACCAGGAATTACACGTCTCATGCCAATGTTCTTTTTGCAATTTTATAAGGTGCAGTAGATTTTGTCCAGGAATGGTCTTAAAGAATATGGTTTTATTTATCTGAATAGCGTAAATTGACTCAATTACTGGCTCTGGTGGAATATCCGACGATATTATAACTTCAGGAAGTAAAGTATTGGTTTTTTGAACTTTAGTCGGTTTTGATCCAATTATTATTAATTCATTTATATCAGGTCTGAAACATGGAATTTGAATCATTTATCTATAAATTGGTAGTATCAGAATATTTTTATAAGAACTAACTCAGGTCAGTCTAATCTGAGAATCTAATCCTTGCAACTTATGCTTTATTCTTAATATCGCAATCTCTATTGTAATAAATACCTATTTTTTTCGATCTGCGTTTAGCGACTAACTCCGGTTGCCTACATCTGTTTGTTTTACAGAATTAATGTGTAACCTACTCTATAATTTTTTTTTGATATAGCGATTTCACAGTTATTTTCTCGCTATTTAATCTGTCTAATGCTGTTTGTGACATAAAGTGCCTAAAGTAGTCGATAAAATTCACGAGGATACATAACAATAACAAAAATTTGATTACCAAATAACTAAAGATTTAATGATTCTTTGATAGCACTGAAGGCTCTCAACCTCTTTGCTATACAATTATAATATCTATGTATATGTTAATACATAAAGCAAAAACTTTGTACTCCTTTTGAAGACTTTTCCAGTATGAAATTTAACACTGATAAAGTTTTAATTAGAGAAAAGGGCAGAAACCTAATATTTTTAAATAATGTGCATTAAATATATATTAAACTAATTTATACTCTTATATTTAAGTTTTAGCCCTGAAGATGCATTTAACGGAGTTGTAACGGAGGCTAGGTTAGCGGAAGCGGAGGCGGATGCGGAGGTGATCGTGGACAGTACAATTGGTTAAAATAAAGTAATAATATTAAACTAAGTTTGAAGGGTAGGTTAGCCAGTATAATTACGCATGTGGCATTGCCATCCCGTCACACGAATAGCAACGCATCATTAAAATATTTGTTGTCTATATAGGCGATGGTTTCTCTTCCATCAGTAGTGACATCTGCTTGTATGCATTGCATGTATTGCATATATATGTCTTTTTTATATCTATCACCTCTGTGGTCTAGTGGTAGTGTCGGAGTTGTCCACATGAGGTCCCGAGTTCGATTCCCGTTTCGAACAATTAAAAAAGTGAGTTTTTCAGTTTTCTGAAAAAAATTACGTTGCCCGGGATTGTAAAAAGTGCCCGGTTCCTATCACAATGTGGGACTAAGTATCTTCGGCTAATCTTGGGTGCACTAGTTGTACCTCTGCCTACCTCTGCGGGAATCCGGGCATGAAGATACTATTTTTTTTTATATCTAATACACATAAAGACACATAATATATGTATATATATATATATATATATATATATATATATATATATATATATATATCTTTATGGCCTAATTCTTAATAATTAATCATGTGTGTAATAAAATCTCTAAAGTTTAACAAACTTTACCGCCTTTATTGTTGATCCTGCAGTCAAGTTTCGACCACATCGCAGCTATTTAATAATTTGATAATTTAATAATACATTTCAACGAAAAAAAATTGTACAGTCAGATGACAATTGTAAAAATGAATCATAAAGCAAAAGCTTATAATAAAAAAAAACGTTATGAGGTACTATTTACTATTGATCGCTCCGGTGGTCGAGTCGTTGATGGTTGATGGAATGAGTGGGTGGAAACGATGGGGCTAGGATTCGATCCCCGACGGGGACAAGCATTTGTGTGATGAGCATAAATGTTTGCATTTCCGGGTTTGGGTGTTTATTAAATATATTCTAGTATTTATATATGTATTTGTATGTATTAGTATCGTTGACTTAAACCCATAACACAAGCAAATAATTTGCTTACTGTGGGGTTAGATCAGTGAGTGTAATTTGTCCCGTAAATATTTATTTATTATTTAATTATTAATTTAGGTACTAAAGTTTTGCGAAGAAATTAGTTTACTTACTCGTTTTGATCCAAGTGAAATCAATGTGGTCCAGACAACCTGACGTCAGATTGTCTGGACATTTTCTTTTACAGTTTTCTCTTTTTTTGTCAAGGTACTAAAATTTTGACCGTAGGTACCAAATAGTATCAAAAAGGTACAAAACTTTAATATAATTGAAACATCAAATATCGTTTATGGTCCAGGGGTCTTGAAGCTAACTTATTTGATAGTATTTCGATATTTTGTATTGCGTCAAATTCGGTACACATGTCATTTATCAAATGGACTTATATACAAAAATTATCTACCTTGGTTATATTGCTTTGATATAATTTGTTGATTTGTAAAATTTGTAATATTAATTTATGAATCTCCACTTAAGGCGATTACAGCTGCGAACGACCTTGAGTTTCTAACAGTAGCAGCGCAAATATTATTTCGCGCGCTGACATGCTCCAAAGTCAAAGAGTATTTACAGTGGATGCAGATACCTACGTTTTAACATTTTTGTTCACCTATATGAACTTTTATCATCGTGAATCGACTGAATGTTGTTAAACTCAAAACCAATAACCAGTAATCGCTCATTTATTTATTACATATACATTCATTTTAGAAAAACGATAAATATCTAAAGAAAAAAAATATACCGAAAATCGATAAAAAAATCATATAACAAATTTACACAATAATAACAGTTACGTATCCTACTTCTTTGAAAGTTTTGTAATATACAATACATCCCGTGTAGCATTTAATTTTAATACGTACAAGCAACAATTAATAGTTAACAAAACCTTTCAAAATTTGATTTTGTAAAATGTAATCTCTTGAATAATATTTTAAAACTTTAACTAGCTTCTTAGTTTTTGTTTCAAAATCTCGTAAGAGAAAATTAGAGATATAATTTAATTTAATGTTTATAGAGGAAAGTACTAAATAAGTTGTATGTATAATATATTTAATTTATTTATTTTTAGTTGCGAAGTCCTTACTACCTTCAAATAGTACCAGTTTTTATTTTTTTCTTTAGAGTTTTGCTTTTTATTCGCTTGTTTGAATTATCTTCGTTGTTTATTTGTTTTTTTATTGTACATTTATACAAAATATTGACAAAATACTTATCTATCTATAGCTAATAAAACATTCAAGCGTAAACGCAGGTGATGTGGTAAACGCACATGAATAGTCTCAAAATATTATTCAGGGTATACTCGCAAACAAAACTATTTATAAAGTACTAGCTTTCAGTCCCTTTAGTACCCTCTTTTACCTCTTTAAGAGATAAAACTCACAGCATACTTACATGCTCGTTTATTTAATTATTAATTAAAGAAAATGACTAATAAATTTGAAGAGATTTTGATTAAACATATTTTATTTTTTCTACAAACTTTACCACTTTTTTCATCCTTTGAAGAGATGACATTTGAAAACCCTAAACTCGTATTCATTTAATTGTATTAAAAATCATAAATACTAAGTTTTAAATAATTTCTACAATATTCTACAATAAACAATCTATTTTTTATACAAACATCAATGCTTTTTTTACCCTTTAAGGAATGAAATTTAAAAAATCCCCAAATATATGATTCTTAAATTGTGTTGAAGAACATAAGTGCCGAATTTCAAGTTATTTTGACCATAAACGTTTGATTTTTCATATAAATTGTAACACACACTTTTACTCCTTTAATGGATGAAACTTCCAACATTACATGCATGGTTCTTCAATTTCGATTGAAGAGCATAAGTACTAAAAAATCCGAAAATTCGTACATCTTAATTGTATTAAAAATCATAAATACTCAATTAAAATAATTTAGATTTTATAGTAATGCAATAAATAAACAATTTATTTTTTATACAAACTTCAAAGCCTCTTTTTACCTCTCTATGGGCTAGAATTCAAAAAAATAATAAATTTTTATTTAAATTTTTTTCAGTTAAAGGATAATTTAATTACAGCATATCATTCATTTCAACTCAAAAATGAAAGAGTTTCATACAAACTTTCACCCCCTATTTCACCATCTTAAGGGATGAATTTAAAAAAATCCTTTCTTATTCCTTGTCTATATCATAAGAACAACATCTGTAAAAAAACAGCCTCCTCGGTCCAAGCTCATTATCTACTATAAAAAAACATCCAAGCGTAAACGAAATGTTCAATTTCCAAACGGCATAACCTTACTATTGTGCCAAACGTTCTATCTGTACTATTAATCTTTGACTCGAATATGGAGAGCGGAGCACGCTAACATGCGACACAGCCTGCCCGTATGAACGCTACCGGAAGACTGACTGTTGACGCGAGCGCTGTCCGCGAATTAAATAGTAAGGTTTTTATTGATTTAATAGCACACTATAATGATTTTGTAAAATTTTGAACTTAAATTTTATAAAGCAATAAATTGTCTGTAATAAAATGAAAAAATCATCACGTTACAGTAGTTTGGAAGTTATAAGCAAATTTTTGCGTAAAAATAAGAAAGATATTCGATTTTTTTCCGTCAAAAATAACAATAAAATTTGAAAAAACGAACTTAAAATTTAAACTTAATTATATTATACGTATAATGCATATTTTTTTTAAATTATTGGACTAACCAGTTAGCAGTAGTAGGCTTTCAAACAGGTGTCTATTTCGTAGTTTAGCATTACCTATCGCCTTAGACATCGCAAAACACTACCACCCAGTGGCACATCACTGGGTGGTAGTGTTTTGCGTTGTCTCCCACAGGTTTGGAACCTCCGCCTTAGCTATTCCTGCCGCAATAGCGTCAATGCTTTTCACTGTCGTGTTCCAGTTTGGAAGTTAAAGTAATCGGTAAACTCATGCATGTGGCATCAAGACCTCGCCACAGGGATAGCAAAGCACCATTAACATTTTTTTTTTCTATAGACAATGATTGTCTCTTCATTAGAAGGGCCATCTGCCTGTTTAGTCGCATTGTCGATTAGCCGAAGAATTAGTCCCATAATGTGATAGGTGGTAAGCCAATCGACATTTTTTTTAACATTCACAGTATACACTATTTTTGATGTTTACACTAAAATAATAAGAATAATAGTTTCTACATTTTTTAAAGATGCCTTCTATAGAGTAAGATATATAGACATTAAATAGGGATAGTGTTCCCTTTCAAGTAACCCACCCTTGGGATATCGTTGGAAAAGATTTTTTTTTAAAATTGCATGTTTTGCGAAGATAGTTTTCAACTGAGCAGACAATGCTTTAAAAGTTACGAGTTATACTTGAAAAACTCATAAAATACACATAGATAATATATCCGTTATTGGTGTTGAAAGGTATGGTATGAAACAATGTAAACGCCCTGTTTTTCATCCGTATTACCACAGAATATAAAAATTAGAGATTTTTGTGGCATTACATAGGCAACTATGGCACTACGGGCTACATGATCGTGATCCGACATGAACTTGGCCATCTGTACTGGTCTATATCTATATTAATATTATAAAGATAAAACATTTGTTTTTTTATATATTTGTAAGAAATGAGTTCAAAAACCACTAGGCCGATTTCAAAAATTCTTGCACTTGAAGCGACAAAAGTTACTTTTTACCCGACTGAGCAAAAAAAAAAAATTTCCGATAAGCGAACGAATTCTCTAGGACAAGGTTGTAAGTTCGTAATAAAATTGAGTAAAAATAATCTTCTAGATACCATCTATTACAGCCCTGGGGCATTTTACAAATAAGTTACGACTCATTACGCTGCATTATGGTGTCAATTACATTGTAAATCTGTGTGTTTAATCTTTATAGTATAACTAGCGGACCCGCGCAGCTTCGCCCGCGAGTATATTAACATGTCGTCGAAATAGATTTTAATACAAACGTCACCCCCTATTTCAGCCTATCAGGGGCTGAGTTTTGAAAAAAAAAAGCTTATATTTGATCCCGGATCTTCAACTATTTCCCTGCCAAATTTCATGTAAATCGGTCCAGCGGTTTAGCCGTGAAAGCGTAACAGACAGACAGACAGGCTTTCGCATTTATAATATTAGTATGGAAGTATGGATGTAACAGTTACCAAATTAGTATATTTTGTGTAGTCACTCTGTTTCTTGTTCAAATGAGGTTGTCTTGTTCTCATTGTAAATCCAGTCGAAACCAAGCATGTGCTTCTATGTAGTGATTTCCTACATATAAGAAAACCAAACTCCTTTGAGCCTTTTTTGCCTGTAATCCTTCAAGTATTCTATACGAATCGAAATAAAATCCATAGTTTTATTAGTAGAATATATTTAGATCACTGCTCACTGGTCCCTTAAAATATTTTTCTTTTTGAACCTAAAAAACACGCTTCGGGTATTCGCAAAATACTCAGTTAAATTAAGATTAATTAGTCGACATGAATGACAATTAACATGCGAAATTTTTCTTATAGTTTAATCGCGTATTTTTATCGGGAATTACTGCAAAATGTTATTTTTCTCCGGTGGTTATTTACGTAGATCAAATCTGAATCACATAACTACACATAATACAATGACAGCGACATGGTAAACTGACCACTTAAACATGTACTGATGTTATATTGTAGTATCTAAACTCATAATACCGACTCATAAGATCGTCAGATCAGGGCAGATCATGCCCCGAATAAGAAAACTTATAAGACCGCCCCGTTGGTGGAGTGGTTAGCGACCCTGACAACGCAAGCAACGGGGCTCGGGTTCGATCCCCGACGGGACAAGCATTTGTGTGATGAACATAAATATTTGTATTTCCGGGTTTGGGTGTTTAAATGTATGTAAAAGTATTTATATATGTATTTCTATGTATTAGTATCGTTGACTAACACCATAATACAAGCAAATAATTTGCTTACTTTGAGGTTAGATCCATCAGCGTAATTAGTCCCACGAATATTTATTTATTTATAATAAATTACGAGTTAAATAGCGCTGGCCAGGTGTAAATTGCTCTGAATTAACTTAAAATTCAACTATGTACGATTATAATAAAATGTATATTAGCTTTAAGCAATTGCCTTAAAAATAACTATAAAATATTTCACAAAATTGGTTGCAATATATTAATTACGGTACCATAATATTATGTCTGCAAAAAAATCAAAAGTCGGCTTGAAAAAAAAGCTAAAATAGATACAGATGAAGAAAATTTTCTTGTTAACGAATTAAAAAAGAATATTAAAATTAGTCAAGGATAATCAAAAATGAAATATCCAAAAACTATACTAACAAGCATATATTATAAGACGTATTTTATCTTATAAAATCTTTCGTGATGGTTAAATAATACAAAAGTTGAGTTAAAATATTAGCATATGGCTTTGTAATAAGAAAATTATTGTATCGTAATAATCAAATTAAGACGTAGACCTAACTGAAGTAAATAACTAGTACACGCGCACATAGAACATTATGAAAATCTCTCGACAGACAATTATTAGGAATCAATCTAAAACAATACATAACAATAAAATTATCAAAAACTCAAAAAGTTAACAGAAAATAATTACTTGAAACAGAGAATACTTAACAATACTTTGAATCCGAAATTATATATATTATGAAAGATATAATGAAATTGGAGGAAGCAAGACGCATCTACAAGAATCTTACTCTGTCTATACCGTAAAGGATCTGGCATAAAGAGATGTATATACTTACTTGTATGGATCGATTTTCAAAATTTTTGAATGCAAGTCTTTTTCCCGTTTTTCTCTATATTGGTAGTAATCTGCATCCAGAAGTGTACAAGTTTTTCTTTTAGGAGTGCCAGTTAAACCTTTTTCTGTTTTTTGAATATACAGTGGCACACCGACATGTTCTACAACTCGAGGACGTCCTAATTCAGCTTTTGTTCGCTGCATTTCATATACAGGTTCACAATAACATCCCTGTTTTAACTTGTGTGGTTGCTCCCACAACGTACCTCTAATTGATGGCTTTTTATCTATTTGAGCGTGTTCTAATACAGTTTTTCTTTCATTGTCTTCCCGTATTCTCTCAAGAATATTCATAGCTAGATCTGCTGGAGGTCTTCCAATTTTTGCCCCTAAGTTTTCGGTTTCATCTTTTCGAATTTTGATCCAGCGCTCCCATGCTATTATTTCTTTATCTGGATTTAAAGGCTCATCGCATATATTTAAATCGTCCCGTTTTTTCATATTTTTTATTATTAATGTTTACTCGCGCGTGTTTTTATTTGTATTGTCATTTATGTCATCAAAATCAATCAATTTAAAACCTGACATAAGAAACACAGGACCTGAAATAAGGAACGGAACGCATGCTATTTTATAATTTTGATTATTTTTGGTAAAGAGGTAGAGCACAGAACAAATGTATAGTACTGTATATGTTATCACATCTACTATGGTGTGGAGACAGTATATTTAAGTAATGCCAAAATGATCTCGAACCGTACCGTGATGGGCGTGCTATTTCTATCATTTTGAAAACATGCCTCACTGCGCTATGATTGAATACCACAACCATAGTCAAATTAATAATATTAGTATCGCAGGTACATTAAACTATAGATGAGATTATTTGTTATTTATTTATAATTATTTCACGGTTTCAAGATTTCGAATATTAAAAATTAATGTACAAAGTGAAAAGTATTTTAAAATGATCAAACTAAGGTTCAATTTAACTTGTCAAGATATAGCATTTGAACCAGGAATGGAAAGAGATTTGTTTTCTTAGCAATCCAAATAGGGATACCCCTTCCTTCATCGATGTCGATAAAAAAGTTAATTTTGTGATTTTGAAATTGGATTACATATATTATAATATCATTCTCAAAGCGTTTGATAGAAAACTAATACATCGGGGAAATCCGTGATGGATTTTCTTTTATTTTTAAAAACTTAACTTACATACCGCCCCGTTAGTTGAATGGTTTACGACCCTGACTACGCAATCAACGGGGCTCGGGTTCGATCCTCGACGGGGATAAGCATTTGTGTGAT
Organism: Apodemia mormo; assembly: GCA_036924255.1. Classification (NCBI taxonomy): domain Eukaryota; kingdom Metazoa; phylum Arthropoda; class Insecta; order Lepidoptera; family Riodinidae; genus Apodemia; species Apodemia mormo. The sequence continues at coordinate 8,339,648 of JAUPFN010000009.1, read as the reverse complement.
GAGCATATATGTTTGTATTTCCGGGTTTGGGTGTTTATTAAATATATTCCTGTATTTGTATATGTATCTCTATGTATTAATATCGTTGACTAACACCTATAACACAAGCAAATAATTTGCTTACTTTGGGGTTAGACCAGTAAGCGTAATTTGTCCCGTGAATATATATAAATCCCGTGAATAATAAATTATATACCTACTATGCATGACTCGAGCGTGTTACACCAAAGGTTTTACATACATTTCTGATGGATTGTTTACAAGCCTACCAGTCTAATTTCAATGTTATCGAATTGGAGAATTTGATCCTGAGGTTCGAAAAATACTCTCCATGTTAACTCTGCGCTTTGTAAGCGCAAATTTGCAAATGGCCAGACGTGAAGAATCATCTGGCACTATTCAGTATCCCTAGAATCTTTGAAATTAACTTAGCTTTACTCACCAAAATATGATTACCAAATAAGACGACATTTGCCATTTCAACACCTTAATTGTTAATACTGTCAGAAACAGTGAGGATGATGTTTCAGAATAGTGGAGCCTTGATAGAGGGTTCTTTTTTGGTAGATAACGTACAGGCTTGAGTCCTCTGGTGGTGAAATGATAGGAGGTTTTACTCGCTCTAAGAACCGCTCTAGTGGTGTCTCACTTTCAGACACAAAACTATTTCGATTCTCACCTACTTGAGTCCGTGCAAAGTTTAAGCAGCATGTATATAGATAATCTTTCGTTGAAGTCTCAACAAATAATTCTGTTATTTGCCAGTATATTTTTGATGTGCAGGAGAAACAGTATAGGTGATAACAGAGTGCTTTGAAAGAATTCAGTGTTAATTATTTTTTCCTTTGAGCATACACCAGCAACTATGACTTTGACGTTGCGGTCTTCCAAAAAGCTGGGGATCCACATTTGCAGTTAAGTTAGCAATTTTGATAGAAGTGCTATAGAACTTAACTTATATGCAAAGCCCTGTTAAAGGCAGTAAGTAATATCAAAACTAATTATGAGGTAACTATTAGTACAGGTACTAAGTAATATTTTACAGGTACAGCAGTACTAAGGTTCCTTCCAATCTTTAATGTAACTATTTCCAATTTTAGGGTCATTAAACTACCAGGGCTTAACCTTCAAAAAATATTACTAAATTCAAACGCAGAAGAAGAACAACACTACCTGGAAAATTAAAAAATTCGCTAAGGAAGGTTATTTACAACACGAACAATAGCCGTTTTAATAATATGTATTATGTCCTTTAAGGACATATTTTATATCTTTGTAAAAAAATGTTCTGAACCGACGCCGCTTGAATAATTTGGCTTTCAAATCTTTCTGTCTTAATCATAAATAAATAAATAAATATCATTGGACAAATTACACGAATTGATCTGACCCAAAAGTAAACAGTAAGCTATTACGGCAAACGCATAAATAAATTTATAATCCCTACTCTCCTTAATGAAATACCATTTAAAACATTGTCAGTTATTACAGACGAAAATTTTAAGCAAAAGCTCAAAGTGTACTTTTATGACTGTTTACAAAATTCACTAGTATGATGTATGTATATTAAATTTTTTATTACTACATATTTATAAAATTTATTAACTATATTTATAAAATAATTTAAAAATAATATGTAATAAATAAACAAATAATGTATCTTCAACAAATTAAAGTAATGCATCACTCTGTATATTGTTATTCACAAAGGAACGACGCGCCAGCTGCAGTTGCCATCAAACCGGTTTCTTATCAATATGATCGGTCGGCATCTCGTAGATAAAATATGTGTACATATTCACGTCATTATAATAATTATGCCGAAACATAATATATCCCGTATTTTATTTTGTATTAATTTAACTAGCTAGAAAGTGTTCCTTGGTGTTCTTTGGCTCTATAGATAATTTAATGCCTAGATACCTAGTTTGCTTTTTGTTATGTTTTTTTCTAGTTTGTAGATAAGTAAATAGCTTACTCTCAAATTTTAGGTTAATACGTAGATAGAAAAATAGTTAATTTACTTGGTTATGTTGTAGGTTAGTGTATGCAAATAGTTTATTTAAATATAATATGAATCGTTATCGTTGATTGTGAAGTAGTGGCTAGTGTTAAGTTATAAATTTATATTTTATATGCGAGACAAGTCCAAGCTTGCGGACAAACTGGGATACGGTTTTTGCAAAGCTAATTGTTACTATAAGTTATAATGTTTGTTTAAATAAATTAAAAAAAAAAATCAGTTTTTTTGAGAAATATGCCACCGGTTTGCCTTTACCGTCTAGTTGTGTCTGTTTTAATATTTCTCCGATACCCTCTAAAGATGCATCTGTAAATATTTTTGTTGGTGTCTTATATATTCTTCAAAGGTGGAAGAGTATATTAAAATATCATCAATGTAGTTTACGGAGTATCCTATCCTTTTAGATTCATTTTTATTTTTCTGGAACCAACATGACTCCTCCAGATGATATCTAATTCCTGTGTTCAAAGATTCACAAGTCTTATTCGGTTTCTCATTAGTTTGCCACACAAATGCCTGTCCCTGCCGGGAATCGAACCCGGACCCCATTGATTGCGTAGTCAGGGTCGCTAACCACTGGACCAACGGGGCGGTCAATCTGGCGATTCATATCCATTTTCCACATTTTATTGTGTCACAAAAAAACTGAAATATAAACTAAAATGACCTTTGCAAATAAAACAGCTCGTACATATACTTAACATTTATACGAGACTAGCTGCAGACCGCGTATTATTAAATAAAGTTTTTGGTGAATCACACAGGATCAACAATTTTTTCCTGGACAAAATGGTCATCTTATATCTGAATCCAAATCAAAATTGGTCCAGCCATTTTTACGTGATTGGGTATCAAGCATCCAAACTTACAAACTTTAACATTTTTAATATGTATAGTATAATATATTTACAATCAAAAACAATATTTTATTAAAATTAAATTAATAAAATAAAAATAAATTTAATTCAACCTGTTCCTTCCATTTAAAAAAGCGTTATCAACAACACGTGTAAACAGAAAAAAATTCGTTGTTACTTAAAATTTCCTATAAAATTGGTAGGTATATTAAGAATTTCGTAATGTATGTCCAAAGTTCATCATAACATGGATCACTATTGTGCTCATACAGGAATTCAAAGGAAAAAATTCAAAGACTAGAATATTGTTATTTTACAAACGTACACATAGAATAAAAGAATCACCTAACTTGGTCCCCAAAATGAAGCATATATAATTTCATAGTTATAACATATATATTTGCGAATGTCACTTCAATTTTATTCCGTCATCCGCCGTGTTGGTCCCGGCCTCCTTTGTAGAATAGGCCAACTGCCGTTCTGCCAGGCAGGTCGTAAAAGGCGACCGATTGGCTACCATCGTGGCTACTAGGTGGTAGAGTTCTGCATTGTCTCGCCCGGGTCTGGTACCACCGCCTTACCTATTCCTGCCGCAGTAGCGTCAGTGCTTGTCGCTGTCGTGTTCCGGTTTGGAGGGTAAGGTAGCCGGTAAACTTATGCATGTGGCATTAGACCTCGCCACAAGATAGCAACGCACGATTAACATCTTTGGTGTCTATAGGCGATGGTTGACTCTTTCCATCAGGAGACCCATCTGCTTGTTTGCTATCTTATGATATAAAAAAAAAAAATTCAAAGAGAAAAGAAGAGATGGTAAGTATGATGAAGTGTAGAGTGCAATTTCAAAAGTAGTACACTCGTTCGGCACAAATACATTTTAATAAATGACAACAAAATCAAGAGTGTTAAATTCTTATTGCCTCATGTAAGGCACGTAACTAAAATATTACAAATACCATAGATAATAAAGTGTAAAGATGATAGTATGATGACATTTATTTAGTTATTTACAAACATGTCATAATTTACGAAAATCTTTTAAAACGCTTAATAAAATATTGAGATTAGTACATAAATTAAATTCTAGTATTATGTATAATTTTTAAAATCGTAATTTACGTAATCGTATATCATGCCACCGATTTTAGCTACAGTTCAAACAGGTAAGATGTTAAGGTAAGTACAATTTGAGCTACAAGTTTATTCTATGGTCTTATGAAGGCAACCGATATAAAATAGCATTAGTTGCTGTTTTCAAATATTATGCTAGTAAATCAAATCATATTTGATATACTATACTATAAAATATAATGTACATATTTCATATACCAATACGGACATATTATAATTGACGTCCAAAAATATAATCTTCTAAAGGTGGCATTCGGGTCTAGGCGGTCGCGACTCGGCAGCCGCGGCAGACTGCTGCGACTTACTGCCACAGCTGTGTGCAGTGTTACCAGAATATTTTTTTCTCGAATCGCCTCGCTGCCGGAGCGTTCGTGTAGCCCCGAGATAGCCCCATCATGGCGCACAGGTAGTTAAGGTGGGAAAGTTTAAATAAATTCATGAGCTTTTTATTGCTTTTATATTTATTAAATTCGTATTATTATTAAACAATAATTTGTTTGAAATAGAAATAAGATTCATTTATTGAAGTACAAATGGTCAAGATTTATTTTTATTTTTATTGATTGCACTTTATTTTAAAAAAGTATTATTAATTATTAAATAATTAAATGTTATAAAATAGTATTATAAAATAACAGTATTTAAGTATTTTTAAGATGTTAAACATTTTTTATATATTAATCTTTGATAGAACTGACTTAAACATTTTTTAACATACTATATAACATAAAATCGGTCAAGCCGTTTCGCGTGCATCGGAAAGCGTTACATACAAAGCGGTGTAGACCGCCGAATCACGGCTGCCGGGTCGCGGCTGCTGGAATCCAAATGCTACTATTATTGCTAATATATAATGATATATATATATATATATATATATATATATATATATATATATATATATATATATATATATACATATAGTGATAATTGCTAATATTATTTAATTATGTATCTTCACGCCCGTATCCCCGAAGGGGTGGGCAGAGGCACAACAAGTGCACCCACGATTAGCCGAAGATACTTGGTCCCACAAATGTAATAGGTGGCAAGCTTATTGCCAACCGGGCACTTTCCGATCCCGGGCAACATTGTTTTTATCAGAAAATCGAAAAAACATATTTTTCAAATTGCCCGACCCGGGAATCGAACCCAGGACCTCACGTGGTCAACGCCAACACTGGACCACTAGACCACAGATGCGATATTTAATTATGACCGTAGTAAATTACTCAGATCAGTTTCAATGCTAGTAACATGTGTAACTACGACTAGTATTATTTAAGAGCTGCTTGATAGACTCAGAGGATATTTTGATACGAAATGTTTCCTATTTTTTTTGCTTGAGTGATAGCATTGTGTTTATTAACTCGACTGAAGAAACACGCTTTTAATTAAATCGTGATCTATTTGAATAGCGATGTTGTTTTCTGTTGTTTACAATTTCCGGTGTTAACTCTTATTACTGGCTTATTGCGTTGTTTAAAAAAATAATGTTAAGTTTTATTATTAAGATTGTTTTCTTTATTTTTTTTTTCGTGGTATAGAAACTGTCTCGTGGTCTAGTTTCGTGGGTTAGTTCATTCTGCTCAGATCACGAGGTCTCGGGTTCGATCGTCGGGTCGGGTGAAAGTGTTATTGAGGTGTTTTCGAAGTTTTTTTTACCGATGGGAGAGATGTGCTGTGTCGTGCTCCCGGCTGCATGGGTACCACCATCTTCCTTATTTCTCCCGTGAAACAGCTTTGTTGCATTTAGAGAGAAGGGCAAGACAGGGTTTTGTAATTACTGGCACTGAGACTTAACATCTTATGTCTCAGGATAGGCAATACACAAATGGGTTACTTGGGCTAGTTCCAGGTAAACTAGTTTATGTTCATTGGCGACGTTGACCACTTACCATCAGGTGGCACGTCTGCCAGTTTGCCTATCTAACTAACATAAAAGTTTTTTTTTAATAAATTAAAATTTCAATAGCGATACGAAGTCGAGCCGGTGGTATGTTACCACTCCCATGCCTCTTATGAGCACTTAAGGCGAGTTATTTTGACGCGCGTCAATTCTATGGGAAATGAGCGCCGCGGTATATTCAGAAACCGCTGGGAAACGTGTTAATTTTCGGATAAATAAATATAGGACTTCAGCTGAAAACCAAAATTTAGTACATTCTTTTTTGTATTTAAAACTAAATATCACCATATAAAATCATGTGGAAGATTAGAAATGTTATTAACAAATTATTTGTTTTAGAGATTTTTTTAGCCTATTTTCGGAATTTTATATGATCGAGTAAATTCTATCATGTAATAAGTTATCACATTCCTTAGATAATATCTTCAGGTATATTTTGTTATTATTGTAAAATTGTTATTTAACAATCAATACAAAAAAACGTGATTTCGTAAACTAGTTTTTTCCCGTTTGTCCCGATGCCTTGCCTTAAAGCCATCGGTTCCGATCGTTAATAGAAATAGTCGATCACTAGTTATCTCGCCAACCGACAAAATTTATACTCTTTACTTTTTCATAAAGTTTCACGAAAAGTTTGCTATTTCCTGTTGCAATCAATAAACTACTAAGTATTTATTGATACACCTCATACGCTTATGATTTTACAATTTATAATTAACTAGCTGTGCCCGCGAATTCGTCCGCGTGGAATTTTTCAAATATGAAAGTAGCCTAAGTTATTTCTTATTAAATCAGCTATCTGCCAGTTAAAAATCCCGTCAAAATCGGTCCAGCCGACAGACAGACAAAAATGGTAAAAAATGTTTTGGTATGTATAACGTGTATACTTCAATATGCATTTAGTAAGAAGCGGTTATTTTAATATTACAAACAGACACTCCAATTTTATTTATTTGTATAGATGTATAGATAAAATTAATTTGATAGAATATCTATTATAAAACAAAAAATCTGTAAACTAGTTAATCCTGCAGGCTAATTCTGAAACTTTCCGCTAAATTGGGATATTTTAAGCTAAAATTAGTGAAAATTATAAGCATCGATTTTTTTGGTTCCAAAAAATTCACAGTAGTAATATACTCGTATATAATAATTAATTTGAAAGGAAATCTATTACGGCTAAGTAAACTTCATAAACATTTACAAGTTAACGAGTAATCCAATTTATAAAACCTCAGTGGTCTAGTGGTCCAGCGTTGGCGTTGACCACATGAGGTGCCGGGTTCGATTCCCGGGTCGGGCACATAAAAAAAGTGTTTTTTCAGTTTTCTGAGAAACACAAAGTTGCCCGGAACTTGTTGTACCTCTGCCTACCCCTTCGGGGATATGGGTGTGAAGATACTTTTTTATAAAAGTACTTGAATAAAACATAATACCGTGAAAAATGCAGTCAAATAGGTTCAAGAAATTTACTCTTATGAACAAATACTAGCTTGAAAAAATATAATATTTATTTATTAAAGAAGGTAGAAAGTATCTTCACGCCCATATCCCCAAAGAGGTTGGCAGAAGCACAAGTGCACCCATGATTAGTGACAAGCGAACAGACAGACAAACAGACAAAAAATTCAATTTCTATCGTTTTGGGGTTTATGTTCTGTACACAATACGCAGCAATAACTTTTTTAAAGAAATATTTCATGTACAGATTTAGTTTCGTTATTACTGTTTTATTATATGTAATATAGATAATATAGATATAGAATAGATATAACATTTATTTTAATTAGATGAACCCGAAGAAACTCCAAAAGAAGAAGAAATCAAAATACCACCTTATGGAACACGAGAGTGGATCCACTACTGGAGTGAGTCTGAAGGCAATTTACCATCTCCAATAAATGTATCAATCACAAATTCCACAAAATACTGGTGTCCAGAACTCAAGTGGTATAATTTTGATGTCTTCCCCCATAAAGTTAAGTTGACGAACACTGGATACACATGTTAGTTTTTTGTTGTTATATTCCTTAAATATAGAACAACATTTCTCACATATTTTCGAGATAGGAAAAAAATCAATAGGAAAATAGTTTTTTCTCTCAGTACATCCGTTATCTACAAACTTAACTACTTTAACTTAGCTACTTCAATCTACCTGTATACCGTACACAGATATATTACACGTCCAGATTTATAATTGGGCAATAAAAAGTGTCCCCGTTAAAAGTCTACTAAGTTTGGTAGACTTGGGTCAAATAGTGTCATTTTAACAATCATAGGAGTAGATAGAATATACGAATATAATATGCAATTTTTTTTAGTTTAATATCAGGAACCATTTTATAAAAGTATTTTACTCAGGTTTAAGTAGAGTGCTGCCTCATTGGTGCCTTATCGAGTCGAATAATAAAGTCCCAGATTTGATTTTAGACATAATAATGTCTAAAAAGGAATTCTCAGCTGTCAATATATTTGTGGCAGTTTTAAATCTGGTGGTGGTATGTTTATATTACCGTGCCTTGATAAAGTAAGTAAATAACCAAGACTAATAGATTCCTGGTAATTGTAAACGGCAAGCGATGAACCTTAAATAATTATTTAAGGACATTTTACACAAGTTGATTATAATCAACGATCAATCAATCAAATGGGTATTACCACCAATGTCCTCAGTTGATAAATCGATGCATAATGTGCAACAGTTAGTTTTAATCAGATGTTTAATAACGAAAATTTTTGTTACATCTTTGGTATTACTAAATTGACTACCTAAGTCAAGAAAGTAGTTACTACTATAAGACACTCATTCTAGCTTGCACTCGCGTACAATGTTATATATCTCTTCTGAAACGTTATTTTTTCTAGATGAAATATACCCTATGTCCTATTCTGTATCCCTGACAAAGTGAATGCAGGAGTTGTGTGGCTAGCGACACTGAATACAAAATTGTTGGGGCTCGGGTTCGATTCCTGACATGCAAAATCATTTCTGTGCTGAACATAGATATTTTTGTATTTTTGGATTTGGGTGTTTATTAAATATACTAACACCCACAATACAAGCAAACAATCCACTTACTTTGGGGTTACATCGATGTGTCATTTTTCTTACGATATTATAAATATGATACGATATATTATAAATATGAAAAATAAATAAAACGGTGAGTTCGAGCCTTTACTAACCCTATAGTTATGTACAAATTTCCTTTAAATAACTCCGCCATTTTTCATCGCCATGTTAGTGGAACTGTGGAACTCTGTCGAACCGGCTGTTATGTAGTGAGGCATATTTGGCGCATAATACTTATTTTGTGTATTTTCTTATATTTTACTATGTCTTTAGAAAAAAAAAAACATTACTCTTACGTGCTGTATATTTGTTACTGATTACTAGTGGTATTCTGTCTGGAAAAGGGCACAACTGATATTTTTTTAAACACGAGTTATATGTATATCCGGAATGGGAGATAAAGGCGTATCTACTCAATTTCTTTCTGTTTTTTTTAAAATTTTTTTTTTATAGAAGAGGGGGCAAACGAGCAGGAGGTGCACCTGATGGTAAGTGATCACCGCCGCCCATGGACATCCACAATACCAGAGGTCTTGCAGTTGCGTTGCCGGTCTTTTAAGAATGAGTAAGCTCTTTTCTTGAAGGCCCCCAAGTTGTATCAGTTTGGAAACACTCCTGCCGGTAACTGGTTCCACAACAAAGTAGTGCGAGGCAAAAAGTGTCGAGAGAAACGCACAGTTGTGGATTTCCAGACATCGAGAGGGTGAGGATGGAATTTCAAATTTTGACGCGATGTCCGATGATTTAATTCGGCGGCAGGAATTAATCCAAATAACTCTTCGGAACACTCCCCATGAAAGATACGATAGAAGACACAGAGTGGTTTTAAACTTTTTAATCAACAGTGATATAGAAATCTCAGAGATAGGTACTTTTAATATTTACTTTTAATAGGTAACTTTTAATTATTCAAAAGGGCATACTTAAGATTGATTGAATGAAAAACATCGATTACGACGTAGCATTACGTGATAATGTGCGAGAAAGAATGATTGCTGGCTTATACGCACGATCAAACCCCAAATTATTTGTTTAATATTTGTAATTTAAGTATTTATTTTTTACGAACGATCTAATACTTGTCCTATAGTACCCAAAGACAAAACAGGAGGCCTGGCTGTGAATGGTGCGATTGTATCAAATCTTATATTTTCAAGACTCGTATTTTTTTCACAAAAAATATTCTTGATATGTTTCAAAATAGTTATAACTTTAAATTTGAAATTTAAAGACTAAAAGAATATTAAGCCACTATATTTACAGTTAGTAGATCGATACCTCGTCTTTGGTTCCGTTCACTCGGTACCCAATCTAAGGTGAGCCCGTCCTGTCAATCCGCTTACGTAAATTGAGGTGTTTGAGGTATCTGCCATTAACATATTGATTGCACCGCTACCGCTAAGATAAATTTTCCTTCCTCGTTATTAATGATGACATTAGCACGTTTAAATAAATTATAAGTTCGCTGAGAGGTAAGAAAAAGGAATAAAAAAATGTATATAGATTAGAGAATCTACATCCAAAGTTTGTCTATCTGTGTAGTAGGTAGTATCATTGTAATGCACATGTCACAACCATAAGATAAAACCAAATGCTAAATTAGAATTAATAATACTGCCGCCCTCTAACAGAAAAAAGTCACAACTAACAAAAAGCAAAATGTGCGAAAATGTGTAGATTGTTTTTTAACTTTTTTTTTGAAACTATCGAAAGTTATAGAATTTTTAAACATTTAACTTAAAAACTCAAAAATTATAAAAGTCCATGTACATGTAGCCAATTGTATATTTTCATTTAATCAACCTTAAATATTATGTCCTATTAAATAACTTGGTCCAACGGGCTATAGCGTATAGCTTGTTCATAAAATCCATTATAAGATTGTAAATACAGTCTGTCTGTGTGTTTATCAGTCTGTTACACTTAGATAGTTGAATATCCAGAGTCAAATATAGGCTTTTTTTAAAAATCAACCCTTCAGTGGCAGAAATGAGGGATGAAAATTTGTTTAAAACTGTATTAACGACATGTTAATCTCGCGTGCAATGTTGCGAGGATTAGCTAGTTTAAATTACCCTAAACAGTTAATTATGTTTGTTTAGTATTATTAGGAGCGAAATGGAAAACTGAAAGACCATATTTAGAAGGAGGTCCGTTTTTAGAAAAACATGTTATCTCGCAAGCACATTTTCACTGGGGAAAGAATATGATGGAAGGGAGTGACCACACAGTGGATGACAGACGCCATCCTGGGGAATTACAAGTAAGTTTGATACGTTTTATTATAATATGACCATACCTTAAGGAATATTATTGAGGTAATTTTAGTAATTTAATCCTACTGATTATAAATTTGTTTCACAACAATGTGTTCACGTCAAGATTATAAATTTGTTTTTATGTCATAAGATAGCAAGTAAGCAGACAGATCTCCTGATGGACTCAACCATCGTCATAGACACTAAAGATGTTAATGATGCGTTTCTATCTTGCGGCAAGATCCAATGTTACATGCACAAGTCTACCGGCTAACTTATCCTCCAAACCGAAACATCACGGTAACAAGCACTGACGCTATTACGGCAGTATAGGAAAGGCGGTGGTACCAGATCCGGGCGAGATGATGCAGACCCTACCATCTAGACTTTTTTATTTTATTTACTAAGATAGCAAAAAAGTACATAGTTCTGATGGAAATAAATATCCACTGCCCATGGACACAAAAAGCGAGCTACCTTCACACAACTTCAGCCTGTATGGTAGTTACGAAAATTTACTCATAAGGGTCAAACTAAAAAAGTTCGGGTCCAATGTAGGATCGGTACTGTGAAGACTTCTCTTTACGACAGGGACTTCTCTGCTTGGCTGCTTTCAGTTAGGTATCGGTACTCAATGTACTATGTATTCTTCTACGTGCTTTTATTAATTAAAGGCAAAGATTCAATCGCTGCAGCAACCAACTTATCCACTGTTTCGAAGATGCAGCAGTGGTTTTACTTACACAAAAATTGATGAATTTTCAGATGAGCTTTGGTTCGTTCAGTAGGACGATGGTACTAGATACCTAGGTACAAGGCGTCAATGCTGCTGCCACTGATAAGGACCAGGATGGGGACATACAGCATCGCATTTTCGTATAGTCCTACCCCTCCCCTATATCGAGGAACAAACGTGATTTGGTAATCTTATCGTACTAGAAATCGATTTTTTTAATGTTTTTTTTTTCTTTTTTTTAATAGCGCTACCGGTTTTTCGCATTGCAGCATAGCCATTTCGTATTCTGCAATTAAGGACGAATCTAACTATGTATATACCATCCGGTAGTCTTATGGGACTAGGTTTTGTATCGTGGGCTCCCATACTATGTTTGTTTGAGACGACCACGCTTGCGTTTTCCTTGGGAATTTCTATCCAGTGCCTACTTGAGAATGTGATTAGGATCCTAGCTCTTAAACCAACTAGCTCTTAAACCAACAGAAAAACAGTAGCTGACATGATAAAGAATATCGGCAAGATATGGAGCAAAATCAAACATTAACTTCAAGGTAGATTGCGATGGAAAATTACCGTGGAAATTCACACCTTTACTCCATCTAGGGGATGTAGGACATTAAGTCAGTTTTAAGAAATCGCATATTTGTAAGCAGCCTTCCGCTATGTAATACTAATGTCTAATCCATTATGTAATAAGAGTACAAAACAATCTATGATAATATACAAATCGGACCAAATCGCAGCCTCAACTATTTGATATAATACATTTTTAATAATTCCTGAAAACGGCTTATTTTATTTTTAAATTTCCTCTAATGCTTGGTCTCTTTATCAATAAAACGACTCGTTTTAGTTATGAATAGTAACATTTTCTAAGAGATGTAAACTAAAACTGTTTATATAAATGTTAAATTATCTACTAAGTAGTCCAAAAAACTTATGAAACAGTATGGTACGCCTCGTTATCTGTACATATAATAAAATCATAGAAAAGTCAAAACTGTAATTGCATATTTTTTTAAAAGAATACTTGGGGCGTGATCTACAATCGATATCGAAGCCAAAAATATAGTTTTTAGAATTTTTGTCTGTTTGTCTGTTTATCTGTTTGTATGTTTGTCTGTTTGTCTGTATGTATGTCCGGGGTAAACTCAAAAAGTACTGCATGAATTTACTTCAAATTTTGCATGAATATTACTAACAAATCGGGTCAACATATAGGCTATATCTTGTCACGCTATCACTTACGGGGGAGCAGCTGTGCGGAGTAAACGATCTCCGCGCGGACGAAGTCGCTGGTAACAGCTAGTTATTAAATGAATAGAAAATTGTTTCCACATTAATACACTGATTAATTTAAAAATTTAATCAGCTGTTTTCATTGAAAAACTGCGTCTAATGCCGAAAATAGGATCAAAATCGGTTTGTTCATTTGGGATCGATGACAAAAAAAGGGTCAAAACAACTTTGATTTTTTAGGATTCCTAACCTATAAGGTAAAACGGAACCCTATTACTAAGCCTCCACTGTTTGTCTGTCTGTCTGTCTGTCTGCCACCAGGCTGTATTTCATAAACCGTGATGGCTAGAAAGCTGAAATTTTCACAAAAATTATGTATTTCCTTAAATATTAAGAGGAGTTTCCATACAATAGATGTGTTTTTTTTTCGTATTTTTTCTATGATGCTACGGAAATCTTTGTGTGCGAGTCCGACTCGCACTTGGCCGGTTTTTTAAGCTTGATTTTGTGACCGAGACAGCATTTTAGGACACGAAAAAGTGCGTTGAATGTCGTTCAAAAGTTCAACATCAATCGTCATGTACAAAAGTTACAGCTTTTCAAAAATTAAAATTATTTCCTTTTCATAAAACTCTAGGTTTTTGTATACTTCGAACTCAAAAATATATACCTAGATTTAATTTTGACTGTTTTGAGCTTAAAACACCTCAATTTAGCGGAAAATTTTAAAGATTGGCCTCTGCAGGGTCAATCGGTTCACAGAATCTTATATTTCATTTTTATTTTACTCCAAAATCAATTTGCTGTACAAAAGGCAAGTTTGGCCTGAGGCGTCTTCCAGCCGATCTTTCGACCCGCATTTAATTTTGGCTTATTTTCATTCCAATTTTTCAGTATTATTTTAGGTAACATTTTTTCGATCCGAATACATGACTCAAGAAGAAGCTTTGCGTCATCCTGATGGTGTCGTAGTAATCTGCTATTTAATAAGGGTAAATATTTATAATTAATCTATACTACTATAGACCTAAACATGTGGCATCTGTCTGTACATCAGTTTTAACTTTTTTTTTTCTTAAGACACTTTTTTAACGTACTACTCTTTATGGAACCGGCAGAGATTTTCCAAACCCATACAACTTAGCGACCCTCAATTTTTTAGGCATTTAATTTTTTAGGATTGGCTCTGCAAGTCTCTACTATCGTGACTACTAGGTGGTAGAGTTCTGCATTGTCTCGCCCGGGTCTGGTAACACCACCTTACTTATTCCTGCCGCAATAGCGTCAGTGCTTGTCACTGTCGTGTTCCGGTTTGGAGGGTAAGGTAGCTGATAAACTTACTCGCCTCGCCACAAGATAGCAAAGCACCATTAACATCTTTGGTGTCTATAGGCGATGGTTGACTCTTACCATCAGGAGACCCATCTGCTTGTTTGCTATCTTATAAAAAAAATAAAAAATAAAAATTATCGCGATCGCCTGTGGTCGAATTTCGGCCATAGACCTAAAAAATAAAATTTATTTATACATGTTGTACTGTTTTATCGTACCGAATAAGATGCCAAAGTTTTAAAAGTTACCCTTGAAATGATTTTTTTTCATTGGCAAGTAGTAAAACACTGTGTGTATTTAATCCTAACCTCTTTGACTCCAAACGTTCAATTAATTCACTCAATAAAATTGACTAACCAGTCTGATCAATATTTTCGAGCGAGCAACATGTCTGGCGACGAAGTTTTGACGGCAACCATGCTGGTGATTTTGTTAAATAAATCTCAATACAATGTTACAATTAAATATACAATTGTATATACTCAAGTATAAAACTCCCGTTCTTAATCTTTTATAGCATTCTTACTCGCTTGCTTAAATTTATGACACGACCATATATTAAACACCATGAATGTCCGAACGCGACCGCTCCAAACTTAAAGTGAAAAATATTGTGCAATATTAAGCCTAAACAGTGCAATAAAAAAAAATGATGTGGTGTCGCGGGACACCAGGTAGGAACGAACTTCCTTCGGCTAAACGGCACTACTCGCTTGTGTACGCGACTGTCGCGCCTGCGCACGTCTCATTTAACGCTTTTATTCCACGCATTTTTCTTACGGTTTTACTATCACATTTTTTTCAGTTCAGTCGCGCAGCAAAATCCCTATCCCCTCCAAGCCTGCCGTAAGGAACTTCGTTCCAATATTACTGTAGTAATATTGCACAATACGTAATATTGCGCAATTTTATTGTAGGACTATGGGGCATCTAATAGCAACCTACACTGACAAACTGAGAAATTGTTTTGAAAGGCATATCATTTAAGCCGTGCAGCCAACCTTTGGGCTAGCAGAAAAGAATTACTCGTAATGGGGTAGATTACAAATATGCATCTAAACCTAACCAAATGAGTAAAATTATGATGAAGTTGGATGGATGAAGTGACATAATATTATAATATTGTAAAGAAGAACGAAAAAACAATCAATTTCAAAATCTCTTAACTTTCGACAACTGACTTTTCATGTATAAAATATTCTTTCTTCATGTATAAAAGTTAACATTACACGCACTACAGTGTAACGTTTATTTTCGTTAATTTAGTGTATTTCTAACGCATTTCATTTAAAAATATTAAATTTTAAATGAAATGCAATGTAAACTTTAACTGAGTTAAATTTTGTACCCCACTGTACGCGCAATTGTCTTAAAAAGGATTCTATTGTTTTTCCTTTACGTATAAATATATAGATAATACTGTAAGTGTATAGTGTTGATATGGTTTCACCAAATGCTGACCATAAATAGTGTAAAAGACATAACGACTCTTTGACGAATAATATTACTAGCTCCTATTATTTACTTCTTGTACTGTGATTGTGGACATCCATGGCGTCGTGTGGTGGTGATGATCATTTACTATCAGATAAGCATTCTACATCTGTCTCGTAACTCGCTGTTTTTAGTTTTTAGTTAATGCCACGGAAATTAATAATTTCCTTTTCTGTCTATCCTATTCTATTACGATCTTTCTCTATCCTATCAAGATATAGAATACCTTTTTCAGATTCTGGTCTAGTGTATTAGGACCTGATAGACCAGTCCAGATCATAGTTTACCCGTGTAAAAAATTTGTACATATCTATGCAATTTTTTCAGCATGGTCATAAAACATCCAAATAAACAAACACACAAATTGAATACTTTCCGTCGTCGGCACTTGGTAAAACTGTATTTTAAATTACAAATAAACTCACTTGCACAGCTAGTTCACTTATATTTTATTTTTATTGTTCACATCCAACCCTTTTCATAAATAAAATAATATAAGTGAACTGGAAGCACAAGTGAATTCATTTATAATACCTATTTCCAACACACACACTTTCAATAATAATCACACTAATGAATATTGGATACAAACATTCAACTGAGATATAGCTGTTTTTCAAACTAACTAGCCCGCGCAGCTTCGCCCACGAATAAAGCTACATGTTGTTAATATAATTTTACATACGAACTTTCATCTTCCATTTTAGGGTTGGTTTTTGAAAAATAAGGCAAAATTTCATCATTATCGAGTTGCGGTTTAGCTATAAAAGCTTAACAAGCAGACAGACAGACCAAGTAATTTTTGCATTTATAATGTTAGTATGGATTACAGTAACACCTATTGACATCATAAATCAAAGTCATTTCGTTTTTATTTTCCTTGTCTAATTGTATTTTGAATTAAGAAGATAAATAAAATATTACTAGCGATCGCCTGCGGCCGAAATTCGTCCATACCCTGAATAATAAAATCCCTTTTAAGTTTGACAACTGACTTTAGCAGTAAAGAAAAAAATATGCATATGTGTCACATAAATGTAATTTTGATGCAATTTATTTTAAAAATATTAGGTCTCTGCAATATTCCGCAACCTGAACTTTAATTGTGCCAAATTTCATACTCCACGGTTCCGCACAATTGTCGTAAAACGGGGTCCAAAGTATTACATTCATGTATTAATATAGATTTTAATTTCAATAGTCAATTTTGTTTTTGTATTGAATATGGGGCAAATCGACTCTGTGGTCTAGTGGTCCGGTGTTAGTGTTGACCACATGAGGTTCCGGCTGTGAGTGGTCGATAACACTTGTTACGTGACTCACTAATATTAGGCCGACAAATACTGATTTTACTAAGCAAACAAATTTGATATTTTACTGAAATGTCTTAAGAGCAATCAACGGCTTGGAAATTTAGAGTAAATTTGCCTTTTGAGAAGAAAAACAATACACTTCAGACCTATTAAAATAGAAAATATTTTAACTTGTGGTTTTCAACCGACAACAAACGGAGTTATCAGTTTAACATGTTTATATATAATTTTTTTTTATGGAAGAAGGGGCAAACGAGCAGGAGGTGCATCTGATGTTGCGTGATCACCGCCGCCTATGGATATCTGCAATAACAGAGGGCGTGCAGTTGCGTTGCCGCCCTTTTAAAAATGAATAAGATCTTTTCTTGAAGGTCCCCATGTATCTGTTCGGAAAAACCCCTGCCGGTAGTTGATTCCACAAAAGAGTAGTCCGAGGCAAAAAATGCCGGGAGAACCGCACTGTTGTGGATTTCCAGACATCAAAATGGTATGGGTGGAACTTTAAATTTTG
Source organism: Apodemia mormo (assembly GCA_036924255.1). Taxonomy (NCBI): domain Eukaryota; kingdom Metazoa; phylum Arthropoda; class Insecta; order Lepidoptera; family Riodinidae; genus Apodemia; species Apodemia mormo. Next base: position 8,321,769 of record JAUPFN010000009.1, on the reverse strand, counting down.
ACGCGATGGCCGATGATGGAAGTTAGCAGCAGGAATTAATCCAAACAACTCGTCCAAACACTCTTCATGACAGATACGATAAAATACGCAGAGTGAGTGAATAAAAGACGCTAAGGCGTCAAGCCGTTTCGAAATAGCCTCATCGTCTATTGTTGGAATTGAATAATATTTGAGTAAGATGTTATTTAGGCGTCCAAGCACGAATACTAAATATCATAAGCATTTTGCTTGGTTGCTTGGAAATAAATTATACGACGTATGAGTTTGTTCGAGGATAAACTTGGATCTCAATTTACATTATTTCAGTACGGCGTAAATCCTGACGAACGACTTGATTGGATTATTGAAGGTTTTCCTAGAATTCGTGAAGCTCAAACTACAACTAGAATTAATCCATACCCAATATCTAGACTTCTACCAATGTTCTTTGAAGATTATTTCCTCTACTGGGGAAATCTAAACAATGTAAAAGGTGAAAGTTTCACTGTTCGATGGCTCATCCCTAGAGTACCACTTTTTGCTTCTTTAGATCAGGTAAGACTAATATCACACGTCATTGGTTTTTAAATAAACATATTAACAGTTTTGCCACTTGCGTATGTTTTAATGGCGTAGAATGGCAAAAACTAATTGAACATCCTAATAGTTAGAGATAACTATTTTTTGTGGATTTCAATATTACATGCGTAAATGTTTTACCGACTAGTTTATCCTTTAAGTCAGTACACGTCACAATAATTTTTGACATAACGGCGCTCGGAATATAAGTAAGATCTAATTTTTATAAAGGTAGACCAAAGTGACAGATGAAAATGTACCTTTTTAATGTTGCCACCTATAAAAAATAGTGTTGTATTAAGAGGACTCCGAGCTGTTATAGTGAATCAATATCTATTTGACATTTTTTGCGCTCTGTGTGTGTAAAGCTCAACTCACATTGGCGCAGAGTCGAAGCGTTATATTTTTCCGCCAAAGCATATTCATTTCTATTGTTATATTATTTAAGGCGATTACATACGCCAAACTACGAAATATACTTCTCTTTGAAAGCCTACTACTCCTAAACAGTTAATCCAATAATTAAAAAAAATATATACATTATACGTAAAATATAATTTACTTTAAATTTTAAGTCCGATTTTTCAAATTTTGTTGTTATTTTTGACGAAAAAAAATCTAATATCTTTCTTATTTTTACGCAAGAATTTTCTTATAACTTTCAAACTACTGAAACGATTTTGATGATTTTTTCACTTTATTACAGACAATTTATTGCTTTATAAAATTTAAGTTCAAAATTTTACAAAATTATTATAGCGTGCCAATAAATCAATAAAAACCTTATTATTTCATTCGCGGACAGCGCTCGCTCCGAAAGTCAGTCTCTCGGTAGCGTTCGTACGGGAGGCTGTGTCGCACGTTAGCGTACTCCGCTCTCCACATTCGAGTCAAAGAGTAATAATACAGATAGTACGTTTGGCACAGTAATAAGGTTGTGCTGTTTGAAAATTGGACATTTCGTTTACGCTTGAACGTTTTTTATAGTAGATAATAAGTTTGGAGCGGAAAGGCTGTTCTTTTACAGAGGTTGTCATTATGATGTAATTTAAACCTTTAAAGAGATAAAAGGGGCGTTAATGATTGTATTAAAATAAATTGTTTATTACATAAATTTTTTTAGTACTTATGCTTTTTAATACGATTAAAGGAATACGCATTTTTGAATTTCATCCCATAAAAATCCCATGAAAAATTAATTTTTTGTTGTAGAAATTACTTAAAATTTAGTATTTATGCTTTTCAATATAATTAAAGAAATTTTTATTCTAAAATTTCTTTTAATTTCATCCATTAAAATAACAAGTGTATAAATTTGTATTAAAAATAAAAAGTTTATTATCTAAACTCTCATAAAATTTAGTACCTACTTATTCAATTCAATCCAAATTGAAGAAACATGCGCGTGATGAAGTTCGGGGTTTCATCCCTTAAAGGAGTAAAAGTGGGAGTTACAATTCACCATTGTCATTATTCATGGTCAACATAACTTGAAATTTGGTGGTTATGTTCTTCAACATAATTTAAGAATTATATGTTTAGGGATTTTATAAATTTTATTCCTTAAAATGGTAAAAAAGCGTTTATGTTTGAATGAAAAATAGATTTTTTATTGTAAAATATTGTAGAAATTATTTAAAACTTATTATTTATGTTTTTTAACACAATTAAATATGAGTTTAAGGTTTTTTAAATTTTATCCCTTACAAGGATCAAAAACATCAAAACTCTGAAGGAAAAAGATAAAAAACTGGTACTATTTAAAGGTAGTAAAGTATTTGCAACCAGCGTGTTTGCATGAAAAGAGTAATTAACGTGCAGGAAGCAAGAAAAAATTGTAGGGATCGTGACATATTGCACTCGGTTCTTTTTGCCTACCTCGTAAGGGACTGGCGTAAATATATGTCGTTGTTATTGTTTTAACAATAACCAGGACCGATGACTTTACATGCTCATCCGAGGCACGGAAGTGGTAACACACCACCCGCCAGAATCGAAGTGGCTACTGAGATTTTTTAATTTTCGAAAAATACCTTAAACGTTACTTTAGGTTATCCCCTAGACTACGAAGCAGTTGTTATAATCATTAGTTCTTTTTTTCAACCTTGGTTTTTTGCAACACATTAACCCGATTTTGGAACTACCACCTTAAATATTCCTGTCGCAATAGCGTCTGTGTTTTTAACTGTCGTGATTTGGTTTTGAGAACAAGGTAGCTGATAAATACATTCTAACCCTGCTAGATGAATAGCGATGCACCATTAAAATTTTTAAGTGTCTATAGGCGATGGTTATATGTTTCTATCAGGAAAACTGTTTACTTGTTTGCTGTCATATGAAATGAAATAAATATAAATTAATTAAATTAATTACTAATAGTCTAAATTAATCAACCTGAAATCAAATTAAATCTCTACTTTTTCTTACGAAATTTTGAAACAAAAAAAATATTTTTTAAAAGGTTATTTAAGAGATCACTTTTTACAAAATCACATTTTGAAAGGTTTTGTTAAATATTAAAGGTTAATTGTATGTATTAAAATAAAGTGCTACACAATATGTATTGTATATTACAAAAAAAAAATAAGATACGTAACAGTCATTATTGTGTAAAATTATCATATAATTTGTCTATTTTCGATATTTACTGTTTTTTCTTTCGATATTGATCGTTTTTCTAAAATGAAAGGATAATCGATAAATGACCGATTATCGATTATGAGTTTTGAGTTTGCCAACATTCACTTGATTCATGATGATAAAAGTTCATATAGGTAAACAAATATGTTAAAACGTATCTGCTTCCACTGTATATACTCTTTGACGACGGGAGATCTTGACGTGCGAAATAGTATTTACGCTGTGCCTGTCACTAACTCAAGGTCGTTCGCAGCTGTAATCGCCTTAAGTACCGACTTCAGCCGAGTATCGAAGCGCGAATGCGCGCGTCCACGCGCATCGACGCGCTCTTCTATATTTACGTAGCACAAATTTGTACTTAAATAATTAAACAATAGAGATGAATATGCTGTAGGCGAGAAAAATATGACGATTCGACTCTACGCCAATGTGAGTTGAGCTTAAGAGGTAAACGAGCAAGAACTTGCGTCTAAAGGCGAGTGTGCCAGCCGGCCGCTACACCGTAACGCATACGAGCTATATATGCCGGTCGAGCACTACTATTGTTGCTACGGCTAGGTGTTACAATATATAAAATATAAAACCAATAGAAATGATATCAAATGCATTTTGGTACAAAATTTTTCACAGTTGACGAACGAATGACTATTACCTTATTTACTTATACTTTTGCGTGAATATTCTATACACGATATAAAAATAATGTAGCTAAAACAACAGTATGATATGCGAACACAGAAATATGGTCTAAATGAGACTATTCGACTTTCTACGTTATTATTTTCTCAAACTAGTTCAATAGAATTCCTTTCTTAATAATAGTGAGTTTAAAAAGTAAAATAACAGAACAACTTAATACATAAATACATAAATTAATAATATATACTTAACACATAAATGGCAAAAACCATAGTAACAACGATAGTAGTTAACCCCTTATTAAAGCCAAATTACCTATTCTTCAAAATAGTTCAATACTTTTCTCAATAAAGTGAACTAAATTAAGTAAATTCAATAACGTAAAATAATATACAGAACTAAATACTTAGGGTAAAACCGACAGTACTTGACTCTGTATCAAATTAAAAATACTAATTTTTTAAACTATTTCAATAGAATCATTTTGTCAACAAAATTAAATCAGTAACGTAAAATAAACGAACAGCCTAACGCCATAAAAATAACAAAAAATAGTTAACCCTTTCTATTATTACTTCTATATTAATATTGTAAAAGCGAAATTTTGGATTTTTGGATGGATGTTTATTAGTCGATGAAGCCAAAACTATTACACGGATTTGGATAAAATTTGGCACATAAGTAGGCAATAAACTGAAATATTACATATGCAGCTCATTTCCGGGATACAATATCTCGAAAAGATGAGCTGCTCCCGCGGGATTCACCAAATAATTTTATAATGCAGCAGGCTGCACCGGTAAAACGGTGAATTGCGGTGAATTGGAAAGTCTATAGAGGTTCAGCCTACTCTACCTATCCCACAACCGGAACCATGTGTGATGAATGATAATACCTACTGGTTAATATCAAACGTTAACAGATACACTAGTGACCACAGTATTTATGTATGTATATTTTTTTAATTATATCTAGCAACCATTATTTTACGAGGAGAAATTCGCATAGGCTTTTCAATACTAGACAAGAAACACACTTATGCCGTTTATAAACAAACTAAGCAGCGCTATAAAGTCCGGGCGGAATAATTATAATTCGTGACCTACCATTCTAGCTGGTGATGGATATCTACTTTTGTAGGGGTGAAAACTCGTAGTAAATAAATTTTACTTATTCCGTTGTTTCATCAACACCCTAAGCGTTAAATTTTACCAACTTTTTCTCTTCTTTAATTTATTTAGTCTTCCAACTTAATTAAAATAAACACAAAATACTTTGTTACATTTTAAAACAATGTAAACGCAAACAACACTGCATTCTCATCTGACAGTCGAAGCACAATAATTAATGTGGAAAGGGGGGAGCATAAGAGTCCTGAATACGATGGACAGTACAAGTGCGAATTTTGGTATTTCCTTTTAATCATTTAAGTTTGTACAGGTTTTAAAAATGTGCATACGTTATAAAAAACATGTTGTTTTGTTATTACTTAAATACGGATGACCTTGTGTTAATATATTCTATACTTTTCATCGTCGGCACTTGGTGAAATTCCATTGTTATTAGACACTTTTACTATTCCACTTGTACATAAATTCCACTTTTACACAATTTTTTATTATATTACTCGACCGGTTACTCGAAAGCATCTTCAGGATGCTTATATACTTAACTTTTTAGAGTTAAGTATATTACATCCTGAAGATGCTTTAAAAAGTGAAACCGGCCGAGTAATATAATAAAAAATTGTGTAAAAGTGAAATTTATGTACAAGTGGAATAGTAAAAGTGTCTAATAACCTTGCGTTAAGTATTTACGCCATACAATAACCACTTTGTTCAGGGATAATTTTGATTTTTTTTCTATTAAAGAAACTAAAAGTTGTCATTTTTCTAAGTTTTATAATTTATTGAGTAAATTCTTTAGTACTTATGAATTGCATAGCTAAATCTTTAATAATAACGATTTAGCAAGAGATCTACCGAACGCATTTATTTCGAAATTAGCTCGACGCGGGCTTAAGGTTCATTCAAATCCTGTTAAAGTTCAAAATAATAATAATAATAATTTATTCAAGCAACATCCTTATATGGATAGGAACAGAGTTTTAAATGTAACAATTGTACTAATAACTAAACATTATAAAAATATAACGCTAGCAATTATTTAAAATATTCATTCTACCACTGTACTAGTATAAACAACTGTGTGACAACAAGGTAGGAAGCCTCGAGCAACTCAGTCGGTCAAGCTCATATTATTATTGACAATAAGTTTTACAGTACACGCAAAAATTTTAGATCTTTACATTTGAAACAATTTAAACATAAGTTTTAAGAAAAAATGTATACTATGTCAGTGAGAATGTGATTGTGTATTTGCATGTGTATATGTGTGTATGTGTGCACGAGTGTGTGTGTGTAGGTATGTGTGAAAAAACATGTTAAGGCTGACTATACCTTTTAGCGATATTTAAACTAACCCTTTTAAAATCAATATTTGTTTGTTTATATGCCACAACAGTCAATAATAATCAGTTAAGTATATTACATCTTGAAGATGCTTTAAAAAGTTAAACCAGTCGAGTAATATATTAAAAATGTATGTGTAAAAGTAAAATTTATGTACAAGTGCAATAATAAAAGTGTCTAATTCATTCAAATCATTATGACTTGAGTAATTTTCTCATAGGCGTAAATAAATTTTAATAAATTCAAATTACTTATATATATCAATAGAGAAAATGTGAATTTTCATAGCCATACATAATAATAAATTATTGTTTTGCTGTTTGACACTTAACTATCATATTAACTATCATATGCTTGAAAATTCAAATGGCCTCGCTGTGGATGTGTTCATTTAAATTTTCAAATGAGATCACGACTGAAGCGTCGCAAATCGCAAGCGTCGCAAATCACAAGCGTCGTTAGTCATTCGTTTCCCTACATCACTTGCAGTTTGCTTGTATGAATATTTTCTCAGTTTTGCCCAAACCCCGTTTTCTTATTATTTTCGTTGAGTTTCTAAGACGCAAAGTTCGATTTTTAAGTCTAGCTTTTAACGACCATGGCTGATGTTAAGTTAAAAATTTCTAAGTCGTTTGTGTGGAACCTTAAATAGTTAACAAGTATTGCCATCTGTTACGTGTCTGCTAAATTATTTTCATTGCCTGCAAAACATTTTGAATCTTGAAGAAAAAAGAGATGTTTTACTGGTCATGTCCTTATGGTAAAGATGGCGCCCCGCGCCTACTGCTTGATAATAATCAACAATCCGTCAATCATAGCATTAACCATTAGCAATCAATAACGAGGCGTTTCAAAAGTTGCTTACACTTTTGGTATTTTTTTTATCATAAGATAGCAAACAAGCAGTTGGGTTTTCTGATGGAAAGAGTCAACCATCGCCTACAGACACCAAAGGTGTTAATGGTGCGTTGTTATCTTGTGGCGAGGTATAATGCCACATGTATAAGTTTACCGGTTACCTTATTCTCCAAACCGGAACACGACAGTGACAAATACTGATGCTATTGCGACAGGAATATGTAAAACCGTGGTACCTGAGCCGGGCGAGACAATGCAGAACTCTACCTCCTAATAGCCACGATGGTAGTGACTCGTATAGCCAATCGGTCGCCTTTTACGACCTGCCTGGAAGAACGGCCGTGGGCCTATTCTTCAAAGCAGCCCGGGACCAACACAGGGAAGAAAAGGTATTTTGATATTAATACAAACAGTTTCAGCTTACGCCTCGTAGATTTTTTTTTACTCCTAACTAAAACAAGTCGTTTTACTCATATAGGAAACAGGCATATTTTGAACCTCAGGTTAGTCAGCACGTGGTGTCTCTATTCCGATTGATATGAATTTTTCGTCACTTTATATGTATATGTATTATGAAAACCTTTGCAAATTAAATAATTAATAGTTATATCATGACTAGCTGACCCGGCAGACGTTGTTTTGCCACATAATTTTTCAATGTTGAATCATTAAAAAATAAAAATAAAAATTTTTGTCCATAAAATTAAAAAAAAATGTAGGGGTGGACAACCCTTAACATTTAGGGGGATGAAAAATAGATGTTGGCCGATTCTCAGACCCACTGAATATGCATACGAAATTTCATCAAAATCGGTTCAGCCGTTTCGGAGGAGTATGGGAACGAACATTGTGACACGAGAATTTTATATATAAGATGTATTTTATATTAAATAAAAGTCTGGCCAGACTATAACGGATAGTGAAAACGGATAGTAATTCACACTTCTGTAGTTTAACCTGAAAACGACCATCGTTTTTTTGCGACAAACGGGTCCGACAGCTTATGTGCTCATTCAAGGTTTAAAGGTATCAAATACTATAATACAATATCTATCAAATAATAACACTTGTACTGTTTCACAATAAGGTAATTTAATGAAAACAATAAATTACATAAATTAATATTTACAGTTACTCCACTGAGTAAATGTGTACTGTAAATACCCTGAGGATGCTTGTGTAAGCAAAACCGGTTGGAAATTACCTTATTGTGAAACAGTACAAGTGTTATTATTTAATAAATATTGTATTTAAATTGAGTTTTATCAAGTGCCGACGAAAAAAATTGTAGAATATACGAAAACTATAACATATTATACTGATACTGAGATTTCGTATTGTAAAGATAGCCCTTAAGTAATCTCAATAAAACTTTTACGGAGATCGATTCCGGGACCTAAATAGTAAAATAATGTATTTATATTTGTAGATGAAACAGTTTCGAAAACTCTTAAACCCATGGGACGAGCCAAATCTTGGAAACTTCAGGCCACTACAAGAGCAGGGAGATAGACATATATTTTTTATCAGTCCACACTGGAGCCAATATAATTCATTGTTGCCCATAGCTAGAGTACCAGAACCTTCGATATCTGAGCTTTCTCCAAAGTACAACGCAAATCTTTGGATGCTGCCACCTCAGAATGCGTATATGCTGCCGGAACCAACTGAAGAAAAAACTTAAATATAGCCCTGAATAACGCAACTTTTAGTGATACTCAATGGCATAAAATCTCAGTGAATGGTCTGTTAAAAATATATACCTTATGATGAAATTCTCTTTTACTCTGTCTGTTCTTGAGTCTACTGTTGCTTTGGCTTTGCGACCATTTTTCAGTCTACGAGGTTTTTTAGATGTTATCATAAGATAGTAAACAAGCAGATGGCTCTCCTGATGGAAAATAGCAACCAAAACTTATAGACACAAATTTATTATTTTGATACCATAAGATAACAAGCATACATATGGCTCTCCTGATCAAAGAGAAAATCATCGCCTATAGACACCAAAGATTAATGGTGCGTTGCCGCCCCTGAGGCCAGATCCTAATACCCTACACAGCTTACCCTTCAAACCGGAACACGACAGCAACAAGCACTGACGCTATTGTTGAGGGAACGGGTAAGGCGTTGGTACCAAACCCGGGCGAGACAATGCAGAATTCTACTACCTAGTAGCCACGAAGATAGAACTGCCTGGCAGGTGCTATATTCTTCAAAGGGAATCCAGACCAACACTAGGTGTTCTTAAACCAAATGTGTTTTAATAGTGCGTTGTTATCCGCATGGTGGGATGGTAACGTCCAATGCATAAATTTACCGACTACCTTGCCCTCCAAACGGAACACTACCAGCATTGACGCTATTGTGGCAGGAATAAGTAGTCATGCAGAAGTCACGTGAGATGGTGCACAGCACTATACCAACGTATTTCTCGTAACTAAGTTTTTTTTTTTCGATTAAGGGACTCGTTTGTAAAATATTAAGCCTTAAAGTGCTAATTTTTGTTCCGAGTCATATGTCCCACTCTCCCCTGTCTGCCAGCTAAACGGTTGGTTTTGGGAGTGGGGAAAAAATTAAATACATTGAACTCAAAAGAAAAAATATTATGGTTCAAAAGGCTTTACAAGTTTTAGAGTAATAGTTGACCAGGTTAAAAATGTGCTTGAGGAAGTTTTTTAGGCGGTAAACCTATGGATATTATTAAAATCCGTCATTGAGGTTAAATAGGTTAATGTTTAAAGTATGGTAAAGTAAAAGCCCTCTTCTTAGTCCGCACTATTTTTACGAGCAATTTTAGATCTCTACGTTATGCGTAGCCCAACACATACTTCACCAATTTTGTTTTTATAAGATATATGATGGCTCTCGTAAGAAAAGAAAACCATCGCCTAGAGACACAAAAGATGTTAATGGTGAGTTGCTATTCAAGTGGCGAGGTCTCAAAGCTAGATGTAAAATATACTGTCTACCTTACCCTTTAAACTGGAACATACAGTAATGTCACTGTCTGATGTCCTGGCGCTATTGCGGCAGGAATAAGTAAAGCGATGGTACCAAACCCGGGCGAGAAATAGCAGAACTGTAACCACCTAGTAGCTACGATGGTAGTTTTTTTATGACCTGCCTAGCAGAACGGCCGATGGTCTATTATTTAAAGAAATCCCGGACCAACACGGCTTATAAATAAATTGGGATATTTTGTAAATAAGACGCAAAATATTTCACCGGAAAAAAGTTATTTCACACGAAAGAAGACTTGAGTACCGCTAGTTATAAAAGGTATTTAATACAGCTCTGTTTGAAGCAATTAATTACTCATTTATTACTGTTAGTTTATCATAATATCATAACCATAGGTTTGAGGCGATCAAATTGTCATTACATTTGTATAATATTGCAAATTGAAAAAAATATCACAGGAAAATACTATCCTTGTTCATTTTCTTGAAGTGGACTGATTATAATTCCATACAGTATTATTATAGCTAATATGCAAATAATAGAGCCATCATCAAATAAATATGTACATTTTTAAACCCCGACGCAAAAACGAATGGTGCAATAATTTTAAGGTGTGTCTTTGTGTACCTGTATGTCTGTCTATGACATCTTAGATGTGAAGCGGATGGTCCGATTGGGTTACATTTTTTCTGTCTCTCGAGATGGCTTCTGGATTCAATAGAATTTGTTCAGCCATTTCAAGATTACCTGCTCTTTTCAAAATTGGCCAACTTGTACAGGTTTGATCAAACCGAAATTTGTTATTCTGTTACTTTAATGATATTACAATGATAAGTATGACCTTACTTGATGCTGCAAAATCCCCATTCCGAAGATCATCAGTTTTTTTACAGGCATATCTTGTACATACATACATACATACAAACATACATATCTTCACGCCAGATCCCTTACGGGGTAGGCAGAGAGATCCGAGTGCCATATATCGCGATCCTTGCAGGCTTGTCTTGCTACCTCCACATTCATCACTCTCCATGCACACACGCCGGTTGCGAAGACTCATGACACCACCGCGGACAGTACTCGATCAATCTGATCATGGTATGTCAGTCAGTATGGTATGCAGTCGTTAATGTGTGTATCTTCTCCGGTACCTACATCCTTCCACATTCGCATTGTATATCTATTTTGTTAACCTTTCATCTACCATTCTTTCTACATGTCCAAACCAACGGAGCATGCCATTTCTCATCTTTACACAGACAGTTTCTTTCAAACCTAACCTCTCTCACTTCCATATTAGGAACGCGGTCCGCGAGTGTTACACCACATATTTTTCTTAGCGATCCCATCTCGACCGCGTTGATTCTACTTTCATGCCCTTCTGACATATACAACTCTCACTTCGATACAATAGCGTTGGGATAAGCACATAAATATGCAGGGCTAGACGGGCACCCTGACTTAAAATTGTGCTATTAAGTGACCAAAAAGTCTCTCATGATTCCCAGTTTGACCCGGACCCAGAGAAGTCTCGGGCCAGTCATCCCATAATCTTTCAAACCAGAGACTAAGCGTGACGATAGAAGAATACCTACTCCGGCGCCAGCAGACCACATAGCCATCATGCCACCGGGGAGATCAGTGGTTTCACTATCTTCACGCTTAGTCTCTGTTACACATAAAACATCCAGGCATCTCTCATTCATTACATGTACAAATTCATGCATCTTATCTTCCAACCCACCTCTTACATTCTACGTGCCTATTTAGCACTCTGCTCCCCTCGACTCGCCTATTTGGGCCTGGCGTGATGGGTGGCGACCCCCATCGCCGCATCCGCCGCTTTTCATACCGACGGGGGCGGATCGGTACGCGTCGCCTCCAGGGGACGCCCTAATCCGCACTGCGGTACTCATTCGGGCCAGAATTGTAGTCCAGTAGACTGGCAGGGGTCGCGACGAGCACGCTTCTGGCCAATGACCCCATAATATTTCTGTATGTACATATGTGTGTGTGTGATTTTTGGTTCTTTGAGCTTAAAATAACTTGATTTAGTGAAAGTTTCAGGGATGGCCTTCAGGGTCAAAGGATTTACATTTTTTATATAGTATTAGATAGGTAGCAAACAATCAGATGCCTTTCCTGATAGAAAGAGAAATTATTGCCTAAGGTTAAGGGTATACATCAAAGATATAAATGGGGCCTTGCTATCCGTGCGGCGGGCCCATGCCAAATGCATAAGTCTACTGACTACCTCATCTTCTAAACCGTAACACAATAATAACAAGCATTGACGGTATTACGGCAGAATTAGGTATCTTCACGCCCATATCTCCGAAGGTGTTGGCAGAGGTACATCAAGTGCACACACGACTAGTCGAAGATACTTGGTGCCACAAATGTGATAGGTGGCAAGCCTATCGCCAACCGGGCACTTTCCAATCCCGGGCAACTTTGTGTTTCTCAGAAAACTGAAAAAACACTTTTATGTGCCCGATCCGGTAATTGAACCCAGGATCTCATATGGTCAAGGCCAACACTGGACCACTAGACCACAGAGGCAGAATTAGGTAAGGTTATAATACCATATACCCGAGGAGACTTAGCGTTAGATTAGACAATCATTTTTTTCAAAAATTGACGCAATATTTCAGCCTTGATGTTAATCATACCTCTCTTGCATTAATCTGAGTGATCCGTATATAAATGCCTTACCATTGAAACGCCACGCTGTATGAAGCCACCCTGTATGATGTTTAAAATGTTTCAATTATTTCATAATTTGAAATAAAACAACTTAGTCATCCAAAATGTTTATATTTGTTTACTACAATTTGTTTTTAATGAATTGTATACTTTTTAACGTCGGCACTATCACTTTCACTTATACTTGTAGTTCACACTTTATTATTAATACACTTAACTGGTTTCGCAATTTACAGCGTCATTAGGGATGTTTTACTTGATTAACTAAACAATAACAATAATTTCAATTTACTAAATACTAATGGAACCCGCCATTTTGGCATAAAACTTAACACTAACAGGGTTACCAACACAAATGTCTTACTTTGCCAAAAATAGGAAAACTATTAGTCATGTTGCGTATTTATTTTCAAAATATACGATTTTTAGTATTAATATAAATTAAGTGGTTGGAAAAAAAAATCTACATACTATGCCCATTCATTTTTTTATGTAAGAGAATAACAATAAGTGTAATTTCAAACTAATAAACAACTAATTTAAGTAGTTGGATACAACAAATTCTACATATTATGTACATTCATTTTTTATGTAAGTGAATAAATAAATGAATTTTTATGTCAAACTTAGAAACTACAAGTTGTATCAGAACAATTTTATATGACAATAATTATGTGAATTTGGTTAAATTATGTTTGTTACTACAAAATTGATCAGAGTAAATAATAGATTAAAATTTTGTTTTTGAATTGGATCAGTAGGGGCATAGGGTAAACAGATGCCGCTAATAATTTGATTAATTCGGCACCAATTATTATTAATAAAAAGTTGATATCTATATTGGTCACATCATTTTGAATAGCTACCTGATGTACACTGCAATTTATAAATGATGTATCCACATTAAATGCTCATAACATTTTACAGTGCACCATTATTAATTTTGAACTGATAACTAACTGTACATTAATAACCTTATAAATAATACAATGGCAAATTTGACGTTCAATTTTATGACCAGTTGATGGTCACATCTATCATCTACACATCCAACCGTGAAGCAATAATTCGTTCCCCCCTTTTAAAGAATTGAGTGGACCCCTTTTAAAGAATAAACCATCTAGTATTCTATCAGGCAGTTTGTAAAAGGTGAACGATTGGCTATATGTATCAATATCAATTTGACTACAAGGTATTAGTTCCGCAATGTCTTGTCTGAGTATATGGTACCGCCGCCTTACTTAGTCCTGCCCATAGACTAGTATATTATATATCGGGGTATGGTCCTGCCACAATAGAGTCAATGTTTGTCATTTTCGTGTTTCGGTTTGTGGATTAAGGTACCCGTTATACTTACTCAAGTGGCGTTAAAGCCTCGCCACACGAACGATAGGACCGCAACATTATAGTAATATATATCATGTTAAGCTCTATTTTTAATTTCCTTGACTACCTCATCTTCTAAACCGTAACACAATAATAACAAGCATTGACGGTATTACGGCAGAATTAGGTATCTTCACGCCCATATCTCCGAAGGTGTTGGCAGAGGTACATCAAGTGCACACACGACTAGTCGAAGATACTTGGTGCCACAAATGTGATAGGTGGCAAGCCTATCGCCAACCGGGCACTTTCCAATCCCGGGCAACTTTGTGTTTCTCAGAAAACTGAAAAAACACTTTTATGTGCCCGATCCGGTAATTGAACCCAGGATCTCATATGGTCAAGGCCAACACTGGACCACTAGACCACAGAGGCAGAATTAGGTAAGGTTATAATACCATATACCCGAGGAGACTTAGCGTTAGATTAGACAATCATTTTTTTCAAAAATTGACGCAATATTTCAGCCTTGATGTTAATCATACCTCTCTTGCATTAATCTGAGTGATCCGTATATAAATGCCTTACCATTGAAACGCCACGCTGTATGAAGCCACCCTGTATGATGTTTAAAATGTTTCAATTATTTCATAATTTGAAATAAAACAACTTAGTCATCCAAAATGTTTATATTTGTTTACTACAATTTGTTTTTAATGAATTGTATACTTTTTAACGTCGGCACTATCACTTTCACTTATACTTGTAGTTCACACTTTATTATTAATACACTTAACTGGTTTCGCAATTTACAGCGTCATTAGGGATGTTTTACTTGATTAACTAAACAATAACAATAATTTCAATTTACTAAATACTAATGGAACCCGCCATTTTGGCATAAAACTTAACACTAACAGGGTTACCAACACAAATGTCTTACTTTGCCAAAAATAGGAAAACTATTAGTCATGTTGCGTATTTATTTTCAAAATATACGATTTTTAGTATTAATATAAATTAAGTGGTTGGAAAAAAAAATCTACATACTATGCCCATTCATTTTTTTATGTAAGAGAATAACAATAAGTGTAATTTCAAACTAATAAACAACTAATTTAAGTAGTTGGATACAACAAATTCTACATATTATGTACATTCATTTTTTATGTAAGTGAATAAATAAATGAATTTTTATGTCAAACTTAGAAACTACAAGTTGTATCAGAACAATTTTATATGACAATAATTATGTGAATTTGGTTAAATTATGTTTGTTACTACAAAATTGATCAGAGTAAATAATAGATTAAAATTTTGTTTTTGAATTGGATCAGTAGGGGCATAGGGTAAACAGATGCCGCTAATAATTTGATTAATTCGGCACCAATTATTATTAATAAAAAGTTGATATCTATATTGGTCACATCATTTTGAATAGCTACCTGATGTACACTGCAATTTATAAATGATGTATCCACATTAAATGCTCATAACATTTTACAGTGCACCATTATTAATTTTGAACTGATAACTAACTGTACATTAATAACCTTATAAATAATACAATGGCAAATTTGACGTTCAATTTTATGACCAGTTGATGGTCACATCTATCATCTACACATCCAACCGTGAAGCAATAATTCGTTCCCCCCTTTTAAAGAATTGAGTGGACCCCTTTTAAAGAATAAACCATCTAGTATTCTATCAGGCAGTTTGTAAAAGGTGAACGATTGGCTATATGTATCAATATCAATTTGACTACAAGGTATTAGTTCCGCAATGTCTTGTCTGAGTATATGGTACCGCCGCCTTACTTAGTCCTGCCCATAGACTAGTATATTATATATCGGGGTATGGTCCTGCCACAATAGAGTCAATGTTTGTCATTTTCGTGTTTCGGTTTGTGGATTAAGGTACCCGTTATACTTACTCAAGTGGCGTTAAAGCCTCGCCACACGAACGATAGGACCGCAACATTATAGTAATATATATCATGTTAAGCTCTATTTTTAATTTCCTTAATTTTCAAGGAAAATATTAATTGAAAAATAGCTACATTGTCTTAATTTGCATATACTGCTGCAACACATTTTCTACCAAAGTTTTGTGACGATACTCTACAGATGGCACCTATGTATTACCAATTCTTGATTACGGCAACCAAGTTCTAAGAAAACATAGCCTGCTACTGTCTCACTGGCCCGACCCGGCACCGGCTTGCTGGCGCCGGCATCGACATGCCGGTGTCGGCGCCGGCATGTCGTCAGCAGCAAGTCTCCGGCCCGGCATATTTATGCATGTGTTGTGTAGGTACACACGCACGCTTCCGTGTAGGCGTGCTCATGGCGTGATCACTCAACGTGCCCGCGCAATTTTCATTACTTAGTGCATGCGGAGGAATAACTAAATTATGTGTTTGTGTGTGCTATTTGTTTGTGAGTGAGTGTTGTGAGTGTGACATAAAATAACTGTCCTGTTTACAGGTATAACATAATTCATCTATGTATATTTGTATAGTTACATAGTACAAAAAAGATTATTATAAACAATAATAACTTCACGAGAATATAATAGTAATCTAATAAAGAAGTGAAAAGACTGAATACGATGATTTGATGATCTGAAAAGAAAAGAGACGTATTTTTATTCACTCATTATTATAAACTAATAATAATCCCCAGTTGAGTATATTTTTCGAAAATATAATTTAACGCTAATAATTTATTTGCCCGTACTTAATAATTTCTCATCGGCAAATAACACAATATTGGCAATAGTTATAAAGGCCTCGTATTTTTTATTTCATCTAAAGTAATGCTGGACAGTCATTTGAAATAAAAAAATCGTGGTGACTTTAAAATTAAAAATATGATTTGAAGGTTTGTACCAAAATACCTCAGAAAATTTTGAACTATATAGAATAAAAAAACTCTAAGCCGCTATGTTGTTCTATATCTAAAATTGAAAATACTTTGGAGTTCATTCAAGTAGTTGTAAAATCATTTTTTCTTGGAATTTAATGACCAAATATGACCCTATGTTACCAAAATTATTGCCAATTAACACTTAGAGTATTAAAAATTTGATTAATGTTACTCTCTTTACTCAGTTTAATTTTATAATAATTGCATTATGTACGCTAGTTTAATTCGACGAATCATTTATATAAACAAAATTCAATACTGATAGCTCGAGATTAAAAACGGGTTTGTTTGTTATTCATCATGATAAATGTCATCTTACTCGATGAACAGTGTAAATTAGATTATAAGGATATTAATCTAATAAGTGTCTTTTCTTTTTTGTTTTAAATATTGTCAACTTATGACCATCGTAAAAATCTGCTTTGAATAGAGAATTTCAAACTTTAGTAGTATCCATACTATTTTTATAAGCTCGAAAGTCTGATCATCTGTCTTTCCCGGCTAATCTACGGAACCGGTTTTATCGAAATTTGGGATGCAGATAATCTAAAATACAGGGTCAAACAAAGGATATTTTTTTAGAAATAAACCCCTGATATGTTGAAACGGGGAATAAAAGTTTGTAAGGAAAACTATATGGACGATGTGTTAATCTTGCTGTCGTCCATATTGCCGCTCTCGTACACCTAACACGAAGTTAATGGATTTTAACGGACCCAACAGAGACCTATATAGTAAGGTCCTTACAATTTTGAAAACAAGTAAGCACCTCATATAATAATTTGCACCACATCTAGGGTATTAACTTTGCAATTTTTTACGAAAAATTAAAAAAAGGGGGCATGACAAAAAAAATATGGGTTTCAACGGACCTAACAGGGTTTCTATTGATTACAGTCATTATCATTTTAAAAATTGTTAGATGGAGTGTTAACTTTACATAGGTCGGTTTTTCCATAATCTCTAAAATATACACGTTCTCCTGCACAAGTATTGTTCAAATAATTGAGAAATTGATAATTATTTATCGAGCGTATCCTGCAAGATTTGTATTTACTTTCAAGTATTGCTATGAAAGGCCGGGTTCCAAACAATTACATTTTTTTCAGTTACAATAAATATTATAGTTATATATAATGAAACTTACCGATACGAATGATTGGTATGAAAGCTCAATTATACCGAAACTGCGAATTATCACGGGTTTCTGAAAATATAACACTAACAATAAATTATTCATGTTAAAAACTTTTTGAAATAAAGAAAAAAAAGTATCTTCACGCCCATATCCACGAAGGGGTAGGCAGAGGTACAACAAGTGCACCTACGATTAGCCAAAGATACTTGGTCCCACAAATGTGATAGGTGGCAAGCCTATCGCCAACCGGGCACTTCAATCCCGGGCAACTTTGTGTTTCTCAGAGAACTGAAAAAACACTTTTTTTGTGCCCGACCCGGGAATCGAACCCGGGACCTCATGCGGTCAACGCCAACGTTGGACCGCTAGACCACAGAGGCGATCATAAAAGAAATTCAATTCATTCATTCAAATAAAGAAAAAAATTGATAAAAAAGATTTTTTTTTAAAATTAGGTTGAGATTGAAAACAAGCCAATGTCAAAAGCAGATTAAAAAAATACTTTTTTTCAGCATATAATTATGTTTTAGAAATAAATGCAATAAATGAGTTTTTATATCTCACTAGCTACACAGTGCAGCTCGCTATTTTATAACGGTGAATCCTGTGGTAACAACTAATTTTCCAGCTATTCTAGGTCATCGTCTACAAGTTACTTAAATTTCGCATTCACATTTATAACATTTAATATAGATCAAACAAGTTTTTTGGGGACTTGGTGACTTTTTTGGGTCAAGATAGTTTAAATTGATAACATTATATTAATATCTCCACATTACCCAAAACTGTACTGAATTTTTCTTTGTCAATCAACGAAATATTACAATTGATTGAAATTTAAGTGAAAAAAGACACCTTTTTTAATATATTATTTTGTCAAACATAACGTCCAAACAATTAAATCGATTTTCATGCGATTTGCGGATTCAGGTGAGGTTTTGAAAGAAAAAGAGCTGATAAGATTTTGTAATCAACCAGTACATTAATCAGGAAGTTATTTAATTTTCCTGAACTAAATCAGTTAAGTCAGGCGAAATTCAATCAAATGCCACAACAAACACTCACACATACACACAAAATACTGACGTAATCATGACTGTACGAGGAAAAGATTCTATCTCAAAACTAGATTTGGTGAAAACTCGATTTCAAAAAATCGGGAAAAAATTAGTAACTTCCTTTAGCGAAAAATTTAAACGATAATATAATTGCACAGCATAGTTGCTGTAGTTAAGGATGACAAAAATTAGCAATAATCAAATAAAAGTATAATATAATGACCGTTTTCTTCCCTGCATCTGCAATTTGCGATTGACCGTTTTTCAGCACGCATTGCCGGTTTTATCCCTCAAATAAGAAAAATGTTTATTTATTTATGATATACCTTATATTACATACTATGTAAGTACCTGGCTTTCATTAATCGCCATCAAAATCAACTTCCTGATTCTTATAGCGGCAGGTCCGTTACAGTGCTGCCAACCAGAGAAGTATATTGCAAATGGTAGCAAAGACGCCTGTAAAATACAGACGAATAAAAAACGTAATATTACAATCTCGATTCAATTCTCTACTTGCGAGATAGATAAACGCAGTGTTGTACAAAGATTCACGAGTTTAATATCAATATTACCGCAATAATTTTACATTTACGTAGTCAAGGTAATAAAAGCTTCAGACTTAACAGATTTGGTTAAGGTTGAAATTAGTAAGTTCAGTGTGGTTAGTTAGAAAGACGAATTACTTGCATTGTTTAAATGTGTTAAAAATATGACAATACTATATTTGTGTGCAAACGTGTTACGGCAGTTTTTTTATACGAGCTTCGGCTATGGGCCTTCTACTTGATATTTGTTCCGTGGTTAGTGGTACCATGACACTTTAAATCTTTGCCACTTCGACGTAGCTACTGTTAACCTAATATCTAATATAAAAAGGCTACATATACATCTGATTCTTCCCAAATCCGTTGTCATTTAGTGTGAAAAAGTAACAACCACATACGCACACACACACGCCTATACACACTCAAAAACACTCAACTTACTATTATGGGGAACAAAAATTATAAGAAATTATTCTTCAATGCGGGTGCATATTTTGATTACGCAATATTTGATTAGAAATTTTTAATAGTTTTATTTAATAGTGTTATTTATTATGTTATTTATTAGTAGTAAGAAATTTTAAGCTTGAGTGCAGATGGACGGACGGACGGTCATAAGTGAAACTATGAGCGCTTGTAGTTTACTTCAAAACCCTAATAAAAACGATATAAATAAATAACACTATTAAAAATTTCTAATCAAATATTGCATAGTCAAATATCGTTTTTATTAGGGTTTTGAAGTAAACTACAAGCGCTCATAGTTTCACTTATGACCGTCCGTCCGTCCATCTGCACTCAAGCTTAAAAATTCTTACTACTAGAAAGCTGTAATTTGGCATGAATGTAAATATTAGTCACGGTCACAAAATGGTAACATAAAATTTTGAAAAATATTTTTTAAGGTAGTTCGTATACATCTTTTAAAGTGGGAATGTTATTTTTTTCTCGTTTACCCCACAGTGTAGTGTCGTTGGATAGGTTTTCAAAAAATATTGTAGGTTTTTGAAAACTATTTTTTGAAAAGTGATGAGACACCCAAACCCTTTATTGAAAACCGCGGCAGACTTCGTCGCGGCCGCGGTCGCCGATGGCAAACATAGAAGGCCACGTCACGTCTTATCCGATCCTGATGATCCCATCACAATATACACTTCACAATTCACACACACACGCACACGCCAAATCGCCGCCGGCGGCGACCCGGCCCATTGATCGGTCCGCTAACACTCGAGACTCCGGTCAAGAGCCGTTGGCGAGTCGAAATCCTGATGCCACTTACTCTCCCACCAATCGTCAAGATTCTGCGCTAAGCTGAGGTCCGGTCTCACAGGAGACACCCTTAGGGCGGGCTCTTAGTCCACTTAACTTAAATTCTGGCTGAGCTCTTTGCTCGCCCCAAAAGCCCAATTTCGCAGTAGCGGTCATTTCGACCAACTGCTTAAGTTCATTTCGAAAAAAAAAAATATTTTTCGATTAAGGGGCTCGTTTGTGAAATATCAAGCTTTAAAAAGTTAATTTTATTTAGAGTGAATTGTTCGTCAACCCTTTGCCAGCTAAAAGGTTAATTTTTGGGGTGGGAAAAACTTCAAGGAAGCAGTGAATATAATAAAATTAAAAGGAATACTACCTTCTTTTTTACCGTCTTATTTTAGAAGGCTCTACAAGTTTTTGAGTAATAGACGACCAATTTATAAAATATAGTTTGGAAAAGTTTTTACAGACGCGTGGATATATCCGTCATTAAAGTTGAATAGGTTAAATGTTCATAGTTTTCCCCGTGTTGGTTCCTGACTCCTCTGAAGAATAGACCAATTGCTGTTCTGCCAAGCAGATCGTAAAAGGCGACCGATTGGCTATGCGAGTCACTTCCACCGTGGCTACTAGGTGGTAGAGTTCTGCATTGTCTCGCCCAGGTCTAGTACCACAGCTTTACCTATTCCTGCCGCGATAGCGATAGTGCTTGTCACTGTCATGTTCTGGTTTAGAGGGTAAGGTAGCCGGTAAACTTATGCACACAGGCAACCTCGGGACCTTCCATTGCGCGCGGCTCAACACGCACTTTACCAAAGTATTTCATAAATAAAATCAAATGAACGGTTGCTTAATAAATATATACTTACTTCAACAGTGATGTTACCACCATTGCACATCAGGAGTGCCGGACAAAACAATACTGCGGAAATTGTAGCCAAAGTATCGATTATATTCAAAAGAGTGTGTTCGGAGTTCTGTCAAAAATTGGGCATATTTTATATTAACGTAGTTTGGGGTGACGTCAACGACATTTAGTAAAATTTTGAAATAAAACACAATCGAAAATATAGTAGCAGAAAATATAGTAGTAGTATTTTATAGTCATGGTTTACTTTATTTTCTGTTTTTTTTTTGACAAATTTAAATGGCAAGGCTTTGGTTTGAAATGCAAATGCAAGACCTCAGTATTTCAACTATAAGACCCCTGGCGCGTGGCGTATATTAAATGTGCAGATGACGCGCATTTTAGGGTTTTTTTATATCATAAGATAGCAAACAAGCAGATAGGTCTTCCGATGGAAAGAGTCAACCATCGCCTATAGACACCAAAGGTGTTAATGGTGCATTGCTTTCTTGTAGCGAGGTCTATTGCCACATGCATAAGTTTACCGGCTACCTTACCCTCCAAACCGGAACACGACAGCGATAAGCACTACCACTATTGCGGCAGGAATAGGTAAAGCGGTGGCACCAGACCCGGGCGAGACAATGTGACAACTCTACCACCTAGTAAAAGACTTTTCGGTTTACCACGATTCATCGGTTGACCGGTTAGCTAAATTAATGCTGATTCCCATCGCCACATTTTAACGACTTGATAATGATTATCGACTTTTTCTAGCGATAACTGGAACCGAAAGATTCATGTGCTCATCCGAGGAACGGGAGTGGTAACGCACCACCCCGTTAAACACAAGCGTGACTTAAACCCGTTAAACAAAGGCGTGACTGTCATGTTTGCTATTCGTGTCGCTAAGCTCTAGGTCTAAACCTATTTGTTTTGGAGATTCGGTCACTGTAAGCTATCTGCAGGTATACCAGCCCCGCTTCTTTACCAGCCACACTATGACGACAGTGATGGTGACTGCTAATATGGTGTGCAGAGCATGTATTGGTGTATATCTAAATAAAAATGTTATTTATATACGTATAATTCCATCTTCATCCAGGTAAGGATTACAGTAAACTATATTCAGATTCAAAGTCCACTCTGCATAAAACGCACAATTAATTTATTTGCTTGAAGTAATTCATTCGTCGTAAAGTATTAAGTAACTATAACAATCGTTCTTTGTAAGCGCTATCGACTTTCACAGCTGTGTTTTGGATTCTAGTTTTCGTAATGTGCAATAATATATGATGTTTTAAATTCCACTCTTTACTTTAGGATTCTTGTGGATGGTTTCTAAAAACAAATTTTTAAACGAGATCCAGTGTATATAGTTCCCAGAAATGTCTGCTATTTAAATTTTCGGACAATGAATATTCGACCACATTTTCGTGTTGAGTTCCTTCGCAAGCTGTCGTACTTTTTTTATGTTTATAGTTTATATTTAAATGAAATATATTTATGATTATATAACTACTTTCATCTGATATCAAAGGTTTAGTTTTCAACATTACAACAAAATAAATTAATAAGATTTAGAAAACAAAAAATTGTATTTTTCAATTAATTTGTAATTAAATCAAAATTCAATACCTAGTTTTACCGACTTAATGTCTTTTATTCACAATCAAATAAAAATCTTAGATCATTCTTCATTTTATAATAGTAACAATAAATCAAATAATTTATCATCAAAAAGTCTTACTCCGAAACAAAGAAATGTTAGTGACAATTATTTAATGAAAAACATTTCACATTCGTCTAGTTCGACTTTTGATCAAAAATTACATTGTTTAAATTGTGAAGGAAGGAACCACATAATTTTCCGCTGTGCTCAATTTCGTAAATTGACCAGTGCTGAACGGGTTGGCCGTGCTAACCAATTAAAATTGTGCCACAATTGTCTCAAACCATCTCATAAAACTAGCGAGTGTAAAAACGAATATAAGTGTTTCATTTGTAAACAAAGGCACAACACCTTATTACATCTTGATAGTCGCGCGCGATTAGAACCCGCACATAATGTCTTAATGCCGTGCGCCGCGGGTATACATCCACCGCCGATTGCAGAAAGTTCGAGCGAAGCGACAGCGATGGCGTCATCCCTACATACGTATGATCGCAGTCATAATGCAGTAATTCTCGCAACCGCATTAGTACACGTTAAAGACGAGTTTAATTGTTATCAGCCTTGTCCCGCACTTATTGATTCCGGCGCTCAAAGTAATTTTATTTCCATTTCATATTTACAACGTTTAGGATTATCAACACGTAAATGTTATTATAATATTTTTGGACTCGCAGGCGAGAACGTAAAAAATTATGGCATGACTTCATGCACTATTAAACCTCGACATAATAACAACCCAATCTTTAATATAGATGCCGTAGTCCTAAATAAAATTACTTGCGACTTGCCAACAGTCAAAATTCCAAAAAATATAGTTTCGGAATACCGCGATTTATTTTTAGCTGATCCGAATTTCGATAAAAAATCACCAATTGATATTATTTTAGCTAGTGATGTCTTTCCCTTTATTTATGATGGAAAGAAATTAATATTAAATCCCCATGCGCCTGTAGCTATGGGGAGTGTATTCGGTTACATTATAACAGGAAAACTTACGATGCAAGTTCAGAACGACATTTGTGATGTCAAAGAGTTATCTTCAGCGGCCTCTCTTGTGTCGTACACAACAGAGGAAAATCACCTCAATGACACTCTCAAACGTTTTTGGGAAGTGGAATCGGAGCCGTGCTCAATTCCCGTAAGTCCCTCCCGTAAGTTGGAGTGTTTACTCCAAAAATCACACAATTATTATTATTATATATTATAATCTATCATATCCTCTTGCTTACATTCTACATATACATTTACAAAATCTACTTTACTCTCATATGTATATAATGATGTAAAAGACAAATATGTATGTTACGTTATTTGTTTGAAAATATTTGGTATCAAAATTGGAGTAAAATTAATGTCCTTCATAGGTAATAGTAATCCTACAACATTGAAATAGTTAGGCACTACCGTACTATTTGGTTCCAACAATTATTATGAAGGCAACAATCACCAACAATCCCACAAATAATACACAATCTATATATATAATATACCGAATGCAATACTGCCATTCTTAAAATGCTAATAATTCATTATTTTTTTGCCTATCCATGTATTTCGTTGTCATATGATGGCTAAAATAGTTATCAGTAGAATATTTACGGATTTGTTTTTGTGCATTTTTTGTATCCAGATCAAATACCAAAATTTATTGTAAGATCAAATTCCTACATAAACGTTTTCATAACTATCATACCTTGCTAATTAGATTAAATATCTGCTTTATAAATGTACATAATTGACTGCATACAAGTTTAGATGTGAAATAATTAAAATTTGTACTCTATTAGAACTATTAAAGTAGTAGTTAGACATCTATTAGATATTTCTGTTTTTTGAAACTTACTCACATATGTAGATTTGTGCAGATGTTGAACACTTCACAATAAACCTCTATATTTTGAAGGCTAAAATATACTATTTAGGTACAAATAAAATTAGTGCCCATAAAATAAAAGAGCCAGATACCTACTTCATATTAATTATAATATGAAAATATTTTGTAGGGAAATATTTTATGTCATTAGATTTATCTTATACAAAGCCAGAGTTAATTAATTTGCTGCAACTATAATGGTACGCTGCACGACATAACGGTAAATTGCAAATACCACAAACGTTGCAACAACTGATAAATATAGCAACGACTAAATATTATATCTGCAAGTAAATTAACAAAATAAAATGGCAGGAATCGGTATAGTAGTCGTGACCATATAACATCGTTTAAAGGAAGTATCATAGCAGCAACCAATAATAATATAGGAACAAAATAAATAATTAAAAAACAATTATCTTTAATGTATTTTAATTCTTATAAAACAATATTAATATTATAGTAATCTAATAAAGAATTGAAAATACTGAATACGATGATTTAATGATCTGAAACCAAAAAACACAATACTATAAAATTTTATATATTGACAAAACATCGCTTCAAAATCGCAACCCGGTTCAAGGAAAATAGTTGTTACGGTTTATTCTATTCAATGAAAATCTTAGTAGTCTTTTGATATCTCCTAATGTCGTTTTATGTAGCCACACCTAGTGTAAAGCTTTCGGTCCCGGTTGAAGCAAAAAATGAAACTAAAGTTATTAAAGTTAGTAAACGGTAGTATTTAAATGATCGATTAAATAGTATATAAATGCTAATTATGGCGTACTTACTGAAATACCAAGTGAGCGAAAGGCTGAGAGCGAACATACATACGAATAGAAACAATATTACCTCAAATAGTATTAGATTATCGAACAATTTTATTGTCGCCGCTCACAAACACATCCCAAGACTGTATTTTTCGAAACGATTCGTGTATTAACTCAAACACGTTATATAATCACTCAGTATTATTTTCACCCATTCAGTATTTTTTTTTATTAATTCGGTATTTAATTCGGACACTTGATTTTTTTGTTGCTAGCTTAGATTAACTGTTGCCCACTATTAGTAGCTCATTTCACTAATTTTTATTCACTCATTAATAATCGCCAGTTGAGTATATTTTTCGCAAACAAAATTTAACGCCGCTTGATTTAGTATTAAAGTATCTAATTTACAGTCATCCATTTATTGTTTATTCGCCCATTTAATAATTCCCCATTAGAAAATAACACAATATTAGCAACAGTTATAAAATGCCAATGTATTGCTGAACAGATATTCAAAATAAAAAAAACGTGACGGCCATGAAACTAACCATGAAAAAATGCTTTGAAGGTTAAAATATTTAAAGATTTTGTATTGAACATTTAACAATATTACAAGAATAATATGTAGTTCGTAAACAAATGCTTTAGTTACAAAACTGTGTTGCAGCCGTTTACGCCTTCTCCGAAACAGGAAGTATGTTCTAAAACATTTGTACACCTTAAAGTAAGCATTATTTAATATTTTATAATTTATTTAGCCTAACGTTATAAAATAATTCACGAATATAGAGAGTGAATGCAGCTAATCTCTCTTTACTTAATATTTACTACAATTGATGTACTACCTAGTGCCTACAACTAGGCTGAAAGATTTGTACCAAAATACCGAAGATAACTATTTTTAACGATATAGAATAAATTGCTATTGGGTATAATTAAGAACGTACGAAAATTTTTAAACTGTCATGTTGTGTCTAAAATTGAAAATACTTTGGAGCATATCCCAGTGATTGTAAAAATATTTTTGTTTAAAATTTTATAACCATAATATGATCGTATGTTACCATAATTATTGTAAATTAATACTATTAACGCTAAAGATTTAATTAATGTTACTCTTTTTACACAGTTTAGTTTTATAATAATTGTAAGATGTACGCTAGCTAGTTTATGTAAATAAATTTTAATACTGAGCTCGAGATTACAAACGATCTAGCTATTTAATGTGATAAATCTCATCTTACTTGATGAAAAGTATAAATTTGATTATAAGTATACTAATCTGATAAGAGTCTGTTCGCTTTTGTTTCCAAAATTCTCCAGTTATAATCATCCTCAAAATCTGCTTTGAATAGAGAATTCCAAACTTTAGTAGTATCCATACTATTATTATAAATGCGATTGTCTGTTGATAAGTTTGTCTCTCTATTACGCTTTCACGGCTAACGTACAGAACCGATTTTAATAAAATTTGGAATGCAGATAGTTTAAGATCAAGGGTTTAAACAAGGGAAGATCAAGGGATCAAGGGTTTAGACATCTTGCATGTTGTCCATATTGCGGCCGCTCTCAAGGGCCTAACATAAAGTTAATGGATTATAACGGACCTAATGGAAACATGTAAGGTCCCTTTTATTTTAAAAATGAGTAAGCACCTCATATAATAATTTTCACCCCATCTAGAGTGTTAACTTTGCAATTTTTTTATGAAAAATTAAAAAAAAATACAAACAAACAAAAGGGGACCAAACAAAAAATTATGAGACCTTAACGGACCTAACAAGGACCTATTGATTACAGTTATTATCATTTTAAAATCGTTAGGTAGGGTGCATACTACTAACTTTACATGGATCGGTTTTTTACATATTATTATCTTTAAAATATATTCTGTAACCGTTCTTTTGCATGATCACTGTTCAAATAATTGACAAAATGATAGTTATTTATCATGCATATACTGTATGATTCGTATTTACCCTCAAATATTGTAATGGAGAACCGGGTCCCAAACAATTATATATGTTTTCCAGTTATAATAAATATTATAGTTTTATATAATAGAACTTACCGATAAAAACGATTGGTATGAAAGCTCAATGACACCGAAACTGCGAATTATCACGGGTTTCTGAAAACATAACACCAACAATAAATTTAATTCACAATAAAAACTTTTTGTCATAAAGAAAAAAATTTGAGTAAAAAATCTGTTTTAAAAGATAATGTTAAGATTGAAAACAAGCCAATGCCAAAATTTTATTTTTTTTAAAGTTTTTAAGCTATGCCTAGCACGTGATCAATTCTAAAATAAATATATCGCCGCTCATGAACATCGGCAATACCAGGGGTCAGCAGTTGAGTTGCCGGCCTTTTAAAAATGCGTAAGCTCTTTTCTTGAAGGTCCCCAAGTCCTATCCGTTCGGAAATACCCCCGCCCGTAATCAGTTCCACGAAGGAGTAGTGCGAGACAGTACCAACAAAAGCGCGTGCTTGTGGATTTCCAGACATCGAGGTGGAGAGGATAGAAGTTTAAATTGTGACGCGATGTCCGATTATGGAATTTAGCGCCAAGAATTAATCCAATCAACTCGCCGTAACACTCCCCATGACAAATGCGATAAAAGATGCATAGCGAACCTACATCTCTGCGTAACGCCAAAGAGTCAAGCTGATCAGAAATAGCCTGGTCGTCGACGATTCAAACCGCTCTACTTTGAATGCGGTCAAGAGAAAGAAGCTGGTTTTGAGGAGCACCGGCCCAGAGGTGAGAATAGTGCTCCATGCTCCATATGAGGTCGAATTTGGGTCTTGTAAATTTGGAGGCGATGGGCTGACATGAAATACTGCTTTGCTCTGCTGAGTACACCAAGCTTTCTGGAGGCTAGTTTATTCTTTCCTTCCTAATGACCGCAGAACTGAACGTTGCTTGATATGTCGACTTCCAGAATTCCAATACTGGCTGAGGCTGTAAGAAGTGTATTCTCAAATCGAGGTGTCGTAACAAATTGTATCTTTTTGCAGCGAACGCGCAAAGCTGCATCTTCTTGGGGTTAAATATAACAAGGTTTTGACGACCCCATTCCAAGACATCGGCAAGTTGATTCTCGACTTCAGATATGAGCTTGTTCCGGCTTTCTTCAATATGCTTCCGAGAAATACCGCTACGGCCGAAGTTTGTAGCATCACCATCATGTTGTAATACATACATATCGATACCAGCAATTTACACTACGCCAAGTCGATTTTTGACCATTTTTCGTTTTTAATGCCAATATTATTATTTTTTAATCGTTTATAAACTCATTTTTTCAAAATGAAAAAGTTTTGGATTATACAAAACGCTAATTGTACTTTTTTGCATTTGCACGATATATAACTCGCCAACTAGGATAAGCTGAACTTACTCGGGGCGCGGGTGGGATGTTCGATCGTTTACACAAGTCTAATTACTAATTCCACCAAAACTATCTTAGCTTAGGACAGTCTTTAGTGACATGTTGTGACATTCTTTTTATTTAAGACAAGAAGTCACAGCATACTACTTAGAATTTTTCTAAGCTAAGACAATAATAGTGCAATAATTGGCCATAAGGCGGCCCCTAGACCTAAAATAATATTGCGCAATATTACGTATTGTGCAATATTATTGACCGTTTAGAGTTAATATTGACGTATGCACAATGACTGAACGAAAGTTTGAGCGAGTTTAATTTTTATTGTACAATATTTTTTTCTTGCACTGTGTAGGTTTAATATTGCACAATATTTTTCACTTCTGAGCTTGGAACGGTCGTAGTCGGTCAGTCGCGGTGTTTAATATATGGTTTTGTCGTAAATTTAAGCAAAATGGCGAGCAAGAAATTTTCGTCATTTCGCAGTAATTTTATTCATCTTGTTAGTTTAATAGTTCATTACTAGAATGTACCAAAATTTCGACCACTGGCCGAAATTTGACACTGGGTCGAAATTGAGCATGTGACCAAAATACGTCATTCCGTCGAATTTCGACATTCGATTGAAATTTAACTTCGGCCGAAACTCAACATTTGGCCGAAATTCAACATTCAGGCCAATTCAATATAAGTGTTGAACGAAACAAAACCATTCAATTAAAGATGAAGAACGGGAGTTTTTACTTGAGTGTATAGAATTGTATATTTTTTTAACAAAATCACCAGCATGGTTGCCGCCAAAACTTCGTCGTCAGACATGTTACTCGCACGAAAATATTGATCAGACTGGTTTGTCAATTTTATTGAGTGAATTTATGGATCGTCTCGAAACAAAGGGGTATTCAATATTATTGCACAATAAAAGTATTGCGCAATATTATTGTAGGTCTGTGGGACACCTAAGACCAATTGTCTGTGTTTACTGTGATCGCACGATTAATTCGTTTAAATGTTTAAAGACGTCTTAACTGTAGGTTACGGTTTTTGTATAGTTCTAGTTAGTGTTGTAAGTGTGATTTATAATTATAAATACAAACATGTTCCAAAAACGAGCTCAGTATTTAGTGAAATAAAGTAGGTAAACCTATAATAGCTGCAAATCAATTTAATATTAACATTTGTCATCGCTTCATGGAAATGGGTCACACCCAAAATGCGGACGACTCAGTATATGCTCGAATTGATGAATGGTATACCCAAGGAACTTATATAATTGGAATTACTACGAAGCAATATTTGAAAAATAAAAATGTACTTTATTTCGTTATTCATAAAGTTGACATTTGTTTCTTACTTAACAGAGGGGAAAAACGTTCTGAGCAAGACAACGACATGAGTGGATGTTGTCCCTTTCTTACAATTGCCAGTGTTAAAATAAAACTGCTGATGGTAGATTTTTATATATTCGGTAATCGTTAAATCCCTTTTATTCATACACGTTGATAAATACATTAGCATAAAATGTATTGTAAATAACATAGTGAGTTCTAAAATGTGCTTATTTTAATTATTACGTAATTACTTATGCAATGCAAAGCTGTTTCTCAAATTAGTAGAATTACTTAGTAGTAATTTGCGAACTATGCATGGCCGCACTTATATATGGCGATTGGCGCTTTATTTAGTAGAAAGAGACACACTCCACTCATGTCGTGGTACTCTTCGGAACGATTTTGAAGCCCATGTGGACATTCCAGGTAGAATGTAACTTCCTTGGGTATACCTTAGGTGGGCCAAAGTCAATATTAGTAATTTCCTTTAGCGGGAAGTTAAATAATAATAAGCATAATTTTTTTTCGAGTAAAGTTGAGGTTGACGAAAATTAGCAATTAATCGAATAAAAGTAAAAATGTTGTGACCGTTTTCAAATGCAGGGATCTGTAATTTCTTACATTAAAAATTAAAAATAAATATCTAAGGGGATTTAAAAAAAATATGGGACCTTAACGGACCTAAAGACCTAAAGAACTATCGATTATGTATATACATATATTGTTAAATATATATTTGTTTGAAAATAAATTCATCTATACATATAATAAAATCGTAAGAAAGTCAAAACTTTACATTGAATATTTTTTTTTTAAAAATACATAGGCCGTGCTCTATAATCGATATCGAAGCCAAAAATATAGTTTTTATAATTTTTGTCTGTTTGTCTGTTTGTCTATTTGTCTATTTGTCTGTTTGTCTGTTTGTCTGTTTGTCTGTTTGTCTGTTTGTCTGTTTGTCTGTTTGTCTGTTTGTCTGTTTGTCTGTTTGTCTGTTTGTCTGTTTGTCTGTTTGTCTGTTTGTCTGTTTGTCTGTTTGTCTGTTTGTCTGTTTGTCTGTTTGTCTGTTTGTCTGTTTGTCTGTTTGTCTGTTTGTCTGTTTGTCTGTTTGTCTGTTTGTCTGTTTGTCTGTTTGTCTGTTTGTCTGTTTGTCTGTTTGTCTGTTTGTCTGTTTGTCTGTTTGTCTGTTTGTCTGTTTGTCTGTTTGTCTGTTTGTCTGTTTGTCTGTTTGTCTGTTTGTCTGTTTGTCTGTTTGTCTGTTTGTCTGTTTGTCTGTTTGTCTGTTTGTCTGTTTGTCTGTTTGTCTGTTTGTCTGTTTGTCTGTTTGTCTGTTTGTCTGTTTGTCTGTCTGTCTGTCTGTCTGTCTGTCTGTCTGTCTGTCTGTCTGTCTGTCTGTCTGTCTGTCTGTCTGTCTGTCTGTCTGTCTGTCTGTCTGTCTGTCTGTCTGTCTGTCTGTCTGTCTGTCTGTCTGTCTGTCTGTCTGTCTGTCTGTCTGTCTGTCTGTCTGTCTGTCTGTCTGTCTGTCTGTCTGTCTGTCTGTCTGTCTGTCTGTCTGTCTGTCTGTCTGTCTGTCTGTCTGTCTGTCTGTCTGTCTGTCTGTCTGTCTGTCTGTCTGTCTGTTTGTCTGTTTGTCTGTTTGTCTGTTTGTCTGTTTGTCTGTTTGTCTGTTTGTCTGTTTGTCTGTTTGTCTGTTTGTCTGTTTGTCTGTTTGTCTGTTTGTCTGTTTGTCTGTTTGTCTGTTTGTCTGTTTGTCTGTTTGTCTGTTTGTCTGTTTGTCTGTTTGTCTGTTTGTCTGTTTGTCTGTTTGTATTTTTGTCTGTTTGTCTGTTTGTCTGTTTGTCTGTATGTATGTCCGGGGTAAACTCAAAAACTACTGCATGGATTTACTTCAAATTTTGTATGAATATTACTAACAGGTCGGTTCAACATATACGCTACATATTATCACGCTATCATCTACGGGGGAGGAGCAGTACGGAGTAAACGAAGTCCGCGCGGACGAAGTCGCAGGCAACAGCTAGTATAAAATAGTCATAAATGTTTCATTAACAAAGCTTTTCATGCAGTAACAACTAGGATTGATCGTTTTACAGCACGCATTGCCGGTTTTCTCCTTCAAGTAAGAAAAATGTTTATACATTTCTGATGTACCTTACATTATAATATGTACCTGGCTTTCATTAAGCGCAATCAAAATCAACTTCTTGATTCTAATAGCGGCAGATCCGTGACTGTGCTGCCAACCAGAGAAGTATATTGCTGACGGTAGCAAAGATGCCTGCAAAATACAGAAGTTAAAAAAATGTAATATTTCAGTCCTTTACTTGCCAGACTGATAAAAGTAGTATTCTGCAACGATTTACGGATTTAATACCAACATTAACGCAATCGTTTTACATATATCTATTAACGTTATTGACATCATGATCACGACATGACGATCACGATCATGACACACATATGATCATGATTGGTTTTAGACAGTGATACAATTAATGTCACAGAAAAAATATCAAACAGAAGTAGCAAGTACGTGGGGCAACCGTAGTACTAAGCGCAGCTCAGCGTAGTAATAAATTGACGCCCCCATCTAAGACGTCAATCGTGCTCCGTCAGTATCTACGATTTTGTTTAAAAAACAAAAACAATCATGCCGTATTTTTGGAGTTTAAAAATGATAGCCGGGTCAAAAATGTATGCAAAGGAAACACACGTAGCATCGCAAGTCGTATTCTATTTTTAAATTTCGAATAAATTTTGAAATTAAAACCAATATTAGCACAACGAGAAAAAAAGATTTAATGGAAATCAACTTTAACTCATTATGATAAGATTAATTTTTGTTTAAACTTTTTATAAATTTTTCGAAGTTACCGTCTACGCGGCGAAGTGCTACTCAGTCAGGGTAATAATAGTTCCAGCCTTAATACATTGGACTAAAGTTGAAATTAGTAAGTTCAGAGTGGTAAGTTGGAAATACGAATCACATGCATTGCTTCAGTGTGTTACAAATATGAAAATACCACGTTTGTGTGCAATCGTGTTACGGCGGTTTTCTTCTACGAGCTCCGGCTATGAACCGTCTACTTGATATTTGTTCGTGGTTAGTGTAGCCATGAGACTGTACATCTTTGCCACTTCTTCGTACCTAATTTGTAAACCTTATATCTAATATAAAACAGGCTACCTACATATCTTTCCCTCTAAATTCATAAAGTCATTTAATGTAAAGAAGTAACAAATACATACGCGCACACACACGTATATACACACTCAAATACACACAAAACATTCACACTTACTTATTATAAGGAACAAAAATTATAAGGAACTGTACTTTAATTTGCGGGTACATATTTTGAGTATACAATATTTAATCAGAAGTTTTCAAAAGTGTTATTGATTTGTATCGTTTTCATTAGGGTTCTGAAGAAAACTAGAAACTCTTATAGTTTCGCTATGTCCGTACATCTGTCCATCCGCCCAATAGCTCAAAAATTTTTAGTACTAGAAAGCTGTAATTACAGCTTTCTAGTACTAAAATTTTTTTGGCATGAATACACATATTAGTCGCGGCAAAAAAGTGGTTACATATAATTTATACTTTCCATCGTCGGCACTTGGAGAAACTCCGTCATAGTTATTGTTTTAAATTTTACACTTGTACTGTTTCACAATCATGAATTGTGAAACAGTACAAGTGTAAAATTTAAAACAATAATTAAAGTGGTTACATAAAATTTTTAAAATTTTTTTTAGAGTAACTCATCTATTAAAGTGAGAATGTTAATTTTTTGCTTGTTTACCTCATAATGTGGGGTATCGTTGGATAGATTTTTAAAAAATATTGTAGATTTATAAAAAACAATTTTTCCGATTAAGGGACTCGTTTGTGAAATATTAAGCTTTAAAGTGCTAATTTTTGCTAGAGTCAATTGCCCTCTCCTCTCTGCCAGCTAAACGGTTGGTTTTGGGGGTGACAAAAAATTATGACAGTATTAAATATAATTAAGTCAAAGGAAAACTGTCACGGTTTGAAGGCTCTACAAGTTTTTAAGCAAGAGACGATCAACTTATAAAATGTAGTTTAGAGAAGTTTTTACAGGCGTGGTGCGGATATATCCATCTTTGATGTTAAATAGGTTAAATGTTCATAGTATGAAACAATAAAAACATTCTTCTTAGTCCGCATTATTGTGATGGAAACTTCGGACCCTTATCTTGCGCGTGGCCCTTCACGCACTTTACCGATTTATTTTATAAATCAAATCAAATGAATAGTTGTTTAAAAAAATATAAATCAAATCAAATTAATAGTTGTTTAAAAAAAATACTTACTTCAATAGTGATATCACCAGCATTGCACATCACGAATCCAGGACAAGACAATACTGCGGAAATGGTAGCCAAAGTAGCGAGTATGTTCAGGAGAGTATGTTCAGAGTTCTGTCAAAAATTAGGCATACTTTATATTAATGTAGTTCGGGGTGACGTCGACAACATTTAGTAAAGTTTTGAAATAAAACACAATCGAAAATTTATAGTCTTTTATGGTCATGCTTTATTATGTTTTATGTTTTTGTTTGACAGACTTAAATGGTAAAGCTTGTTGGTCGGAAACGCAGACGCACGGATCCTAGTATTTTAGCTGGTACTATTAGCTGTTTCCCATTTTCCTAATGTCTTCCAAAATGAGTTTATTTTGCTACTTTGTCGCATATCGCACCTCTGCTTAAATAGTGTCACAATTCAAAAAATCGTAAAAATCACTTATTGTACCATTCGTATCGTATTATGCCATAGTTTTATCTCGAATGGTGATCTTCTACTATTTTCAATGATTTGATACTATATGGCATAAATGACGTTAGTGGCGTTGGCCGGAAAAGCGAAAAAATAGGCAGGAGCAACTTTAAACCCCTTTTACTCGAGTATCGTTTTTTTTGACTTGTGACACTATTTGAGCAGAGGTGCGATATATTTACATAAGTAGTGATTCGAGCAATCGTCCGACATGCAGTAAATTACTTCTAGAATATAATATTTCAATTCTATAGATTAATTGTAGTGTAGGCAGTGTAAAAACCGAACGTCTATAGACTTTCCAGTTTACCACGATTCGTCGGTTTGTCGGTTGCCGAAAGGAGTGGTGATCCCCATCGCCGCATTTTACCGAT
The DNA here is from genome assembly GCA_036924255.1 of Apodemia mormo. Lineage (NCBI taxonomy): Eukaryota > Metazoa > Arthropoda > Insecta > Lepidoptera > Riodinidae > Apodemia > Apodemia mormo. The sequence goes on along the minus strand of JAUPFN010000009.1, from coordinate 8,285,602 downwards.
CTGATAACGATTATCGACTACTTTTATCGATAACCAGGACCGAAGGCTTCATGTGCTCATCCGAGGTACGGGAGTGATAACACACCACCACGCTAGACTCTGAGCTGCTCCTGAGTTTTTGTATTTTCGGGAAAACTTTGGGAGAAACTCAATAACATTTATGCTCGACCCGATCAAATCCGGGATCTCATGATCTGAGTCGAATATGTTAACCCCTAGACCACGAGGCAGTCAAAGTAATCGCCCCTGAAGACTAGTGGTCCGATATTGGTGTTGACCAGATGAGGTTCCAGGTTCGATTATTGGTTTAGCCAATTGAATAATGTATTTTTTCAATTTTTTTATAAAACTAACGTTGCCCGGATTGGATAAACCCGGTTGGCGATAGGCTTACCATCTATCACATTGTGGGTTTATTTTCGTCTAATCGTGGGTGCACTATTTGTACTGCCTACTACTTCGGGGATACGGGCGTAAAGATACATATGTAAAGAACTGCATCGCTTTGCCCAGGATTCGTTTCAGCAGATTTACTTAAATGCCGTAATGGCGCTAGTACTTTTCACTATCGTTTTCTCATAATATGTAGGATAGGTGAGATAAAGTAGCTGTTGATTTCTAACAGGAACAAACATTTATGTGATGAGCATAGATATTTGTATTTCTTGATTTTGGTCAAACAAAAAATATTAATTATTTAAAGAGAGCCAACCTGCGTGAATTTTCGATACAACTTTGTCTAATATAGAGAGCTATATTTAGGAGACGGTAATTAAAACTTGTTTATGTGTATGTGTGTGATTTAGTGACATTTGCATGGGTTTTATTATTTTTATTACTTTTGTTCAATTTCCAGAAATCTCAAGATTTGAAATAGGTACATAGAAATCAGAAAAACAAACTAGAAGATTTCTTAAACTTGGCCTTATAATTATAATTATGTGAAATAGCTTATGTAGCGATTGTGATTGCTTGAACTGCTACAGTATTACTATCATCTAATATCAAAGGAGTCCTAACAATTTATAAGTGGTAAGTTAATATTTTATATTATATATATAGTTAATATTTAAATGTAATTTAGGTTTACTTTTTTACATTACAACAAAATAAATTAATAAAAAGTATCTTCACGCCCGTATCTCCGAAAGGGTAGGCAGAGGTACAACCAGTGCACCCACGATTAGCCGAAGATACTTGGTCCCACAATGTGATAGGTGGCAAGCCTATCGCCAACCAGACACTTTCCAATCCCTGGCAATGTTGTTTTTATCAGAAAACTTAAAAAACACATTTGTTTTTAATTGCCCGACCCAGGAATCGAACCCGGGACCTCATGTGGTCCACTCCGACACCGGATCACTACACCACAAAGGCGATAAATTAATAAGACTTCGAAAACAGATTTTGGATTGAATTAAGTATTTAAAATCTATTTTCTAAGGGCTTTTTTATTTTATTTTATATCATAAGATAGCAAACAAGCATATGGGTCTCCTAATGGAAAGAGTCAACCATCGCCTATAGACACCAAAGATGTTAATGGTGTGTTGCTATCTTGTGGCGAGGTCTATTGTCATATGCGTAAGTTTACCAGCTACATTAACCTCCAAACCGGAACACGACACCGACAAGCACTGACGCTATTACGGCAGACATAGGTAAGGCGGCGGTACCAGACCCGGGCGAGACCATGCAGAACTAGTAGAACCTAGTAGCCACGATGGTAGCGGCTTGTACAGCCAACCGGTCGCCTTTTACGACCTGCCTGGCAGAACTGCGGTTGACCTATTTATATTCTTTACAGGATCCCGGGACCAACACGGCGGCTTACTTTCATCATTTCACACGTCGATATTTCTGTTCTTTTCAACACTAGGCTTGTAGGAAAAATATTCACAAAGTCAGAGGGCGTAGTCAACTTGACATCAAACAAAAAGATTGGGCGCATTTTCTGTGGGCGTAACAAATATCCACAAAATAGCAGTTAAATTAACAAACCAACTAGATGGAATCACAAGATAAAAGGAAAAGAAAGGAGAAGAAAATACATTAGCAAATGCAACATGCAACGGCGATATCTGAAATTATTTAGAAGTTTGAATTTACTTTTTGTTTATACCCTTCAAAATGTAAAGGCAAAGGTCGACCACTGTAAACAGTCAATCACAAACTGCTCATAGGTTCACAGAATATAAGTGGGTGTGGGCAGCTCCTGGTTTTGGTATTTATGTATAGAACATTATTTATATGTATATTATTTTTATGTATTAGACACAAATAACAAAATTGCTTACTTCGGGGTTAGATCGATTAGTATAATTTATGCAAGGATAATATTATTGTGTATTAATTATTATTAATACGTACCACCATCTGGAGCATTAACATACATAAAACAGCTGAGTTAATTAAAATTAGTCCATTGAATACTACGCCGCATGTCAAAGCACATGTTTTTACACACCTAAAACACAAAACATCAATTAAATATAACCTATAAACTACATATATTTTCAAAAGATATTCATTGCAGAACTTATTTAGCTTCATGACAATGGAATCATTTATATAAAATTATACATTATATATATTGTAAGGGTCATCATGCAGCAGACTAATCTAATTTTTAATTTAAACCTTTAAACGAGCAATTCTTGTATATAAATAATTGGAATCTCGAAATCGGCTCCAACGATTTTCATGAATGTCACAAATTAGGGGTTTTTCGGGTCAAGGAATCGATTTATCAAGGTTAAGTTGTGTGTATGTGAAAAACCGAGCATAGCTCGGTCAACCAGGTACAGAAAAAAAAATTATACATTCTATAGGAATCGATTTATCAAGGTTCAAGGTCCAAGAAAAGATCGGTTCCAAAAATATGTGAAAAACCGAGCAAAGCTCGGTCAACCAGATATTTATTCTTAAATTGAGAAATATACTTGAAACTTCGTGTGTGACTTCCTTTTGATGAGTATAACAAACTTTATATCTATGACTTTTTTCGAAAGCGCTGCATTTTTTCAAATAAGCACGACCAAAATTTGCCAAATTCATAAGTTTTATTGCTTCATAGAAAAAAGTATTTTATTTTCAAAAATAATTTAATGATGAGTAGTTCAAAAAATATCCGAAAAGATTACTGAACCAGTGAGCGAACCCACCACGAAAATGTCACACACATTTATGTTCATTTTTGCTGAATTGTTTAATAATATAATATATAATCAAGTAGCCACAGTGTATGAAAAATTCGTCGTCGTCGTTGCGTGGTTTCAGATCCATAGTTTATGTGTGACGTTAATAATATATATTTTGTCTAAACAAATACTCATGATTAAAGAGAAATGTACAATTAAACTCACCATAATGTTTCAGCATGTAATCTTATACCATTTTTAAGCGACTGTTCGTAAAGTTCTTCTTTTTGTTCCTGATCCAAATCTGAATTAACATCGCTAAATATATTGCCAAGACTTTTGAAATAACTCTGTAAATTCTTGTACTGATGATTTAATGCGATCAGAACTGATATAGCTAATACCAATACGCCGGTCATCCTTACCACCAATGCCCACCAGATAAAATAGATTATAACTCTGACGATGTTTGCAGACACACTGTAATCTGTTGTTTTTGGCCAGATCGTGATTACTGTTGTAAATGTTCCTTCTAAAATAATTAAAAATTACTTATGAAACAAGAAAACATAGCGTTTATCATGTGTAAATTCAAGCTGATAGGAGTGTTACAGTAGTTTATCCAGTATCTCATTATCTTCCTTAAGATGTTAAAAATAGAACTATAGATTTAACATTTACCAAAGTATCTCACCAATTTGATCGCCTTGTTTGACCCTGACTCCGCTATCGGCAAGGCATGTATTAGATTTCCGATAGATACTAACATTTTGTAGAACTATTATTCCTACGCTTAGATCAACACAAATGACGATAGTTATATATAAAAATCTTGACCATAATTTTTTAAGTGTATCCTGTAGGTTACTGTTGGCTTTTTTATATATGTCATAAGATAGCAAACAAGCAGATGGGTCTCCTGATGGAAAAAGTCAACCATCGCCTATAGACACCAAAAATGTTAATGGCGCGTAGTAATATTCATGCAAAATTTGAAGTAAATACATGCAGTACTTTTTGAGTTTACCCCGGACATACATACAAACAAACAGACAAACAGACAAAAATTCTAAAAACTATATTTTTGGCTTCGGTATCGATTGTAGATCACGCCCCAAGTATTCTTTAAAAAAATATTCAATGTACAGTTTTGACTTTCCTACGATTTTATTATATGTATAGATATGAGCTAACTGAGTGAGAATACTTATTACAAGTACTTTGTATTCGCTATTGGTTTGGTTACATTTGATTTGCCCGGTCCCTATATCTGCAAAACGACTCGTTTTAGTGACAAATAGTAGGATTTTCTACGAGGCGTAAGCTAAAACTGTTCCTAAAAAGCACGACTCTTATGTCAAATTACCAAAGGTTCGTTGCTAACGGGTGGGAGGGCTGCCAGTTAAGGTTTTACTGTGTATTGTATGGAAATGACAGATTGGTATGTCCCTATAAAAAATATAATGTATTAATCTGTCAAAATTTCATCATCCGTCATTCGTATAGCTACCCCCGGATTTCGGCCGGTTGAACAATAATGTAAAAAATATTTAGCGTGAATTTACCACTTCAAGCTCAGAAAGTGACACGGAAATGCTTTACATATTATCAGACTGGTATGTGACGTCTAGTTCCGACGAAAAATCAACAATCAGAGTATAAAGGAAAGAGTGGAAACTACATATAATTCCAGCTGCGGTTTCAGCTTGATATAACGGCAGAAGAGCAATTATTGTCTGAAATATATCCCCATTTACGAATAACAGGAGCCAGGCAGATATTTTTCTTATTTCCTAGCTGACAAACTTTAATTATTATTCGTAGACTCTTGCAAGAAAAATAAACTTTCATAGTTCTTCGTATTTGTTCAAAAAATCATGGAATAATCTCCATTGCACCAGCTGCTATTGACCCTCCGATTGCATGCGATAGGCACAGTGTTGTTGACAGAAGACTTTATTGGTGTGACAGTCCTGCGCCAGGCGGACAGTACGTGATATCAGCTTTGCAATAGTACATTTGCAATCGGACTACATAAAAATCAAAAATGATACATAACAAGGACGTTGCCAAATAGCCCGCTTTCCTCGAGTACTAGTTGCAATTGATGGAACACACGTTAGAATATAATCTCCTATAATTTGTGCAAATTAGAATAAATATACGTCATGTTGGTCACCTACTTCGCCTACGAATTACTTTAATTCACAATCCAGCCAATCTTTGTCATTGTAAAGCAAACAAGCAGATATCTCACCCGAGGAAAAGATAAACTATTGCCTATAGTCACCAAAGTTCTTACTGATGCTGATGCACTGCTATCCGTTTGGAGGAATGGCAACGCCACATGTATAAATTTACCAGCTACCTTACCCTCCGAACCGAGAAACGAAAATGAGAAGCATTGGCGCTATTGCGGTAGAAATAGGTAAAACGGTGGTGCCATATGCCCTGGTGAGGAGTTGCGGAACTCTACCACCATAGTCATGACCTGAAAATCAATCTTTTTCGAGTCTTTTACGAACTGCATGACAGATGGTCTATTGTTCAAAGGTGGTATTGAACAATATGGGAAATATAAATAATAATAATTTCAGGTTAACTATAATCACTAACATGGTAGAGTTCTACAACATCCGCACTTACCTAATCCAGTCGTAATAGTGTCGATGCTTGTCACTGTCTTGTTTCAGTTTGGAAGGTAAGGTAGCTAGTAATCTTACGGAAATGAACCATAAATTTGACTTCAACCCTTGCCATATGGATAGCAAAGCACCATTAACATACCTATCTGGGTAACAATAATTAGGTACCTGGTATCTATAGGCAATGGTTATCTCAAAGATATGGATCATAGCAATTTAAAAATTAAACTGACTACAAATATGTGTCAACTGTACCCATATGACAAAAAATCTTACCTATTCCTGCCGCAATAGCGTCAGTGCTTGTCGCTGTCGTGTTCCGGTTTGGAAGGTAAGGTAGTCGGTAAACTTATGCATGTGGCATTAGACCTCGCCACAAGATAGCAACGCACCATTAACATCTTTGGTGTCTATAGGTGATGGTTGACTCTGTCCATCAGGAGACCCATCTGCTTGTTTGCTATCTTATGATATAAAAAAAAATATTCCCTAAGTTGAATTATACCTGATGTAAATCTTTTATAACTTGATTCCCGAGAAATTCGTGGACAAATATACATACATTTACGAAATTTATTATACGTGATTGGACAAATCGTTGAAAATGTTTAATAACATTGTATTTTTTATCATTAATTCTTTATTTTTCAGCTTGTAACAATGAAGCTGGATACGCATACGGTCCGTACAAGAATGCAGGAAGGCAGACGAAGAAAACAGATTTTTAATGTTTCTTGTATAGGAACCCCTTTGGATTCTAACTTTTTTACCTTATTGTTTGTCGTGTTAGCGACCACAACGGCAGACGTTCTGTGAATATTTCAGGGGCTCATTTATTTCTATTTCAGATACAGCCTTGAGACAAAAAGTGGGGATATTTATAGGATTTTTTTATCACCTCATTATGAATAAAACCAAAGTGCTTAAATTTGAAGTTTTATTTTATAACTTATACTAAGTTTAACATGCGAAGAAACTATAATTAGGCCTTAATAACTAGCAAGGAAACAAAAAAATTAGAAAAAAGAAACACAACTAAAAAGCAGCTTAGATCTCCAACACAAACTCTTCCACGGCATAAGCATTATTTTTCAACTATTATAATTTCTTCGCTTTAAGCTTAGTCATGGCGATTTCGCTATTTCAGTTTTAAGTAATTCTATTCCAAAATTGCCGTATTTGCTCGGTGACCATATTTAGCTATTGCAAAGTTTTGTTCCTGGCGTCCATCATTCATTTTGTAGTTCTCTCCTGTGTTATTAAAGGAGACATAGTTATTTTAAAATTAATTTAAACTAGATAGAAATTTTAAATGTAGATAGCATCTTTTCTAGTTTGTAAGTTTTGGCTCATACTGCCACACAGTCATGCATTTGACGTTTCCCCGTGTTGGTCCGAGCTCCCTAGAAAAATAGGCCAACTGCCGTTCTGCCAGGCAGGTCGTAAAAAGCGGACCGATTGGCTGTTCGAGTCACTACCATAGTGGCTACTAGGCCTTACATATTGCGTATAGTACAATATAATAATTTTTATAGTGTGAGTGCTTGTCAATGACCTGTTCCAATTTGAAAGGTAAGGTAGCCCGTAAGCTTGTGCGTGTGGCTTAGACCTCGCCACAAGATAGCAAGGCACCACTAACATATGTGGTATCTATAGGCGATGGTTGACTCTTTTGATCTAGAGACTCGTTTACTTGTTTGCTATCGTATAATTAAAAAAAAGTGAATTAGTTAACATAAATATTGACTACAAGAATTTAAAAATATACACACAATAAAATAAAGTATACCTTCAGCCGAAGCCATGTACTGTATAGACTATAGAACATACCCAATATTCATAATGTATAAGAACTGATAAAATCAGATCTAAATAGTTGAGTAATGAATAAATAAAAAATGATTTGAATAATTTTTCCGAGATTAGAGTTCTACAACGTCTCACCTAGGTTTTGTGCCGTCGTTTCACCGATTCCTGCTGCATTAACGTTGTGCTTGTAACGTATGTTCCAGTTTGAAAGGTAAGGTAGCTAATAGCTAATAAGTATGCATTCGGCACATCTACCTGCCACATGGATTGTAATGCAATTGTTACTTTCTTGGTGGTGGCTGTCTCTGAGCAATCTGAGATTAGCCAAAGAGATATCTGCCATTTTACAATTCAAACAAAGTAATTCTTGTAATATATATTATACCTTTAAGTTATAGTGAATTTTGCTGGGACATTTTCTGGTTTTGTTTTTCTTAAATTGTTCCATTTTGGTTTTGAAAATTGTGCTTCTTGTAAAAATGTGTCTATAACATTAGTAGGTCGCATCAATTTTATAATTAATAAATTATTTTGAAAAAAACAGTTTGAACTTTGATGACGGCTAACGTCAGTATTGTGAACCATTTCACGCTTATGACACTTTCTTTGATATTGAATGATAAAATTTTTCCATTGATTATTTGTATACATCATTTATATTTCGCATTAAATGCATACACGGCTATCCATTGTATCTAGCTCTATACTATACATCAATTAGTTTATAAATAGGGCTTAATTTTTTCGAGACTATTTTAAAACTTTCTGAATAATGGAACGCAGTGAGGGCCATCCACAGATAACACACTATATTCGAGAGGACCATCGGTAAGCAGTCAAGCTACGGATGCTTGTCGTAAATACATAGTCCAAAAAAATTGTGGGACAGCATGACAGACCGTTTTATTACTAAGCTAATTACGAATTGTTACTGTTACGAATGACAGTTTGTAGATTATAGGGACCCGGCATCAAAGTTGCTCACATTTGAAAATACTAACTACATAAATTCAGAAATGATAAAAGTTTCCTTGCATTATTTTAACTGTGTTTTTAGAACTCTTTAGGGTACCCTTATATTTTCGCTTTAACCATCCGTCCGTCCACTTGCAGCATAGTTTAGATATTCTGACTGTCTCGTTGGTCGTGTGGCTAGCGAACCTAACTACGAATCGAACATAAATACGTATTTTCGCTAACTTAAGGTAGTAGTGTAGTGGTAGAGTTCTGCATTGTCTCGCCCGGGTCTGGTACCACCGCCTTACCTATTCCTGCCGCAATAGCGTGAGTGCTTGTCGCTGTTGTGTTCCGGTTTGGAGGGTAAGGTAGCCGGTAAACTTATGCATGTGGCATTAGACCTCGCCACAAGATAGCAACGCACCATTAACATCTTTGGTGTCTATAGGCGATGGTTGACTCTTTCCATCAGGAGACCCATCTGCTTGTTTGCTATCTCATGATATAAAAAAAAAAAAACATAAAATACTAAATCAATACGTATATTATAATTATCTCTCTGTGTGCCTTTCTGCTACGCTTTTACAACTAAATTCCTGAATCAATTCTGATGAAATTTAGCAAGATAGTTTAGGGTCCGGGTCAAACATAGGGTACGTTATTTTTCAAAAATTACCCCTCCAAAGCCGAAATAGGGGATTAAAATTAATATGTAAGAAAAAAAATTGTTAGTCTTCTCGTAGGCCAAGCTGCGAGTGTCAGCTAATCTATACATATAATAAAATCGTAGGAAAGTAAAAACTGTACATTGAATATTTTTTTAAAAGAATAGGTACTTAATAATAATAAGGGCGGGATCTACAATCGATATCGAAACCAAAAATGTAGTTTTTAGAATTTTTGTCTGTTTGTCTGTATGTATGTCCGGGGTAAACTCAAAAAGTACTGCATGGATTTAGTTCAAATTTTGCATGAATATTACTAACAGGTCGGGTCAACATATAGGCTACATATTATCATGCTATCACCTACGGGGAAGGTGCTGTGCGGAGTAAACGAAGTCCGCACGGACGAAGTCGCTGGCAACTGCTAGTATATAATACATTGAGAACAAATAAGTAAAGTGACATTCTTCATATTAACCTACTAATAAATAATTAAAATACGACACATTTAAATATTTATGTATGTACTGGGGAATACTATTATCAGGGAATATGAAATTAGAATATATATTAATCTATGCTATTATATACATAAATATAGTACTGTGTGTGATTTATATATGCGTGTTAGTAGTTTTTGTTAATAAACATGCACACATCGTGCAAATGTTATCACCTTTTTGGATAGTTTGAACCAAACCATCAAAACCGTATGATAGCAAAGAGAATACAATAGTAAAGACACATGCTGTATTACAGAAAACGGACTTTTTCACAAAAGATGTATCGACTTCAGGATCATTAAAGTCTTTTTTTAAAGTTATTGTGATTTTGTAAAGTAATTTTTTGATTTTTGACTGATGATACACAGCGACGAAATAATAAGAAAATAATATTGGATGCGAATAAACAAACAAAATCCTGTCAGACGTTTGTTTTTCTGACAAATTTTCTTGTGTCCAAAAGGAGTGAAGTTGACTCAGCATAAAAATAACTATGAGAGCGGTTAAAAAATTATGAAAAAATGCAAATAATGTTGATGATTTAAAGTCTTCTATCCATAGATTAGGTATTCCACAATAGTAACATTTTACACAAAGACTTTTAAAAAATTCTGACGATTTGTTTGTTAAAGTTTGCCGATTACTCATTTCTTTGATAAAAAATTAAATAAGTTTAACAAGTGCTATTAAAACTTACGCCAGTGCTATTCAAAACCTCACTTTCGTCGACCTTAAACAATATATAGTCTGATTTGGATCCAGGGTTGTACTACAGGTGCTGAATGTTTACAATTTCATATTTTTTTTTTAATTCTATCATATTTAAAAAAAACATATTTCACAACAAACTGTTTACTATTATCGATAGAAAGATTTTATATCAATATCGATTACATAACTGCCTTACTGTCTGTGCATTTTTCCTATCTTCAAACATGCATACTAACTACATTGAAAATAATTTTTTATTGCAATTTGTGACAGTTGAACTTTTCTTTCCTTTTTTATGTGGGCAAGGTACTTCCCAAAACAAGGAGGTGTTCAATTCGGCTGTATGTTTTTATTATTATTTTTTGTTTGTTACCTCACAATTCAGTCATTTATAAGCCGATTTTGAAAATTATTTTTTTGTTTGGGAGGATATATTTCCGTGTGGTTCCATTTTATTTTGGTAAAGATCAAGTACAGAGATCCGGAGATATAGGAAATGGAATGTCGGGTGCTGCAGTTGTACAACGTTTTTTGTAAACTTGCTCTGCGCATTTTTGTGAAATTTCGTAATAACTATCAAGAACAAAAAAGTGTCATTTTTTATTATAATCTCATGGTGTTTCACACTTAGTAAAATAAATACAGTTATTTTGCTTATTTCTTTTATAAAAAGCAACAGACTTTGATATACTACATTACAAAATTTAAAAGCTATGCTTTGTAATCACACTACTAAGAATCACTGTGATTTCAAGTGTTAATACTATCTACTTTGAAACGCTAATTATAGACTATCCTTACTTGTACAAATAAAATTGGATGAAGTTAACTATAGATAGACAAAAGATATATTTTGCGATAGATAGAAGATAACAGTAACAGAATACCGTTCCTACTCTTAATTTTATTTATTTTATTAATTTATTTAAAAAATATTCACAGTTGAGTATATAGGTGGACTAAATGTTAATCGGCATTCTCTACCAGTCAACTCAAATTGATTGAAAGATTACTTATTTGAAATGGTGCATGAAAAGATTAGCTAATAGACTTTTTTTTAAATGAACAACCGCTGACTAAATCTTAGCTTTGATGAAATAATATTTTTCAGAAACTAGAAGATAATTAATTGATTTCTTGTTCAAGTTTAAACTACTCAGGTGTTTCTGTGTGAAGAAACTGCAAGTTTTAAAAGCCACAGACATCATATAAAGGATTCGATGTCAAACTGTAAAGACAATAAAAATAGAAAGTTAAACCATCCGTTGGTCGAGTGGTTAGCAAACCTAACTACGAATCGATGGGCCTCAGGTTCGCTTACCAACAGGAACAAATATTTGTGTTATGAGTATAGATGTTTGTATTTCTGGGTTTGGGTGTTTATTATCTATGTACAAGTATTTATATATGTGTTTCTATGTATTATTATCGTTGTATGTATATTATTATTGTTGTATTATATTATATTGTATGTTATATGTATATTATATTATATGTTATATGTATATTATTGTTGTATTATATGTTGTATGTAGTATTTATATATGTGTTTCTATGTATTATTATAAAGCTTACTTTAGGGTTAGATCGATAAGTGTAATTTGTCCAACGATATTATCATTATTATATATTATCTTGACATAGCTTTGAGTATAATCAAATACCAAAATTTTTATGTTTAAGTAGTATTTTTTTATTTAAATATATGAAAATTTCCTGTTCGAACCTCAAGCCTGACCTGATAACTTCTACTAATTTTGTATTTAAATACTGTCTTTAATATATAATAATAATGCGTAATTATAACTTGTAGGGTACTTTATGATTTAATTCTACAGAGTTAGTTAATTATCATCATAATTGATTGTATTAATTATGATATTCAATTTATAGAAATATATTGTAATATATTTCTGTAAAGGTGACCTCAAGGAGTTGCTAAGGTATTATAAAATAGTCGATAGAAATTGTGCTAGATAGAAGTTATAAATAAATATGGGATACCTATAGTTGATTGAAATTTGAATGCGCTTTAATTTTTAAATTACTTTTATTCACTAATTGATATGAATTTCAAGTTTAAAACAGTTCTACTTGATTGTTTCTGTTTTTTGCTTTTTTACTTCGTTCTTAAAGTTTGTATTTTGCATTTTACAAAATTTCTTCCCAGCAGCATCGAAATTATTCATACATTTTTAATAAAAGGTAGGTATTAGAAATTATTTAGTTCTTAAGATTATTTTTAATCAAAGAATATTCTCCAAAGGATGTTATTTATATCAAGTATTATTTAATCGTCTCTGTGGTCTAGTGGTCCAGCGTTGACGTCGACCACATAAGGTCCCGGGTTCGATTACCGGGTCGGGCACTTAAAACAAATGTTTTTTCAGTTTTCTGATAAACACAAAGTTGGCCGGGATTGAAAAGTGCCCGGTTGGCGATATTGCCACCTATCACATTTGTGGGACCAAGTATCTTCAGCTAATCGTAGGTGCACTTGTTACGTCTGCCTACCCTTCGGGGATACGGGTGTGAATATACAACAAAAGTATTATTTGACTATTGTTATAATTGTTTTAACTTGACTACGTTCTATCACCGACACTGTTTCTTCTGCATATCAATGGCATGTTGCGAATTAGTCACATACATTGCTATGCGCATAACAGTACTGATGATGCTACATACTCCCACCGTAGCCGTATTTTTCCGGAAAACGTCGAAAAGGGCCGAAATAATGTTATGTTTATACATGACAGGTGACGGTCCTACGAGCGTCAGATTGACAGATGTCACTCTGTCGGTATCTGCCAATCAATTAATGTGCAACGGCAGTATTAAACTAGCTTTGAATACGAGTACCGACTTTCATTGTTTACTTACGAATACTTACTGGCGACGAAGATTCTACCCACAAAAAGGGAAAAAAAATGGCTTCTTATATAGGAAATATTCCCAATTTCGAACTTAACAGTCAGGATTGGTGCATATTTAAAAGCCGATTAGAGCAATTTTTGGTTCTAAATAGATTAGAATCGGAAGACCAAAAAAGGGCGGTCCTTAGACGGGAATTCTTAGCTAAATTCAAATTTGTATTAACGGCTCGGATGAACAAAATTAGCACTGATTCGGGTAGTAGTGTTGTAAACAGTGTTAATCATAGCGGTATTAATAAGACGTGGTCGCCACCAGTACAGCCATTACCCCAATTGCCTTTACCAGCGTCAGAGGTTTCGGAAACTGCTAATAGCCAAATTGTAAATAATGAAGTGTCAAACCCGGAAGTCGCGAATCCGGAAGTCAGCAAGGATAACGAACTTCCGGATGAAGCTAATATTGAGACACAGAAGCAATCTGAACCCCTTGACGCATGGGAGCATACGGAGGCTATTGGAACAGAGCAGGGGAAAGGAGGTGAGACGCAGGAGGTGTCACATTCTCCGGCCGGTAGCTCACAATTGACAGCGATAAGTGAGAAGCAAGTTAATAAAGGAAGGGCGCAGTGTCTCACCGCCCGAACCGCGGCGTATCGGACTAAGACCACGTATAGGCAAAAAGTATTACAAGATATAGTTAAGAATTATGATTATTGTAATTGTTATCAGGTTCTTCTAACTAAAGGTGAAGGAGATGTTATGTTTATACATCACATGTGACGGTCCTACGAGCGTCAGGTTGACAGATGTCACTCTGTCGGTATCTGTCAATCAATTAATGTGCAACGACCGTATTACACTAGCTTTGAATACGAGTACCGATCTTCATTGTTTACTTACGAATACTTCAAATAAGCTCCTGTCTGAATTCGAAAATCAACTTACCGATATCTCGGAATGGCGTCCTCAAAATCTTGTTACATTTAACCCGAAGAAGACGCAATTTTGCGCGTTTACCGCAAAAAGACACACTTTATCGTATCACCTCAATTTGAGAATACCCTTCTGACAGTCTCAGCTAGTAGTGGAATTCTGGAAGTCGACATATCGAACAACATTCAGTTCCGTGGTTATTAGAAAAGAAAGGCTAAACTAGCCTCCAAAAAGCTTGGTGTGCTCAGAAGAGTGAAAAAGTGGAAACCAAGCAAACGCCGCGACCAGCATCTACTAATGTGCTTCCGAGTAGCAACTCGATCCCCGCGATCGGCGTTTTCAAGTGTGGGATTTGACATTTAATTTTGTAATGATTATTTTATTTTAATTTAAACCTTACAATCAAATTGGATATTGATATAATATGTATCGGTTGTTGACATTATTTTATTTTATTTTATTTGCCTAGTTAGATTTAAATATTATTTTACCCCATTTTTTGAGAAAAAAATCTTCCTTTGGCAACATTTATTAATGACGGTACTTGCTAATTAATTATATATTGTTTACCTATCTGGTGTACTTTTATTAAGTTGTTGTCACTGCATTAGTAATGCTTTAATAATATATGCCCTGATGATTCTATAATAAGCGAAACCGGTTGGCTTTATCATTACATAGTATAAAACAAAGTCGCTTTCTCTGTCTGTCCCTATGTCCATATGTATGCTTAAATCTTTAAAACTACGCAACGGATTATGATGCGGTTTTTATTAGTAGATAGAGTGATTAAAGAGGAAGGTTTATGTGTATAATAACATTCAATATATTGTAGAGAAATGCTGCAATTTTTGAGTTTTCTGATGTCATGTCGTAAATAATTATATTTTTTCCGCTTATATTGCAAACGCAGGCTAAACCCTACGAGATTTATCAAAATAATGTACTAAGTATTTGTACACCTTGAAAATGTCTACAGAAAAGTCCGCGATGGTATATGTATAGCTCTTATGGATAACCCACAACAGCATGTTTTTGTCATTTACTTTTTACGAGAAATAATGGCTTTTTTTCAAAGCAATTTTAAGAAATACAGCACTAATCCTTATCCAATTAAATACCTTTAATATATTGCTGATTTAATATAGATCAATATGGCCGTTTACAGCATGTAATTTAAATGAATATTTTCGAAGATATTACAGATTTAAAATGCAGGGGCATAGCGGTTGCGGGGTTAGCGGCCGGTCGGGCGGCGCGCGCGCAGTATGTTCTGAAACCGCTGGGGAACGTGTTAATTTTCGGATAAATAAATATAGGACTACTACAGCTGAAAACCAAAATTTAGTACATTCCTTTTTTTAACTAAATATCATCATATAAAAATCATGTGGATGATTAGAAACAGTATTTACAAATTATTTTTCCTATTTTCGGAATTTTATATGATCAAGTAAAGTACATTCTATCATGTAATAAGTTAGCACATTCCTTAGATAATATCTTCAGGTATATCGTATAATTTTTTTAAAATTGTTATTTAACAATCAATGTAAAAAAAACCTGATTTAGCAAACCAGTTTTTTACTACTTTACTTACTTACTTTTCATTTTACTTTTCTTTTTTTTCACTGAGTGACATAGGCTATTGGAAAAAAAAAACTTCCCACTACGTATGTAGATAAGAAAGTTACTGATTTTACCCCGATTTTCGAAAATCGAGTTTTTACCAGATGTCCACGTTTAGAGGTCCTAGGAATTTTTTCCGACTATTTTCATGATGACGTCAGTATGTCTGTCTGTATGTATATATGTATGTATGTGTGTGTGTGTGTGTGTGTGTGTGTGTGTGTGTGTGTGTGTGTAGGTGTGTATGTAAACATCTCATAACTTTTGAACGGCTAGACCGATCGATACGCGGTTGGATTCTGCTCAACTTAGACTTCCTGAAAATTTGAACCGATTCGGTCCAGGAGATTTTGAGAAATTTTGAAAAAATACCAAAATATCTTGACGAAACAGTATTTTTTTAATATAACTTCAAGATTTATGTACCGATTTAGTAGAAAAACTAATCAGCTCTATTCGTCAAAAAACTATGTCTAATAAATAAATTGCATTAAAATCAGTTTCTCCGTTTGAGAGTAATCGTTGACGAAAAATTTTGAAAAAGTGTTTTTTCGACTTAGCTTCGAACTTTTTCAACCAATCATTTTTTGGTGTTCTACGATATTTTAGTACTTAAAAAACTACGTCAAATGCCGTTTCAAAAATCAAAATCGAATTTAATTCTCAAACTTATAGCTTTTCATACGTTATTTTTAGCAAACTTACTTAAGTTTTTTTAAATAACTTTCGAGATAGGATACTCTCCTGACAGCCTCCGCTAGTATCGGGATTCTGGGAGTCGACATATCGAATTACGTTCAGTTTCGCGGTCATTTGGAAGGTAAGGCTAAATTAGCCTCCAAAAAGCTCGGTGTGCTCAGCAGAGCGAGGCAGTACTTCTTGCTGGCCCATCGCCTTCAACTTTATAAGGCTCAAATTCGGCCCCACATGGAGTACTGTTCTCATCTCTGGGCCGGAGCTTCTCAGTACCAGCTCCTTCCTCTTGATCGCATTCAGCGTAGAGCGGTTCGAATCGTTGACGACCTGGCTATTTCGAAACGGCTCGACTCTTTGGCATTGCGCAGAGATGTTGGCTCACTCTGTGTCTTCTATCGTATCTTTCATGGAGAGTGTTCCGATGAGTTATTTGGATTAATTCCTGCCGCCGAATTCCATCATCGGACATCGCGTCAAAATTTGAAATTCCATCCTCACCATCTCGATGTCTGGAAATCCATAACTGTGCGTTTCTCTCGACACTTTTTGCCTCGCACTACTTTGTTGTGGAACCAATTACCGGCAGGGGTGTTTCCAAACGGTTACGACTTGGGGGCCTTCAAGAAAAGAGCTTACTCATTCTTAAAAGGCCGGCAACGCAACTGCAAGACCTCTGGTATTGTGGATGTCCATGGGCGGCGGTGATCACTTACCATCAGGTGCACCTCCTGCTCGTTTGCCCCCTCTTCTATAAAAAAAAAAAAAGAGTTAATTTACCGATTAACTTAAAAATATTATCAGATTTTGTTCCGTTAATTTAATCAAAATCGGTCAATTTGTTTGGGATTTATCAATGAAGAAAATTAAAAATAAAATATTTTTTGACATAGCATCGAAATTTTTCAACCTATCGATTATTTAGGTAAAACAATATTTTAGATCTCAAAAATTAAGTTGAATGCCATCATCGTTTTCAAATATACAGCTTTTCAATAATTAATAATACTGTCATTTTTAACAAAATAGATGTTTGAACTGAAAAATCTATGCTTTTATTTTTTACTCTTGAGCTTAAAATACCTTAATTTAGTGAGAAGTTTCAGGGATGGACCGTAGGGTCAACCATTTACACATTTTTTTCCCGTTTGTCCTGATGCCTCGCTTTAATAAATCGCAGGGTCAAGCCTTCAACGTTGCAGGCTTAGATTTGAGCGTTGACTGTTTTTCACATGGCCAACTATATATCGCTCTTTCAAGAGTAACCTCTAAAGAAAACATATTTGTATTGTCTAATGGCAAGAAAGCTGTGAACGTTGTATATAAAGACATTCCATAATATATTAATTGTAAAAATAAAAGAAATAGGTAAAAATGTAAAAACTAAAATGTAGTACCTATATGAATTTAGATATTCCAAAGATAGCAGGAAATCTTCATAGGGAAAGGGGAATCGTTTTACTCCAAATTTAACGCGTGCGGGCTACGGGAAGTAATGAATAAATCAAAACTACTGGATCGATTTTAATCTTTTTTTTCCGTGCGAAGCCGGGGCGGGCCGCTAGTAATAAATAAATGTTAGTTGTGAAATTGTAAAAGTGTTTGATAAAATAAATCAATATGCAGCTTTTACCTAATTTTCCCACCATAATCTAATTTTTCGACTACACCAACTCATTTAAATTAAATGTTTTCTCTCATGTTAAAAATGCGTCAGTGTTGTTGTGGCCATTCACTATATAAATGCTATTCATTATGCAATAGAAATTATTAAATACTCCGTTACGAAGTATTGTCCGACATACTGGGTTGTTGTATTCACACAAGTTGGATGAATCGTTTCGCTGTAAATGAGCTTTCCATTTTGTATAGAAAACATCAATTGCCCAAGATTTCCTAATTTATAAATGTGGTACTCTACCCGCCACATAGACAGAAAGATATGCAAGCACCATAAACGTATTTGATATCTACAGGTCATGATTATCGCTTTCCATCAAAAGGTCATTCTAATTATTATTTCTTACTATCGCAATGTAAAAACGTAGGCACGAAATATTACTCAACTGGTATTCCAACACAAATCTTTGCTCCTTAAGAGTATCGATGACATACTTGATAAAAATAAAAACTATAGGTATATCATTATCTTATTTCTTTATTAAACATCATTTTTACCAAGAATAGAGATTCCAAGATTCCTAGTTCCGGCTATAGCGAACTTTAATCGGTAAATTTAGTTTTACTGTACATACGCCTTGTGTGTACGTGTATAGTTGTAATTATACCTTTTATATTTTTCCGATAAACCTGCTTGGGCAAAAGAATTCAATACTTTCTTATTAATAAGATAGCAAGTGGTAGAATTCTACGTTGGCTCGCCTGGGTCTGGTACCATCGCCTTACCTATTCCTGCCGTAATAGCATCAGCGCTAGTCACTGTCGTGTTCCGATTTGGAGAGTAAGGTAGCTGGTACAATGAGACTTTACACTTATCTATAAAGATGCCGTTCTAAAATGTTAGCAAAATACTGAGACATACAGGCTTATTTGTCTTTTCGCATTTAACTCTAGGAAGATAATTTTTAACCCTCACGCTAAGCAGTTCGCAGTTCGCATAATATATATTTGTGTATGTGTGTGTATGTTTGTGTTTGTGTGTATGTTTGTGTTTGTGTGTATGTACACATCTCATAACTTTTAAACAGCACAAACGATTAAAACGTGTTTGATGGCATTCGATTGGGTTTGCCAAATTTAGATTTTCTGATAATCTAAACCCATTTGGCTCAGAATTTTGAAAAAAACCTCAAAAAATTCGACGACATTTTTTATTTTACGACGACGACATTTAAATAATTTACAGATTAATATTCAAATTGAGTAAAAAATCTAATCAGCTTTTTTCCTTAAAAACAGTCTAATGCAGTAAATTTTATCAAAATCCGTTAATCCGTTCGGGAATTATCGTTGAGGAACAGTTTGAAAAAAGTTTTTTGTCGAGATTTACTAACCAATTACGGTATTGCAGAGATACGTAAAAAATGTAATTGCAGTATTATTGCAGTTTTTTAAGAAGAATAGCTAATTCGATTGATATTAATCGGTGTGACGTAATATGACGTAAGCTTGCTGTAAATAACATAATTTTAATATTTCATAAATTATTACTATTGTAAATTTGGTCCAATATTAAGTTTTGAAACGGTATTCGACTTATGCCGGGTCCCTATAATCTACAAACTGTCATTCGTAACAGTAACAATTCGTAACTAGCTTAGTAATAAAACGGTCTGTCATGCTATCCCACAAGTTTTTTTGACTATGTATTTACGACAAGCATCCGTAGCTTGACTGCTTACCGATGGCCCTCTCGAATATAGTGTGTTATCTGTGGATGGCCCTCACTGCGTTCCATTATTCAGAAAGTTTTAAAATAGTCTCGAAAAAATTAAGCCCTATTTATAAACTAATTGATGTATAGTATAGAGCTAGATACAATGGATAGCCGTGTATGCATTTAATGCGAAATATAAATGATGTATACAAATAATCAATGGAAAAATTTTATCATTCAATATCAAAGAAAGTGTCATAAGCGTGAAATGGTTCACAATACTGACGTTAGCCGTCATCAAAGTTCAAACTGTTTTTTTTCAAAATAATTTATTAATTATAAAATTGATGCGACCTACTAATGTTATAGACACATTTTTACAAGAAGCACAATTTTTAAAACCAAAATGGAACAATTTAAGAAAAACAAAACCAGAAAATGTCCCAGCAAAATTCACTATAACTTAAAGGTATAATATATATTACAAGAATTACTTTGTTTACATTGTAGAATGGCAGATATCTCTTTGGCTAATCTCAGATGGCTCAGAGACAGCCACCACCAAGAAAGTATTTAACAATTGCATTACAATCCATGTGGCAGGTAGATGTGCCGAATGCATACTTATTAGCTATTAGCTACCTTACCTTTCAAACTGGAACATACGTTACAAGCACAACGTTAATACAGCAGGAATCGGTGAAACGACGGCACAAAACCTAGGTGAGACGTTGTAGAACTCTAATCTCGAAAAAATTATTCAAATCATTTTTTATTTATTCATTACTCAACTATTTAGATCTGATTTTATCAGTTCTTATACATTACTAGCTGTGCCCGCGACTTCGTTCGTGTGGAAAAAATTCTAAAATATCCTATGTCCTTCTCCTGGCTCTAAACTACCTCCCTGCCAATTTTCAGCTAAATCGGTTCAGCCGTTCTTGAGTTATAAGTGGAGTAACTAACACGACTTTCTTTTATATATATAGATGAATATTGGGTATGTTCTATAGTCTATACAGTACATGGCTTCGGCTGAAGGTATACTTTATTTCATTGTGTGTATATTTTTAAATTCTTGTAGTCAATATTTATGTTAACTAATTCACTTTTTTTTAATTATACGAAAGCAAACAAGTAAACGAGTCTCTAGATCAAAAGAGTCAACCATCGCCTATAGATACCACATATGTTAGTGGTGCCTTGCTATCTTGTGGCGAGGTCTAAGCTTACGGGCTACCTTACCTTTCAAATTGGAACAGGTCATTGACAAGCACTCACACTATTGTATACGCAATATGTAAGGCCTAGTAGCCACAATGGTAGTGACTCGAACAGCCAATCGGTCCGCTTTTTACGACCTGCCTGGCAGAACGGCAGTTGGCCTATTTTTCTAGGGAGCTCGGACCAACACGGGGAAACGTCAAATGCATGACTGTGTGGCAGTATGAGCCAAAACTTACAAACTAGAAAAGATGCTATCTACATTTAAAATTTCTATCTAGTTTAAATTAATTTTAAAATAACTATGTCTCCTTTAATAACACAGGAGAGAACTACAAAATGAATGATGGACGCCAGGAACAAAACTTTGCAATAGCTAAATATGGCCACCGAGCAAATACGGCAATTTTGGAATAGAATTACTTAAAACTGAAATAGCGAAATCGCCATGACTAAGCTTAAAGCGAAGAAATTATAATAGTTGAAAAATAATGCTTATGCCGTGGAAGAGTTTGTGTTGGAGATCTGAGCTGCTTTTTAGTTGTGCTTTTTTTTTCCAATTTTTTGTTTCCTTGCTAGTTATTAAGGCCTAATTATAGTTTCTTCGCATGTTAAACTTAGTATAAGTTATAAAATAAAACTTCAAATTTAAGCACTTTGGTTTTATTCATAATGAGGTGATAAACAAAATCCTATAAATATCCCCACTTTTTGTCTCAAGGCTGTATCTGAAATAGAAATAAATGAGCCCCTGAAATATTTTCAGAACGTCTGCCGTTGTGGTCGCTAACACGACAAACAATAAGGTAAAAAAGTTAGAATCCAAAGGGGTTCCTATACAAGAAACATTAAAAATCTGTTTTCTTCGTCTGCCTTCCTGCATTCTTGTACGGACCGTATGCGTATCCAGCTTCATTGTTGCAAGCTGAAAAATAAAGAATTAATGATAAAAAATACAATGTTATTAAACATTTTCAACGATTTGTCCAATCACGTATAATAAATTTCGTAAATGTATGTATATTTGTCCACGAATTTCTCGGGAATCAAGTTATAAAAGATTTACATCAGGTATAATTCAACTTAGGGAATATTTTTTTTTATATCATAAGATAGCAAACAAGCAGATGGGTCTCCTGATGGAAAGAGTCAACCATCACCTATAGACACCAAAGATGTTAATGGTGCGTTGCTATCTTGTGGCGAGGTCTAATGCCACATGCATAAGTTTACCGACTACCTTACCCTCCAAACCGGAAGACGACAGCGACAAGCACTGACGCTATTGCGGCAGGAATAGGTAAGGTTTTGTGTGATATGGGTACAGTTGACCCATATTTGAAGTCAGTTTAATTTTTAAATTGCTATGATCCATATCTTTGAGATAACCATTGCCTATAGATACCAGGTACCTATATTATTGTTACCCAGATAGGTATGTTAATGGTGCTTTGCTATCCATATGGCAAGGGTTGAAGTCAAATTTATGGTTCATTTCCGTAAGATTACTAGCTACCTTACCTTCCAAACTGAAACAAGACAGTGACAAGCATCGACACTATTACGACAGGATTAGGTAAGTGCGGATGTTGTAGAACTCTACCATGTTAGTGATTATAGTTAGCCTGAAATTATTATTATTTATATTTCCCATATTGTTCAATACCACCTTTGAACAATAGACCATCTGTCATGCAGTTCGTAAAAGACTCGAAAAAGATTGATTTTCAGGTCATGACTATGGTGGTAGAGTTCCGCAACTCCTCACCAGGGTATATGGCACCACCGTTTTACCTATTTCTACCGCAATAGCGCCAATGCTTCTCATTTTCGTTTCTCGGTTCGGAGGGTAAGGTAGCTGGTAAATTTATACATGTGGCATTGCCATTCCTCCAAACGGATAGCAGTGCATCAGCATCAGTAAGAACTTTGGTGACTATAGGCAATAGTTTATCTTTTCCTCGGGTGAGATATCTGCTTGTTTGCTTTACAATGACAAAGATTGGCTGGATTGTGAATTAAAGTAATTCGTAGGCGAAGTAGGTGACCAACATGACGTATATTTATTCAAATTTGCACAAATTATAGGAGATTATATTCTAACGTGTATTCCATCAATTGCAACTAGTACTCGAGGAAAGCGGGCTATTTGGCAACGTCCTTGTTATGTATCATTTTTGATTTTTATGTAGTCCGATTGCAAATGTGCTATTGCAAAGCTGATATCACGTACTGTCCGCCTGGCGCAGGACTGTCACACCAATAAAGTCTTCTGTCAACAACACTGTGCCTATCGCATGCAATCGGAGGGTCAATAGCAGCTGGTGCAATGGAGATTATTCCATGATTTTTTGAACAAATACGAAGAACTATGAAAGTTTATTTATCTTGCAAGAGTCTACGAATAATAATTAAAGTTTGTCAGCTAGGAAATAAGAAAAATATCTACCTGGCTCCTGTTATTCGTAAATGGGGATATATTTCAGACAATAATTGCTCTTCTGCCGTTATATCAAGCTGAAACCGCAGCTGGAATTATATGTAGTTTCCACTCTTTCCTTTATACTCTGATTGTTGATTTTTCGTCGGAACTAGACGTCACATACCAGTCTGATAATATGTAAAGCATTTCCGTGTCACTTTCTGAGCTTGAAGTGGTAAATTCACGCTAAATATTTTTTAAATTATTGTTCAACCGGCCGAAATCCGGGGGTAGCTATACGAATGACGGATGATGAAATTTTGACAGATTAATGACATTATATTTTTATAGGGACATACCAATCTGTCATTTCCATACAATACACAGTAAAACCTTAACTGGCAGCCCTCCCACCCGTTAGCAACGAACCTTTGGTAATTTGACATAAGAGTCGTGCTTTTTAGGAACAGTTTTAGCTTACGCCTCGTAGAAAATCCTACTATTTGTCACTAAAACGAGTCGTTTTGCAGATATAGGGACCGGGCATTAGTGGTTTGAGTAGATACTAAAAGGCTACTTTTTTATGTTATAAGATAGCAAACAAGCAGATGAGTTCCTAATGGAAAGAGTCAACCATCGCCTATAGGCACCAAAGGTGTTAATGGTGCGTTGCTATTATCGGTAGTATTCTATATAACGCTTTTACGGCTAATGCCCGGTCCCTATATCTGCAAAACGACTCGTTTTAGTGACAAATAGTAGGATTTTCTACGAGGCGTAAGCTAAAACTGTTCCTAAAAAGCACGACTCTTATGTCAAATTACCAAAGGTTCGTTGCTAACGGGTGGGAGGGCTGCCAGTTAAGGTTTTACTGTGTATTGTATGGAAATGACAGATTGGTATGTCCCTATAAAAAATATAATGTCATTAATCTGTCAAAATTTCATCATCCGTCATTCGTATAGCTACCCCCGGATTTCGGCCGGTTGAACAATAATTTAAAAAATATTTAGCGTGAATTTACCACTTCAAGCTCAGAAAGTGACACGGAAATGCTTTACATAATATCAGACTGGTATGTGACGTCTAGTTCCGACGAAAAATCAACAATCAGAGTATAAAGGAAAGAGTGGAAACTACATATAATTCCAGCTGCGGTTTCAGCTTGATATAACGGCAGAAGAGCAATTATTGTCTGAAATATATCCCCATTTACGAATAACAGGAGCCAGGTAGATATTTTTCTTATTTCCTAGCTGACAAACTTTAATTATTATTCGTAGACTCTTGCAAGATAAATAAACTTTCAGAGTTCTTCGTATTTGTTCAAAAAATCATGGAATAATCTCCATTGCACCAGCTGCTATTGACCCTCCGATTGCATGCGATAGGCACAGTGTTGTTGACAGAAGACTTTATTGGTGTGACAGTCCTGCGCCAGGCGGACAGTATGTGATATCAGCTTTGCAATAGCACATTTGCAATCGGACTACATAAAAATCAAAAATGATACATAACAAGGACGTTGCCAAATAGCCCGCTTTCCTCGAGTACTAGTTGCAATTGATGGAACACACGTTAGAATATAATCTCCTATAATTTGTGCAAATTTGAATAAATATACGTCATGTTGGTCACCTACTTCGCCTACGAATTACTTTAATTCACAAGCCAGCCAATCTTTGTCATTGTAAAGCAAACAAACAGATATCTCACCCGAGGAAAAGATAAACTATTGCCTATAGTCACCAAAGTTCTTACTGATGCTGATGCACTGCTATCCGTTTGGAGGAATGGCAATGCCACGTGTATAAATTTACCAGCTACCTTACCCTCCGAACCGAGAAACGAAAATGAGAAGCATTGGCGCTATTGCGGTAGAAATAGGTAAAACGGTGGTGCCACATACCCTGGTGAGGAGTTGCGGAACTCTACCACCATAGTCATGACCTGAAAATCAATCTTTTTCGAGTCTTTTACGAACTGCATGACAGATGGTCTATTGTTCAAAGGTGGTATTGAACAATATGGGAAACATAAATAATAATAATTTCAGGCTAACTATAATCACTAACATGGTAGAGTTCTACAACATCCGCACTTACCTAATCCTGTCGTAATAGTGTCGATGCTTGTCACTGTCTTGTTTT
Source organism: Apodemia mormo (assembly GCA_036924255.1). Lineage (NCBI taxonomy): Eukaryota > Metazoa > Arthropoda > Insecta > Lepidoptera > Riodinidae > Apodemia > Apodemia mormo. The sequence continues at coordinate 8,259,908 of JAUPFN010000009.1, read as the reverse complement.
AGTTTGGAAGGTAAGGTAGCTAGTAATCTTACGGAAATGAACCATAAATTTGACTTCAACCCTTGCCATATGGATAGCAAAGCACCATTAACATACCTATCTGGGTAACAATAATATAGGTACCTGGTATCTATAGGCAATGGTTATCTCAAAGATATGGATCATAGCAATTTAAAAATTAAACTGACTTCAAATATGTGTCAACTGTACCCATATCACAAAAAACCTTACCTATTCCTGCCGCAATAGCGTCAGTGCTTGTCGCTGTCGTGTTCCGGTTTGGAGGGTAAGGTAGTCGATAAACTTATGCATGTGGCATTAGACCTCGCCACAAGATAGCAACGTACCATTAACATCTTTGGTGTCTATAGGTGATGGTTGACTCTTTCCATCAGGAGACCCATCTGCTTGTTTGCTATCTTATGATATAAAAAAAAATATTCCCTAAGTTGAATTATACCTGATGTAAATCTTTTATAACTTGATTCCCGAGAAATTCGTGGACAAATATACATACATTTACGAAATTTATTATACGTGATTGGACAAATCGTTGAAAATGTTTAATAACATTGTATTTTTTATCATTAATTTTTTGTTTTTCAGCTTGCAACAATGAAGCTGGATACGCATACGGTCCGTACAAGAATGCAGGAAGGTAGACGAAGAAAACAGATTTTTAATGTTTCTTGTATAGGAACCCCTTTGGATTCTAACTTTTTTACCTTATTGTTTGTCGTGTTAGCGACCACAACGGCAGACGTTCTGTGAATATTTCAGGGGCTCATTTATTTCTATTTCAGATACAGCCTTGAGACAAAAAGTGGGGATATTTATAGGATTTTGTTTATCACCTTATTATGAATAAAACCAAAGTGCTTAAATTTGAAGTTTTATTTTATAACTTATACTAAGTTTAACATGCGAAGAAACTATAATTAGGCCTTAATAACTAGCAAGGAAACAAAAAATTGGAAAAAAGAAGCACAACTAAAAAGCAGCTTAGATCTCCAACACAAACTCTTCCACGGCATAAGCATTATTTTTCAACTATTATAATTTCTTCGCTTTAAGCTTAGTCATGGCGATTTCGCTTTTTCAGTTTTAAGTAATTCTATTCCAAAATTGCCGTATTTGCTCGGTGGCCATATTTAGCTATTGCAAAGTTTTGTTCCTGGCGTCCATCATTCATTTTGTAGTACTCTCCTGTGTTATTAAAGGAGACATAGTTATTTTAAAATTAATTTAAACTAGATAGAAATTTTAAATGTAGATAGCATCTTTTCTAGTTTGTAAGTTTTGGCTCATACTGCCACACAGTCATGCATTTGACGTTTCCCCGTGTTGGTCCGAGCTCCCTAGAAAAATAGGCCAACTGCCGTTCTGCCAGGCAGGTCGTAAAAAGCGGACCGATTGGCTGTTCGAGTCACTACCATAGAGGCTACTAGGCCTTACATATTGCGCATACAATAGTGTGAGTGCTTGTCAATGACCTGTTCCAATTCGAAAGGTAAGGTAGCCCGTAAGCTTGTGCGTGTGGCTTAGACCTCGCCACAAGATAGCAAGGCACCACTAACATATGTGGTATCTATAGGCGATGGTTGACTCTTTTGATCTAGAGACTAGTTTACTTGTTTGCTATCGTATAATTAAAAAAAGTGAATTAGTTAACATAAATATTGACTACAAGAATTTAAAAATATACACACAATAAAATAAAGTATACCTTCAGCCGAAGCCACGTACTGTATAGACTATAGAACATACCCAATATTCATAATGTATAAGAACTGATAAAATCAGATCTAAATAGTTGAGTAATGAATAAATAAAAAATGATTTGAATAATTTTTCCGAGGTTAGAGTTCTACAACGTCTCACCTAGGTTTTGTGCCGTCGTTTCACCGATTCCTGCTGCATTAACGTTGTGCTTGTAACGTATGTTCCAGTTTGAAAGGTAAGGTAGCTAATAGCTAATAAGTATGCATTCGGCACATCTACCTGCCACATGGATTGTAATGCAATTGTTACTTTCTTGGTGGTGGCTGTCTCTGAGCCATCTGAGATTAGCCAAAGAGATATCTGCCATTCTACAATGTAAACAAAGTAATTCTTGTAATATATATTATACCTTTAAGTTATAGTGAATTTTGCTGGGACATTTTCTGGTTTTGTTTTTCTTAAATTGTTCCATTTTGGTTTTAAAAATTGTGCTTCTTGTAAAAATGTGTCTATAACATTAGTAGGTCGCATCAATTTTATAATTAATAAATTATTTTGAAAAAAACAGTTTGAACTTTGATGATGGCTAACGTCAGTATTGTGAACCATTTCACGCTTATGACACTTTCTTTGATATTGAATGATAAAATTTTTCCATTGATTATTTGTATATATCATTTATATTTCGCATTAAATGCATACACGGCTATCCATTGTATCTAGCTCTATACTATACATCAATTAGTTTATAAATAGAGCTTAATTTTTTCGAGACTATTTTAAAACTTTCTGAATAATGGAACGCAGTGAGGGCCATCCACAGATAACACACTATATTCGAGAGGGCCATCGGTAAGCAGTCAAGCTACGGATGCTTGTCGTAAATACATAGTCCAAAAAACTTGTGGGACAGCATGACTGACCGTTTTATTACTAAGCTAGTTACGAATTGTTACTGTTACGAATGACAGTTTGTAGATTATAGGGACCCGGCATAAGTCGCTGAACCGATTTTGATGAAATACTTAAGTAACATTTAGACTTGTAATAATTTTAATGAAAAGCCCTATCTTCGCTAATTAAGCTTCTCCTAAACGGCTGAACCGATTTCGAAGAATTTTTTGTCTGTATTTACGTGGATCCAAGAATGGTTTAGATTTAATTTTTTTAAAGATAGCAAACAAGCAGTTGGGTCTCCTGATGGAAAGAGTCGACTACCCTCTAAACCGGAACATGACAGTGACGCTGACGCTATTGCAACGAAAAAAGTAAGGCAGTGGTACCAACCCGGGTGACAATGCAGAACTCTACCACCTAGTAGCCTTGATGTTGGTGACTCGAGTAGCCAATCGGTCTCCTTTTACGACCTTTCTGTCATAACGAATGTTAGCCTATTTTTCAAAGGAGCCCGGGACCAACTCGGTAGGCACTGATTTTGATGATATCTGGCAACGAGATAATTGAAGATTCAGGTGCAAAAATAGGCTAACTTTTTGAAAAATTCAAATATGGTGGTGTAGCGACACATTTGGATTGTGCCGTCATATATAAAGTTGCGTCTGCGTCAGCACGTTGTCACTTTACTGCACTGCACGTCTAAATTTAGGTTCTCTTTGTGTCTTTTATCGTATATATCATGGGGAGTGTTCCGACGAGTTGTTTGGATTAATGCCTGCCGCCGAATTCCACCATCGGACATCGCGTTAAAACTTAAAGTTCCATCCTCACCATCTCGATGTCTGGAAATCCACAACTGTGCGTTTCCCCCGACACTTTTTACCTCGCACTACTCTGTTGTGGAACCAATTACCGGCAGGGGTATTTCCGAACGGATACGACATAGGGACCTTCAAGAAAAGAGCTTACTCATTCTTAAAAGGCCGGCAACGCAACTGCAAGACCTCTGGTATTGCAGATGTCCATGGGCGGCAGTGAACACACACATCAGGTGCACCTCTTGCTCGTTTGCCCCCTCTTCTATAAAAAAAAAAAAAATGTGTCCACACAGGGGCTGTAATAAAAGATGCAAATTTCAATGACAAGCTACATGTTACTCGCGGGCGAAGCTGCGCGGTTTTATTATTACTAGTATAAATAAAATTTGCGGTACTTCATGCTGTCAACTGCAAATATGCATTTCCCTTTGTTGATTCGGGATATTATGTATTTTGTAAGCAATGATATTGTATTTCGTTTTACTTTTACACTATGATTTTAAAGACAGAAGATTTGGAGTTTGGTATGTTTGTGATGAATAAACTCATAAACTTCTGGATCGATTAAAAAATCTATTATTAGAAGACTACACTGTTAATGGCCAGGCCACAATTACATACGGTACGAACTGTGACTGCGAAAATGTAGGAAACTGCATGCAGTATGCCCAGCGAACTCAATATACTTTTTGACTTCGCTGAGTATGCCACAGCTACCGAGCGAAACGCGGCCGTGACGCGCGATATGATGTGTAACGAAAACAAAAGTACTAGCTTGTTATTTCGAGGTGGCTACAGCTGAGAGCGATGCGACTGGCGAAATGAGAGGACATATTTGACATCCCGCGTCTAAAACAAAATTTTTTCGCGTGTGGAGTTTGAAATGAATTATGGGTATTGAACGATTTTAGAAATTCCTAATTTGTCCGCCACCGACGCCGCTTCGTTAGCAACTAGATAATCTGTGGCAACTAGTTGAACTGTGGGGAGTGTAGTACGCTCAGAAAATCGCACAAACTGCTGCTTCGCAATCCGTATCGCGGTTCGCGTCGCGGGTAGCTGTAGCCAGGCCTTAGAAGTACCTAACTTAGCAAAAAGAAATAAATGTTTTTCTGTCACATAAAAGAGGTCATATATAATAATATAAAAGAAAGTCGTGTTAGTTACTCCACTTATAACTCAAGAAAGGCTGAACCGATTTAGCTGAAAATTGGCAGGGAGGTAGTTTAGATCCAGGAGAAGGACATAGGATACTTTGTTTTTCCAATTAAAAAATAAATCTGCTTATTTATTGCCATTAAGGCGGAACAAAGTTTGCCGGGTCAGCTAGTATATAATAACTAGCTTTATAAAAAACTGTATTCTTATCTTAGTATAACAGAGATACCAGATAATGTTATAATTTCATTTATCGTAGATTATGGCTCGTTTTACAAAACAAATTAATACGTGCCACCATTTGAACCATTAACATACACAAAAACAACTGAGTTAATAAGTATTTGACCGCCAAATACTGTACCGCATGTTGCAACACACATTTGGACACACCTGTAATACAATGTATTAATTAAATATCTTCTAGCTTCCTAAATTAGCATTTATTATGAAATGTCTTTGTGGGACACTTCACTTAACCAAACTTCACTACCTGCTGCACGACCAGCAACGCGAATTGCAATGCGGCGAGCGATGAGTAATGAAAATAAATGTAGAAAACTGTATGAAGTATGCCACAGCTAGCAGAGACGCGATTCGTGGCGTGACTTCAGACTCGGAAAGAATTGAGTGATATGCGACCGGGACACGTGGTATCCCATCACCATCCACGTTCATCAGTAATGAGATTGTACATCCCAAGAAAATATGGGGTTCGCGTTTTCTTAATGCCAAAAACTTACACAATTGTGAGATGTATAATCCTAGGGAATAGTTCTCCACGTTGAATGTGAAAACTATCTAACTATTTGGACTTAGCTCACGAGACATGTGAAGAGAATATGTGGGCACACCCCTCAACTCAACTCGACTCAACATTAATTGTCCTGATAGTTGTTTCTGTAAACGTTTTAGTAGCGAAGAGTCTCGACTAATATCTACGGAGGCTCTCCCTACAATAATTGTTTTGAATCAGAATTATTCTGGATGAAGGACCAGATACAGAAGATGGCAGTGTTAGGAACGGCACATATTGTGAGGAGATTTTTTTTTATTTTTCGCCCTGACCACCGGTGGCTTAGCTGGAAGGCTTTCGTCGGCGGGAAATCTATTTTTATTACATAATATTTTTTGAATATTATAATTATATGTTTCTAAAATAAGTAAATAAAGAAATAGTAATAATATTTTTTATTTGCAGGAAAAAGGTTTGATATGATGAGCGAATAAAATTTTATTTGATTTAAATCAATATACTAGCTAGCTAGCTAGTATCAAAGTGGCCACAGCTCAGAGCGGTGTGACCGGTAAAATCGAGGGAAACGCATTTGACATCGCACGAGCAAAACATTTTTGTGGAAATTTAAAAATTCATAAGTCCACCACCGACGCCGATTCAGTCGTAACTAGTCGAGCTGTGGCATACTCAGAAAATTACGCACCCCACCACCCTGCAACTCGCGTCGCAGTTCATGCAGCGGATAGCTGTGGCCGTTTGTAAGAGCCCTAAGTTTCTACATTCGATTAAAGTTTTGTTAACCACCATCTTTTCTATTTTCGAAAAATCTCGAATCAGGTAATTAATAAAGTTAGGGGGCTTCGAAAATTTTAATTCGGTGTCTATGGACTGCGCTTTAGTGAATCATAAGTGGCGTGACGGATACCTTGTCTAGTACGGTAGTACATAGAAGTCTTTGCGTAGGACAAAACATCTGTCAATATTTCGAGTCGAGAAATTGATGAACATATTAATTATTTTTTTCAAAAATATTCAATCTTCGGATTAAAAAGTATATGAAGCTTGCCCTATTCGATAGTTTTGTTGTTAACTAATATCAAGTATATTCAAATTTTTTTAATATATGGATTATTTCTTGTGTACATAAAATGAACGTGTTCTAATTTACGTAACAAAATTTCAAGAATCGAAGCGTGTAGTGCTCTTACACACTTTTTTACACATTATGCCACTCGTAGCACGACAACCGTGTGTGATAGCCCTAAAAATAATTTCAATTCGATTTTATTGTGTTAGGACACCTCTCGGAAATGGCTTCGCATCGGTAGGAGGCGAGTGCCACGATGCGATGTTCTTGACGTGTGCGCCTCTCGGCCAGGTTCTTGACTTCACCAGCTGAGGCAACAAGTTGGCTTAATTTATACTAGTTTATGGCCTCTGAGAAGGTTGGCCAGTTGATCACTCGTTTGGATGGAAGTGGAGCTACTCTTGTTGAGAGTTTTTGTAAGACAGCCAAAACGGGTATGCCGTCCGAAACTATGTCCTGAGGGATCACCTCAAGGTTGACTGACTGTTCTAGGTTCTTGTGAACTAGTATGTCGAGCACATCTGGCATATAGGCATCATTGCTTGGAAAATACGTTGGAGCTATTAAATTATTGAATCTGTACTATTCTAAATATTCACTTGAGTATGGAACATGTGGCCGCCCGGCTAGTCCCAAAAGTAGTCCCAAAAGACCTGAATTTTCTTCAAAACCGCAATCGCATAGAGTCGCTGAGGACATGCTAGAATTTGTTGATTTCGGCCTAACATTCATAAACGCGTTGTTACTGGTGATAAGACTTGGGTTTACGAATTTGATATGCAAACTGGCCAAAATGCTTTGGAGTGGCGGTTTCACAAAAGCAGAAAAGGCCCGCGCCCAAGTATTGAGATCAGGGACGGAAGAAGAATGTTCATAAATTGCCAAGTTCTGAGATAACAAAGATAAAATCAACGAGGCGAATTGATAATCTCTTCCGTTTGAGAAATCGGTTGAAAGATGTACCTTACAAATTGGTTTATTATATCATATACAGTGTACCCCAGAATGCCTATAAGAAGCCGGGGTGTGGGTGTCATACGCATTGAGTAGCTTATGTATTTAATAAATTCTGTATTTTATAGAATAATTTATCAGAACTTAATTAACTAATTGAAGAATATTATTACGTATGGGTTCTAATTTGAAGTAATATATCCTTCATTGTATTTTATTGATGTATTAAATACTAGCTGCCAAACTGCGGCTTTGCCCGCGTGAGCTAAACCATTTTGATTATTTTTGTGTTATAGCACTTACCTCGTGCTTGGGAAAACTTTAAAAACAACAAAGAAAAATATTGACACAGGATTTGAACCTATGACCCTCTTTCCAAAGCTGGAAGTTAGTCCCGACTTTAGGGTGAGAGTCGAAGGTTTAAATCCTGCGTGTTGATATTTTTCTTTATTGTTTTCAAAGTTTTTAAACTATTTTAGTTGTTCCGTTTTTTGGTTCTGGCGGTATATTGCAGATATCCATACATTGTTTTCCGCCGACATGTTTATCTACGTAGCTCAACTTTATAGTTATATCGAAACATAAAAATTACATTTTTATTTATACAAAATGAGTATAAACTGTTCCAAATGAAGTTATTTGAAAGCAACTACTGTACATTCGACAATACAAATACTATGAAATTGAAAGAACATGCACCCACCTTTATAAACAGTCTGTAAAGAAGTTCGAAAGATGGCATTTAAACTTTACTAGTAATGCAGTATATTTTTGGACTTTTACCTTTACCTTTTAGCACATTACAATACTTACATCCTACATCTAATCGTAGTGTGATATATCCATATTAACCTTAGGTATAACTTATTATTGGTTTATATATCTGTACGGGTTACCGCACATATTTAAAGTCAATGACATGTAATTTATTTAGGTTACATAGAAACAATGTAATAAGTTAAACACGCACACATTGTTACGGCTGCACTTTTATTTAATCATCATTTTTGTTGTAACTTTAATAATAAATCAGTGTCTCTGTAACTTTAATAATAAATCAGATCTCAAATATCACTCATATCCGAAAATGCCGCCCAGATGCTGGGCTTATCTCTAGAACGGTTTCACGCATCTGTATCTGGCATCGGAGTTGGCTCTCAACATGGAAAGGGAGTCGTTACGATTGAATGTCAATCCATATATCAAGATTACAAGTTTACGACTCGAGCATTGGTAATCAAACGTGTCATCAACAACTTGCCTAACGTTTCTTTCAAAAAACAGTCATGGCCTCATCTGGAAAATGTACAGCTAGCCGATCCGGCTCGAAGGACCAAAAAAAACTGTAATGTCTGTGTACAGTTTAAGATGAGTGCAGAAGATATGTGAGGGAGAGTCAGTGTACGAGACAAACCCAATGAAATTCTTTCTAACACTGATTTATTATTAAAGTTACAACAAAAATGATGATTAAATAAAAGTGCAGCCGTAACAATGTGTGCGTGTTTAACTTATTACATTGTTTCTATGTAAACTAAATAAATTACATGTCATTGACTTTAAATATGTGCGGTAACCCGTAAAATGTCATATATCAATCATCTTCAGGTTTAGAGTATAATAAATTTATATTCTACTTTATTCTGTTCTAACTGTGCCCGCGACATCATCTGCATGAAAAAAAAACTAAAATAAAAAACCGCATAGTTCGCGTTCTCGTGGGATTTCCGAGATGAAAACAATTCTATGTCCTTTCTCGGGTTTCAAACTATGTGCTCTAGCTCAACATACAAAAAAGGATAATGATAAAAAAACGGATTGTGTGGCTTTATGAAACCACGGTAAAAGTGAAATTTTTTTCACATGATAGATATTTAACTAAAAATTTTCGGAATAATATTCCATTAAGGGTATAAAAATCGCTTCATCAATCTTGATTTTATACTTGAAAAATGGGAATGATAATAGGAAATGATAAAAGTAGTCGGTCTACACGGTCAGCTGATTGAACTATAGTCGCCGCCATATTGGCCTCGGCTGCTCTGACAAGCGCCTTTCACTTTATCCCTACTCCGCGGCCGACCGTCACGCGACATGCGACACACAGACCAATAAATTTGAGACGATGTAATAAAAGTTTCACTTTAAAAATAATCTTCACGCGCTTCCCCTCTTAGGTACGCAAAGAAATAACCAGTGCACCTACGATTAGCCGAAGATACCTAGTCCCACAATGTAGTCTATCACATTATGGGACTAGGGCAAGCCTATCGCCAACCGGACATTTGTTCAACCCCGGTTAGCGTTGTTTTATCAGAAAACTGAAGTTCTTTGAATTACCTAACCCGAGAAAAAAGGATGATGATCATCTTTGAATACAACTTATTTCTTTTTTAAATGCCTATGCCTGCTACCACTTATTTTCTCCTGTATGTTTGGTAGAATATTATGCAGAGAAAAATCATTATTATATACGGCTTAGAAATGTATTGGGTGTATTTACTCCTTTTATACCATTACAACAAATTTTAGGTCCTACCCATTGTACATATTATTACTATTTACTATAGACATCGGGTCTCATATTAAATTCGCGAAAAAAGGTCCCAGTTACAAATCACACAAAAATAGATATGTTAACAAGGTAATTTAAACACTAAATCATTAAATCAAGGTTTAATTTCAACTAACGCGGAATTGTAGCTCTTTTTGCGTTTTGTAACTCATTTGCCTCGGACATTTTTTAGCGCGGACCCGACGTTCATAATAATAATATGTCAATGGTCCTACTCCTAGATTTCTTATTTTTTTTTAAATTTACTGCCTTATTAATAGCAACGATATACTTAATTTTAAGATAAATTTGTGTAAAGCGTTGTAATCGTCAATAAAAACAATTATATTGTCGTGTTTAAATTAAATTTATTTTGAATTATTACATACTATAATGTTACAAACTAAGGAAAATTATATAATATCTAAACTTGAACTGTCAAAGAACGAATGTTACATAACGAGCAGGAGGATGCAAAGGAGAATGATGAGGGTCCATACAAAGTTGGCCTCAAAACAACGCATGTTTATTGATGCTTATCGTGTTATTTATTGTTAGTTTTTTTCTAAAATTCTATCACGGACACTTTGTACTAACCCTAAAATTCACGAAAAACTTTCAGAATTCACAATAATCCATTTATATATACAATATATCGTCAATACTACACATCCTACATATCCAATATAGATATTATACGTTTTTGTATCACTCGTATTTGATTTTAATCACTTAAAAGTTAAAAGATGAACAACGTTTGCTTAAATTATCAAAGCAAAATATTTATTGTCACTCGTTCACAGATTAAATAAATGACGATTGTTTTTTTTTGTTTCTTGACGGTGATAGTATGAGTAGGTTGTTTATATAGCCTTCTGTAAGTTTCGACTATATTAAAAAATACTTTCATTTTTGTTGCATTAGACACAATAGTTTGACAGTATTCTAATTTGTTTGGTTGATCATTAATAAAAGAAAGTGTTAACTTTATGGCAAAAAATAAAAATCTATGAGCTAGAAATAAGAAAAAGCGTAGAAGTTTGATTAGTTTCATAACTTTCCAACTATATTCCTCTTAAAAATTTACTTCTCATTAAAAAGTGTCCTTTGAATTCTGATATGAGGTTATTTTACATTAAATTAATTTGATAATTTCGGCTGACGCTATTCTTCATTATATTCTTGTAGGACTTTGAAGTAACCTCATCAATCTCCTTTTACTAATAGATTAGGTGCAAGTACTTTTAATTTTTCACCTTTAAGAAAATGTTACATAAATATAATCATTTTATTAATTGAAAATTATTTTATTAATAATGCTAGGGTTTGAAGTAACTCCAGGTTCTAATAGAATACTGAAAAAACTGAATACGATGATTTTACAAGCTGAAAACAAAAAGTATGATATTACAAAATCTCATAGTTGTTCATAATCAACGACTGTAATAATGTCTACGAGAATCGGTACGGTAATGTTGGTCGGGACCATAAAAAAATCTTGTTTTTGCACAAACTGTGTATGAACACAAACTGTGTAACAAAATTCATACTACATTATCATGCGTATCAGCTACAAGTTTTAAGCACGACATATACGTGAACAAATAACTTGTATATAATATACATCTTCATGTGACCTTTAAAAATATACTGTGAGTTCTTCAATTCATTAACAAGATTTAATGAGAGGACATTAATTCGAAAAGCGGACAGGCGTGCAAATAAACGCTTTTCTTCTTTCACATTACTAACTCCCTCTACATAAACACGTCGGTTCCTTAGACCTTTGGCAAAAAAAATTAACCTCCTGGATATATATCTTCCCACGATTGCATTTTTTTGTCAAATTTTCAACACCCATTTTCTCTATATGATGTCCTAACAAACATAGAATTATTTTTTTTGTTATTTGGTTCGGATTTCTTTTGAAGGGTTGACCAACCGGCTTCTTAAAAGACGTGGTAAAAGATGAGAAAAGTGTCTGCCTAATGAAGCCATTTAATACTCCAGGTTAGCCATATACGTTCGGAACTGAGCTCTATAAATTGAATGAAGCTATCAAGGTGTAAATGTATTGTTGTGCTATCCGGGGATCTCTTGAAGAGTAAAGCATCTGAATTCTTCCCAGGCAGATTGTAAATGGCAAACCATTGACCAAACGTTTCACTGCTAGCGTGGCTACTAAGTGGTAGTCATGCTGGCAGTGATGCAATGGCAGTAATGCAGTGGCAGTGACGTGTAACGCTTTCTTCGATTTTGATACAATCGTGTTACTTAGTTCTGTTCAATAGTATCAGTGTTTTTTCCTTCATATTCCGATTTTGAGCATATTTAAAAGCAAATATGATTGCCATCCTGCCTGTGCAGATCAGTTCACTTGATTATCTTATACAAAAAAAAAAACAAACGAATTGGGTGGTTTTATGAAACCACGGTAAAAGTGAACCTTTTTTCACATTATAGATATTTAACTAAAAATTTTCGGGATAATATTCCATTAAGGGTATAAAAATCACTTCATCAATCTTAATTTTATACTTAGAAAATGGGAATGATAATGGGAAATGATAAAAGTAGACGGTCTACACGGTCAGCTGATTGAACTATAGACGCCGCCATACTTTTATACATAAGTAATCTGTGGCCATACTGGCCATACGAGCGCCTTTCACTTTATCCCTACTCCGCGGCCGACCGTCATGCGACATGCGACACACAGACCAAAAAAATTGAGAAGATGTAATAGAAGTTTCACTTTAATAACTTCACAGCTCAACACCTAAATTAGCAAACACATAAAATTGCAGATAAAAAATATGAATTTAAAATCTTACGGATAGAAAAGATTGATATGAGAGCCCGATAATACCGAAGCTGGTGACAATAACTGGTTTCTGAAAATATAAAATATTTTTAAGGTATAGCAAGATTTTGATGCTTATTTTGCACGACTTTTTCACTAAACTATATAAATACTTCAAATTAATAAAATATTTCGTTATTACCTAAAATAAACACATTTCCGACCAACAAGTTCGTTTTTATTTCACACAAAACTTGTTACATCAAACAAAACTTAAAACGTCCTTTGCATTATTTGATTAATAACATTGATTGCAGTATCGTCACGCACGATTCGTTATCCATTTCGCTAAGTGAAAAAATAGTATCTCATTGATAATCTGACGCAGTTTTACATTGTTATTGAAAGTGTGTATAAATGATGAAATCGAAAAAAATATAATGTGCAACTTTGATTCTGAAACATTTCTGCGACAAACGTTTCGCTGCCGAATGAGCTGCCGACAGAATGTTTCGTTTATTGTTTTTTTAACGACAGAACCTTATAACTTCGAACGTTTCGTCGATAGAACGATTCAATCATGTGCGAACCGATGACTAAATCTTTCCACTAGGAACGTTCCATCGACAGCATATTTCACAAAGAAGAGTTCGCCGACAAAGCTTATTTTTGCATGGTTTGCCATTACTTGCGTCACTTTAATGATTATACTTTTGGAAAGACTAAATAAAAAATATTTGTAAATGACTTTTCACACTATTTTCATAATGATATCCGTTTGTCCTTGGGTATATACGTGTGTGTGTATGTGTGTATGTGTTTGTGTATGTGTGTATGTTTGCGTGTGTGTGTGCATGCGTGTGTGCATGTGTGTGTGTATGTTTGCGTGTGTGTGTGTATGCGTGTGCGTGTGTGTAATTAAAGGACGGCCTGACTGATCGAAATGCAGTTTAGGTTCTGTCAGACTTCCTAAAAATCTGAAACTGCTTGAGGTTAAAAATATATCTTTAGGTATAGGTTTTGCTCTTTCGAGCTTAAAATATCCGCAAATTAATTTATAGATTTTTAGTTTTGGGAATAATCATATTGTAGGTGGTGGGATTCTACATTATCTCGCCTACTTCTGGTACTACCACCTTAACTATACCTATTTCAGTCGCAATAGCGTCAGTGCTTGTCGCTATCCTGTTCTGGTTTGGAGACTAAGGCAGCCGATAAACTTATGCATGTGGCATTAGACCTCCCTACAAGATAGCAACGCACCATTAACATCTTTGGAGTCTCTTTCCATCAAGAGACCCAAGTTTTACGTTTATTGTGTACTAGCTATTACTCGCGACTTGTTCGCGTGACCCAAAATAATTTGCTCGTTCGGGTAAAAAGGTAGTCTTTCACTCCTTAATAGTGTATCTTTCTAATAGTAAAAAAAATATAAGATCGGTCCAGTAATATGCGAGTTTATTTATAACAAAATTACAAATGTTTTCTCTTACAAATTTATAATATTACTAGCTGCAGCGTGCAGTTGCAGCATTACAAAAGTTTTTGACGAATCCCACGGGATCACCTAACTTACTCGGGATAAAAAGTAGCCCATGTACTATTATAGGTCATCATCTACCGGTGTGCCAAATTTTATTCAAATCCGTTCTGTATCTTTTGCGTGATTGAGTAACTAACATCCATCAATTCAAACATCCATTCATCCAAACATCCAAACTTTGGCATATATAATACTAGCTGACCCGCGCTGCTTCACCCGTGGCCATATTAATAAGTCGTCCAAATAGATTTTAATAAAAATTTCATCCCATATTTCTGCCCTCCAGGGACTAATTTTTGAAAAAAAAAATTAACCTATGTTTGAAATTTCATGAAAATCGGTCCAGCGGTTTAGCCGTGAAAGCGTAACAGACAGACAGACAGACTTTCGCATTTATAATATTAGTACGAATTAATATAAATTATTTGAAATTTTCTTTAAATTAAACTGAATTAAATGTTATTAGAATGAGTAAAGGCATTCTTTAAAATAAATTAATAATATTATTTACCTGGCTTTCACAAAGACTTATGAATATTAGTTTTCTGATTCTAGTGGAGGCAGATCCGCGGCAATGGTGCCAACCTGAGAAATATATAGCTGATGGGAGCAAAGAAGCCTGAAAACACAAGTTACGTCAATTCAAAAATATACAGGACTCTATCAGCATTAGAAAAGAAGTCTTTTGCCGGCGTAGGGACGTGACGACCCCATCGCCCACTGGTGGGATAATTTTTGTACAAAAATTATTTAACACCAGTGCAGTCAGTCAACCAAATTAGTGGTAGTGCATTTGCAACTGAATAGGCCGGCACGCCCGGGGAGATACCGCTCTCTCACTTAACACCGACGTAAAGTAGCAGCCCTGCTGCTGCGTTTCGTTCGGTTTGTAAATGCGCAATTAAAACAGAATGTACCCCAGGGGGGTACCACTTACACCAGCAGTGGAGAATCCCCCTCTGGGCATCCGTGCTCTGGATTTCAGCCAGATCACGAATGCTCAGGCTGCCCTGCGTATTCTGGGGGGAAGGGGGGGGGGGCAAAATTGCGCTCACAAACAATGCTGTCCGGGGCAGACAAAGCATGAAAGCCATGACACCCCCTACCACGCTTACTGTGGATTTCTGTAATATTAGGGGGCTTCATTCCAACTTGAACGCCGTCCACTACCATCTCGAGACGGCGAAGCCAGCTTTGCTCTTCTTGACCGAGACACAGATATCTTCTCCGGCTGATACTTCCTACCTCTCCTACCCGGGGTACAAACTGGAACATTCCTTTGTACCACGGGCTGGTGTGTGCGCATACGTCAGAGAAGATATGTTACCGGCGCCTCGGCAGACTTGAAGGTCAGGACCTATCCATCCTCTGGTTACGCGTAGCTTGCGACGACCAGCCACGCAGCTACGCGTGCCTATACAGGTCCCATAGCGGGAATACTGAAGTTGACCGGCTCGTTGAGCATTTACAAACGGCTGCAGATTCCGTGTTAGAGCAGACCCCATCCGCAGAGATCGTGATCTTGGGCGATTTTAATGCCCACCACGCCGAATGGCTTTGTTCGCGCACCACTAATCATGCGGGGAGGTCTGTTCACGATTTTGCCTTGGCGTATGGTCTTATACAACTGGTAACTACGCCCACGTGAATTCCCGATGTGGATGACCATACGCCTTCACTGTTGGACCTTCTGCTGACCTCTCATCCGGACCATTATCAGGTATCTGTGGACGTCCCACTTGGTTCGTCAGACCACTGCCTGATCCGGAGTAAAGTGCCGGTTTCGCGCCTATCACGGCCTCCTTTAGCAGGCTGTCGTCGCGTTTGGCACTATAGGTCAGCAGATTGGGACGGGATGCGGTCTTTTTTTGCGTCCTACCCATGGGGGCGGTTGTGCTTCCCGCTGGATGATCCGAGTGTAGTCGCTGACTCTATTGCCGATGTAGTGTTGCAGGGCATGGAACTTTTCATGCCAATTTCTGCGGTACCAATTGGTGGTAAGTCTCAGCCTTGGTTTGGTCGCTCTTGTAAAACGGCTTCACGCCGAATGCAGGAGTGTTACCGGGCTTGGGCTGCTGCGTCCGCATCTTGTGATGAAAAAACCAGCATATTACGTAAGGAGTACAATTCCGCCTCGAGGTACTTCAAAAGCGCTATCGCCAAGGCAAAATCTGAACACATAGGCAGAATTGGCGAGAAATTAGTTCGCCTTCCTTCAGGGACCCGTGCGTTCTGGTCTCTCGACAAGGCAGTCTTAGGGAATTTCTCACAGCCCTCTCTTCCATCTTTGCACGGAGACGATGACTCTTTGGCCCATACCGCAAAGGAGAAGGCCGATCTCCTGGGCTACTTCTTTGCGGCCAACTCGACTCTGGATGACCAAGGGAACGCATCGCCTACCACCCCGCAGTGTGATAGTTCCATGCCAGAACTACAATTTCGGCAGTCATCTGTGCGTAAAGCACTACTTTCCTTGGACATCCACAATTCGAGTGGGCCGGACAGCATCCCTCCGATCGTGCTAAAAGTGTGTGCTCCAGAGTTGGCCCATTATTAACACGCCTATTCCGGCTCTCCTACTCACTCGGCGTGGTACCAAATTCATGGAAGACAGCTTTGGTTCATCCCATCCCTAAAAAAGGCGATCGCTCTAATCCGTCTAACTATCGGCCCATAGCCATAACCTCCTTGTTCTCCAAAATTATGAAGACGATCATCAACTCTCAGCTCCTCAAGTATTTAAAAGAGCACCAGCTGATATGCGACCGTCAGTACGGTTTCCGTCGCGGCCGCTCAGCTGGTGACCATCTAGTATACCTAACTCATCGGTGGGCGGAAGCAGTTGAGTCCAAGGGGGAGGCGTTGGCAGTTAGTTTGGACATAGCGAAGGCCTTTGATCGGGTATGGCACAAAGTGCTTCTCGCGAAGCTGCCTTCCTATGGGCTTCCCGAGAAATTATGCAAGTGGATCACCAGTTTTTTGGCTGACCGGAGCATCAGGGTAGTAGTTGACGGTGCGTGCTCCGACCTTAAATCTGTCAATGCTGGTGTTCCCCAAGGCTGCGTGCTATCACCAACTCTGTTTCTTCTGCATATCAATGACATGATGCGAATTCGCAACATACATTGCTATGCGGATGACAGTACTGGTGATGCTACATACTCCGGCTGAAGCGGTATTTCGCGGGAACACGTCGAAGAGTGCCGAAACAAGCTTCTGTCTGAAGTCGAGAATCGACTTACAGATGTCTCTGAATGGGGTCGTCAAAACCTGGTCACTTTTAACCCCAAGAAGACGCAGCTTTGGGTGTTCACCGCAAAAAAGACACCCTTTGTCGTATCACCTCGATTTGGGGATACTCTCCTGACAGCCTCAGCTAGTGTCGGAATCCTGGGAGTCGACATATCGAATTACGTTCAGTTTCGCGGTCATTTGGAAGGCAAGGCTAAATTAGCCTCTAAAAAGCTCGGTGTGCTCAGCAGAGCGAGACAGTACTTTTTGCCGGCCCATCGCCTTCAACTTTATAAGGCACAGATTCGGCTTCACATGGAGTACTGTTCTCATCTCTGGGCCGGAGCTCCCCAATACCAGCTTCTTCCTCTTGATCGCATACAGCGTAGAGGGGTTCGAATCGTTGACGACCTTGCTATTTCGAAACGTGTCTTCTATCGAATCTTTCATGTGGTGTTCCGACGAGTTATTTGGATTAATTCCTGCCGCCGAATTCTATCATCGGACATCGCGTCAAAATTTGAAATTCCATCCTTACCATCTCAATGTCTGGAAATCCACAACTGTGCGTTTCTCTCGACACTTTTTGCCTCGCACTACTCTGTTGTAGAATCAATTACCGGCAGGGGTACAGCGGAACAGCTTGACTCTTTACATTCGGAACAGCTTGACTCTTTGGCATTACGCAGAGATGTAGGTTCACTCTGCGTCTTCTATCGTCTTTATCATGGGGAGTGTTCCGACGAGTTGTTTGGAATAATTCGTGCCGCCGAATTCCACCATCGGACATCGCGTCAAAATTAAAAGTTCCATCCTCACCATCTCGATGTCTGGAAATCCACAACTGTGCGTTTCTCCCGACACTTTTTGCCTCGCACTACTCTGTTGTAGAATCAATTACCGGCAGAGGTATTTCCGAACGGATGCGACATAGGGACCTTCAAGAAAAGAGCTTACTCATTCTTAAAAGGCCGGCAACGCAACTGCAAGTCCTCTGGTATTGCAGATGTCCATGGGCGGCGGTGATCACTTACCATCAGGTGCACCTCTTGCTTATTTGCCCCCTCTTCTATAAAAAAAAAGTCTATAAGGAGTAGCTTGTAGTTTTTTTAATATTGATACTATAGTATGGGAACCCACGACACTAAACCTAGTCCCATAAGACTACTGGATGGTATATACATAGTTAGATTCGACGTTAATTGGAGAATACGAAATGGCTATGCTGCAATGCGAAAAACCGGGTGGCGCTATTAAAAAAAATGAAAAGAAGAATAAAAAAAATGATTTCTAGTACGATAAGACTTCCGAATTTTGTTTGTTCCTCGATATAGGGGAGGGGTATGACTATACGAAAATGTGGTGCTGCATGTTTCCATGACTGGCCTTATCAGTGGCAGCAGCATTATAAGTGACGCCTTTTACCTAGGTATCTAGTACCATTGGACTACCGAACGAGCCAAAGCTCATCTGAAAGTTCATCAATTTCTGTGTAAGAAAAACCACTGCTGGATCTTCGAAACAAAGGATGAGGTGGTTGTTGCAGCAATTGAATATCGCCTACTGCACAACTGAAATCAGTCAGCAATCGTCTGGTTTCTTTCTATTGGTACTGTTTGAATACCCATTCCACGGTCAGACACGAATAATTTTATTGCTCGCTGATTGATTAGTTTAGACGAATGAAATCGCATATTTTATGTAATATTGTTCGATTTTTCAACCGTTTTCATAAGTTTGGTGCAATTTTATGTACTACTTAGGGATTTATAGGGTTCAGAAATCAAGAAACTGTTATAGTTTCATATGACCTTCCATCCGTCTGTCCGTCCGTTCGTCCGCAGCTTAGCTTCAGAGATTCTTAGTACTAGAAAGCTGTTTCCATTAGATTGTTTTAATTTTATGTACTACTTAGGGATTTTTAGGGTTTTGAAAAAACAAGAAACCTTTATAGTTTCATATGACCGTCCATCCAGCAGTCCGTCCGTCCGTTCGCAGCTTAGTTCAGAGAGTCTTAGTACCAGAAAGCTGTAATTTTGCATTTATATTAATACATATTAGTCATGCTATCAAAAT
The DNA here is from genome assembly GCA_036924255.1 of Apodemia mormo. Classification (NCBI taxonomy): domain Eukaryota; kingdom Metazoa; phylum Arthropoda; class Insecta; order Lepidoptera; family Riodinidae; genus Apodemia; species Apodemia mormo. Next base: position 8,240,326 of record JAUPFN010000009.1, on the reverse strand, counting down.
GGTAAAAAAAATCTTAAAACATATATTATTAAGAACCATATACAACGATACCTTACACTACGAGGTTTGCGAGAAAACTTTACTTGTAGAGGGTACTCTTAAACACAATTGGATAAATTTTTATAGGCTGTGAATCTGTAGTGCGGATATATCATTGACTTTAAATAGGTTTAATGTCCATACTACGAAACGAGAACTCTTGGTCCACATTATTGTGATGGGCAACTAAGAAACCCCACACTGCGCGTGGCTCAACACGCTTGTTTTTTTTTGCTGCAACAAGGATTTATGAAATTTTAGGGAAAGTAGCACTTGATATGATAAATGATAACCCTGTTTATTTTATGCTCCATGCGCTATGGGCTCTATTTATTAGGAAAATCATAATAATGTGGACCAAGAGGAGGGCATTTTTGTTCTCGTTTCGTAGTATGAACATTTAACCTATTTAAAGTCAATGATGTATCCGCACTACAGATTCGCAATACTTCAATACTACATTACATATATTTTATATACATATATACACACACACACATAGAAAAGAGTCAACCATCGCCTGTAGACACCAAAGATAAAGTTTACCGGCTACCTTACCCTCCGAACCGGAACACGACAGTGACTAGCACTGACGCTATTACGGCAGGAATAGATAGAGCGGTGCTACCAGACCCGGGCGAGACAATGCAGAACTCTACCACCTAGTAAAATGTGAAGTGAAACTCAAGTACAAGTACATTATTAATTGTGTCTAACAGTAATGGAATTTCACCAAGTGCCGACGATGGAAAGTAGTGAATATGTCAATAATACACTCGCCTCCACAGTGATGTCACCAGCGTTCCACATGAAACAACCTGCACCAAGCAAGACCGTAGACATTGTGGCTAGATTTGCAAGCGCATTCATCAAAGTCCTTTCTGAATTCTGAAAGAAGTGTTAACTGTTGTAGTTATTTTGAATGCAGTAAAGTTGAATTTGAAATTTGAATGCATTAAAACCGCAACAATGATATTTCTGGACAATTTCTTTTTAATATTTTAATGTGGTAATGTCATTTTACTAACACCAGGAAAGCAATTTGCTTATTCAAATTAAATAACACTGCTTAATATACGCATAGTCCCATGTTGCAAATCATTTAATGTATTTTAAAGGGAATCCAAATTTAACTAAATAGCATTGATAATTAAATGAAATGCTCAAACAGTGATATGTTTGTATACAGTATAGTTAAACAGCAGGTTTTTTTTTCATATGCCTATTGGTTTTAATATATTTGTACAGGTTCAATAATCAGCATTAAAAAAACACGCAGATTTAAAAACCTAGTGCTGCGTAAGTTTACGTACTGGGTACATGAATGATATAATAAAAACATTTGGTATAGCATAAGGTACTAATCATATTCATCACATTAGTTACAAAAAAAACAAAATAAAATAAACCGCATGTGGTAAATTTAACATCTCCTTCGCAACAAGACGCTATGTTATGATAATAAATATATTACATATGCACACACACGTATACATACACACATGCACACATATAACGTACTAATCACATGTAAAATCAGTTGTACTACATAAACTCATTGTTAGTTAGCAAATGCCTTTGAATATTAAACCAACGCAAGTGCGGCTTTAACTTGGTTTTAATATTTTTCTGAGTAATACATTCCACTAGATCTTTAGATAATTTATCATTATTTATCAGCGTAGGCACCAAGTACTCGTACCTAGCCGTCCTCTCACCGTAAACATTATTAACGCGTGGTAAATGATATTTGAAGTTAGAATGAACTGCTAAGATGTTACAATGTTTAAAAATACGCATAATTTCGTTATTTAATTGAATTTTTGTGTATATTTGTATAATTTTTTTTAGAATTTTAAGTTGCAGTTTAAAAATTTGATTTAAATATATAGTACGCGTTTGGCCGTAGCTACTGAGGCCATATTGAACATGCGATTCCGCCAACGAATATAATAGCAGACTGCTATTATATTCGCTGGCGGAATCGCATATTTGCGGAATCTGATATAGTCGGTATAACGTCTTTTAAAATAGTTTTAAAATATTATATATATATATATATATATATATATATATATATATATATATATATATATATATATATATATATATATATATATATATATATATATTAATTTTAAAATATTGGCCAAAAATTGTCTTAATTTTTTTACATGCATGTTCAATAATATGACTGTACCATTTAACCTTTGGTGTCTATAGGCGATGGTTGACTCTTTTCCATCAGGATACCTATCTGCTTGTTTGTTATCTTATGATTAAAAAAAAACACACTTACATATACTCATGCCAACATATACATCACGCGTACATATATACAGCTACGCATATATTCCAATATACAGATTTACCGACGAAATCATAAAATAGTAGCACTTTAGAAGCTCAAACGTTGAGATTCAAATAATACTTGATTTTAGAAAAGATTGAAATGAGTAACTACCTTAGCGGGAAATTAAAAATACTCAATATGTACCTAAGCTCACTAGGGTGTGAAGTTATATAAATATAAATACATGGAAAGTATATTCGCGCCCGTATCCCCGAAGGGGTAGGCAGAGGTACAACAAGTGCACCCACGATTAGCCAAAGATACTTGGTCCCACAAATGTGATAGGTGGCAAGTCTTTCACCAACCGGGCACTTTCCAATACCGGGCAACTTTGTGTTTATGAGAAAATTAAAAAAAATACTTTTTTTATGTGCCCGGCCTGGGAATCGGACCCGGGACCTCATGTGGTCAACGCCAACGCTGGAACACTAGACTACAGAGGCGACAGATAAATACATAATATACGTCATATACCATACCACCATTTGTAGCATCAAAAGGCACAAAACGACAGAGTTGATTAATATTTCCCCGCTGAACACCACTCCACATGAAGAAGCGCACTTTTTGACACACCTAAAATATAAAAAGGATTGCTTTTAAAAATATCAAAATAAGTACAATGATTCTCGACCTATTGAAATTTTCCCCTTGGGAATTTCTTTGTCATGAAATTATAAAAAATTGACCACTCGTTGGTCGAGTGGTTAGCGACCCTAACTACGCAATAGACGAGGCTCGGGTTCGATATCCCACGGGGACAAGCATTTGTGTGATGAGCATAAATGTTTGTATTTCCGGTTTTGGGTGTTTATTAAATATATTCTAGTATTTATATATGTAAAGAGTCAACCATCGCCTATAGACACCAAAGATGTTAATGGTGCGTTGCTATCTTGTGGCGAGGTCTAATGTCACATGCATAAGCTTACTGGCTACCTTACCCTCCAAACCGGAACACGACAGTGACCAGCACTCACGCTATTGCGGCAGGAATAGGTAAGGCGGTGGTACCAGACCCGGTCGAGCCGATGCAGAACTCTACCACCTAGTACTCACGATGGTAGTGACGCGCATAGCCACTAAGTCGCCTTTTACGACCTGCCTGGCAGAACGGCAGTTGGCCTATTCTTCAAAGGAGCCCGGGACCAACACGGGGAAAGGGGTATTTCTATGTATTGTTATCGTTTACTAACACCCATAACAGAAGCAAATAATTTGCTTACTTTGGGGTTAGATCAGTAAGTGTAATTTGTCCCGTGAATATTTATTATTTTAAGAAATATTTTTAGACCCCTGCAGAAAATAATATGTGAGGAAGATTTCAATTAACATGCAATCAATAGGTATTAAAGTTCCACTGCCAAAGTTAAGTTACTTCATATAGGCATATATTATAATACTATAATAATACTACTTTATATATCTATAGAATCTTTTTTTTTCATATAGTTTTCGTTTTGGAATTAAGAAAAAAGAAACCGTATTTCATTAATTAAAATATTTTTTAGTAGGTAATTAAATTATTACAAAAACGTGTATTATGTTAACTTTGCGTGATGTATTTGGCTATACCAATATATTTTATGCATATTATCGTGTTAATATTAATGTTTCTATATGTATGGGGGTGATTCTTCAATGTTGAGGATAATACGGTTCCAGGCAGTTTTCTCTTTACTGTTATAACTACGATGAAGAAAAACAATGTTTTCCTATTCCATTATTAGTTTTTTAACTATCAACAAGTAAAAGGAAAACATTTCTTATAATTGATTAACAAAAAAACGCAAAAATCTACTGAAAACGTCATTATTTCGCGTGTCCAGATCACCTGTTCTTGGCTATTTGCTCTTCTAAAATATTTAAATACCACTTAATAAAATTATTTATAGTAAAAAATTGTATTTAAAGGTCTATTGTTTCTGTTTCTTAACAATTTAAAGTATTGACTTAATTCTAAAATAGTAAAATACTCTTTCAAAAGTTTGTCACAAAAAAAGCGTCATTGTAAAAACAGGAATAGTTTTCAAATTTTTTCCACGATGATTGCAATTTTGGGGCATGTTTCGTGCCTACCGGATGCCCCTCGGTACTCTTCGGTTAGGCTACACACTTTGAACGGATTAGACAGGTCATATTTCTCTCAAGGTAAGCTTGAATATGGTTCTTCGAAATTTGTCATCTTTATAATCATTCTCCTTATTCACTTTATCGTGGTAAATAATATGTTCATTGATTTTATTCATGGCTTTATTTATGTATCGAACTGCAAATAACTCCCCATAGATATTTATTAGCTGTATCTAATCTTTTAAGACAAATTTCGAGATGTTTTCTGGAATTCGCCATTATTGCTGACATCATTATCCTGAAAATGACTGTTGAGAATAATGATGTATGGGTTAGAATAATGATTTGCGGATTTTGAACAATGACAAATGTTGAGAATAATGACGTCAATACAATTATTAGCATATATAACCATTAAAATAAAGTAAGCTGGTACATCAATTGATTAATTTTTTTCGTAATGTCTCTGCAGTTGTTTTGGGAAAAAAAACAGCATGCCTAGAAGTAAGGAATCCTATGAAAATCGTAAAGCCCAATATAAAATGTCTCAGAAACGGAGGTATCAACAAATGATTATTGATCTAGAACTGCTAGCCTTAGAACAAGTGAGAAGGCGACAGAATATAAAAAAAGAAAGAAGAGCGTAAACTAAAAAAAGAAAGAAGAGCGTAAACTGACGAGTATTGCTGCACCGCGCGATTTTTGCTTGCTAGGTTACGTCTAGTTATATAAGAACATATATAAAATAAGACTCGCTCATATCGAACAACGTTCATTTCAGCGGTCATTTGGGAGGAAAAGCTAACTTAGCCTCCAATAAGCTTGGTGTACTCAGCAGAGTAAAGCTTTATCCCAGTCCATCGCCTCCAACTTTACAAGACCCAAATTCGACCTCACATGGAGTACTGTTCCCACCTCTGGGCCAAAGCTCCTCAGTACCAGCCCCTTCTTCTTGATTGCATTCAACGTAGAGCGGTTCGAATCGTCGACGACCAGGCTAATTGGCTTGACCCTTTGGCGTTGCGCAGAGATGTAGGTTCGCTCTGCATCTTTTACCGCATTCATAATGGGGAGTGTTCCGACGAATATTTCGGCTTAATTCCTGCCGTTAAATTCCATCATCGGACATCGCGTCAAAATTTAAAGTTCCATCCTCACCACCTCGATGCCTGGAAAACAACAACAGTGCGCCTTTGTCGGCACTGTTTGCCTCGCACTACTCCTTTATGGAATCAATTACGACTTGGGGACCTTCAAGAAACGAGCTTACTCATTTTTAAAAAGCCGACAACGCATCTGCATCTGCAAGACCCCTGGTATTGCAGATGTACAAAGGTACTGCACTTACCATCAGGTGCAGTACCTTTGCTCATTGGCCCCCTCTACTATAAAATAAAACAATGGAAAGATTAATTAAGAAACTAAAAGATCAGCCCAAGCGAATCTTTCAGAATTGCCAACCCTTTAGGAGTAATTGCCCTTGCCAAACACATTAAATGTATATCTTCCTATGCCATCGGCAACGACAATATCAGTTAGCGCATGGTGGCTTTTCTGCTCCCCGTCCTAACATATATTATCATTTTTTCCCTTTTTTCTGGCACTTTTCCTTAAGCCTAGAAGACAGCTCACGTCATTCCTTTTCCTAAAGTCTCAGCTCCTACTAATTTCTCTAAATATCGCCTTATACCAATTCTTCCATATTTGTCCAAGATTTTGGACACTCAGTTTAGCCCTTACCTGCAGGATAGTAATTTGTTCAATCCGTATCAATCTGGTTTCCGTTCGGGGCACAGCACTGTTACTGCTATTGTTAAAGTCACTGATAACATAAGACATGCTATTGGTAATAAACAACCTACTTTATTGGTTTTCTTGGACTTCAGTAACGATTTTATCTCTGTGGACTTTGATGTGCTGCTTGGTACTCTTCGTTCGCTGAATCTTTCCCCTCAGTCTGTATCCTGGTTTGACTCGTATCTCCGAGATCGTTCTCAATGTGTTCATTTCGAGGATTCTTTCTCAGGTTTTAGTAAATTAACAGTTGGTATTCCACAGGGGGGGTGTTCTAGCTCCACTCTTATTTTTCGTGTTTATCAACATAACATCCAATGCCATGTCCTCCAGTTTTCATTCGTCATCATCATATGCGGATGCGGATCATATGCGGATGATCTGTAATTGTATCGTCCTTTCTCTGCTCCGGATGTTCTTGATGCAATCAGCGCTATATATGAAGATCTGTCGCGTATTCACTCATGAGCGGAGTCATCTGGTTTATTAGTAAATCCCAAAAGTTACAGTTTTTAATTATAGGTAGTGGTAGATTTCGTATATAGCAGCAGTGTTATACTGTATAGCAAATCAGCTAAAAATGTAGGTCAAATTATAAGTGAAGATTTCTCTTGGAATGCTTATATATCAGAAGTATGCAAAATAGTTCATTCCACCTTTCATTCTATCAAACGTTTGCAAAGATTTCTTCCTTTTAAGACTAGAGTTATTTTAGTGCAAACATAAATCTTTCCTTTATTAGATTATGCTGATATTTGCTATCCTGATATCACAGAAGAAGGCCTGAATAAACTCGAGCGCTTACAGAATGTAGGAATTCGCTTTGTTTTTGATTTTAGAAGATTTGACCATATTTCCAATTTCAGAACATAACTCACGTAGCTTCCTATGCGGGAGCGCAGAAACGCTCAGCAGGAACGCTCCGCAGGAACGCAGACGAGCTTTTCATCGATATTACAATCAAATCTAGTTGTTTTGATTGTAATATCGATGAAAAGTGTTTCCATAGGTATAATAAAAACCATATCCCAAATAATAACTGTAAGTACACTGAGAATATTAATCCAAATCCTGTCGTTTCATTATCTAGTACACATAAAGAAGAGAGCCGCGATCCAAATCTCAGAAAAATAAAAATCTTTTCCTCCTATTTAACCAGTGTTATACTCTTAACAATGTTAAGTGTTATCTATTTCGATTTTATTTCTTTGAGCTGATAGTTATTAGTTAATATAATGTGATGCAGGATATAACAATTGAAAAATAATAAAAATGTTGTTATATTTTAATTATATACAAGAAGTTATATTTCTGTTCATCAATATGTAATTTTTTGATTAACATTATATTGTTAATTTAATTACACAAGAATTTATGTTTGTGTTTATCAATGCGTGATTTTACGACTAAATATAATTATGTTGATTCTTAATATTTTGTTTTATTTTAATGATAAGTGCAATAAAACAGGTGTAAAATCATTATCCTCAACAAAAGTCATTTATCCTAATTAAATTGTCATTATTGTCAACAAGGCGTCATTGTATTTTTAAAATTTTTCGAATATCTGCCTAAATATTAATAATACAAAGGTGCCTCTTACTCCGATATCAAAGATTTGAATAAAATAACAGTTCTAGTACTGATCACTTGTTGTGCCACGAGGTTTTTATTTTTTTCACCAAATCATTGAAAATATATTACGATCGAAGAATGACCCATGGCGGGAAGGCGGCGCGGCGTCTAAATATGATTTTTCTCTTTTTTTTTCTATCGCACGTATCAAACCTTTTCTATTTAACTTAACGCTTTTAATTTACTGGCTATTAACGACTGATAATAAACGATAGGCTTTTAATACGTTTAGTAATACCAAAACTTCATAAAAATACTGTAATCTAAGAGTTATAATATATATAATAACACTCGTTTTTGAGGAAATTAACAAATACTTTCTAAAGCAAAGCAGTTATTTACAATCTCACGTATCTATTTTTCTTAAAATGTCGATAAATTATACAAAATGTTGATACGAAATAGCGATTATAAAACAACGATACCGTAAAATACTTCTGAAAATACTTGCTGGCGTCTGACTATAACGTAGTCATCTTAGCTCATAAAAAGGTAAAACCTCAGGACCTACAGACTGTATTTGAAATTTAAAATAAACTGCAGTATAAATAGTTAATTTTTGAGGAGTTAATAAAGTCATATTTACCCCTCAAAAATTGTCACTATATGTAAAAAAAAAACTTTTTTGATTAAGAGCAAGAGCGCACTATTAATCCCGCCATCATAAGCAACAAGCATAAGAGTGAAAGGTAGTTATATCGCGTTTGGTTATTTTCGTAGCTATAATGAATTATCGAATAATTAAAATATAATAAAAATTATTCTAAATATAATAACTATATAATAAAAATGTACTTTATTTCGTTAATCATAAAGTTGACATTTGTTTCTTACTTAACCGAGGGGAAAAACGTTCTGAGCAAGACAACGAGAAGAGTGGATGTTGTACCTTTCTTGCAATTGCCAGTGTTAATAAAACTATCTGATGGTAGATTTTTATATTATATTCGGTAATCGTTAAATCCCTTTTATTCATGCACGTCGGTAAATACATTAGCATAAAATGTATTGTAATTAACACAATGAGTTCTAAAATGTGCTTATTTTTATTATTACGTAGATACTTATGCAACGCAAAAACTGTTTCTCAAATTAGTAGAATTACTTAGTAGTAATTTGCAAACTACGCATGGCCGCACTTATATATGGCAATGGGCGCTTTATTTAGTAGAATGGCGCTTTATTTAGTAGAATTTAGTAGACTCCACTCATGTCGTGATACTCTTCGGAACGATTTTGAAGCTCGTGTGAATATTCCTGGTAGAATGTAACTTCCTTGTTTAACTGTTCATTAATATTTAAAAAAGAAGCGACTGGTTCTGTTAGGTAAGCTTTGTTACATAGAGAATACAAAATAATATTAAACTGCGTATTAATTTTTTTATAGACATTCTTCAGTTCCTAGATAGAACCAAGTAACTCAGCTCAATAAAAATTTGAACTCTATATTCATAGTAACATATAGCGAGCAACAGCAAAATTTAAGTAAATTCCTGTCTCATTAGGAGGAATTATTTATATCAATCAAAATATCATGAGAGTAAAATGTACCTATACAAACTAACAGATCATGGATGAATGTGTGAGTTTTATAATCTCAAGTTATGCCATGTCAGTAATGTAATGCTTATAAAGTGCCTAAATTAAAATTAATTAAAAAAATAGATAGTGATACTCAGACCTCACGTACAGGAAACTACCGCCACTTCATCTCACTACTAAAACAAGTTTTAAAATAAGCCAATTATTTATTTTACTCCAGTTTTACTCTCAAAACTTTTTATTAAGATAGCTTACTAAAATATGGATAAAATGTGATATTTACAGGCATTCGAAATACGAAATTCTCACCATATTGTCTCAGCGTGTAGTCTGATTCCAACTTTAACCGATTCTTCATAAAGTTGCTCTTTTTTCATATGATCCAAATTGCTGTCCTCAAATATAGCATTCAGGCTATAAAAATAACTTCGTAAGTTTTTATATTGATGATTTATAGCGATTAACACTGTTATAACGACTATCTGTAGTGCTGTGGAGCGCATTAAAAGAAACCACCAGATTAAATAGATTACCACTCTTAAAATGTCTGCATGTAGGCTGAGGTCCGTGACGTAAGGCCAGGCGGTTATAATAGTTGTAAACGTTCCCTCTGTAAAATACAGTCATTGTTATCACTACATAGTATAAAACAAAGTCGCGTTCTCTATCTGTCCCTATGTCCCTATGTATGCTTAAAACTACGCAACGGATTTTGATGCGGTTTTTTAATAGATAAATTGATTCTTTAGAAAGGTTTTAGTATATAAAAATTTCAGATGTTCCTACGGGAACAAAAGCTACGCGGGTGAAACCGCGGGCAGGTCGCTAGTTTATAATTATCAATAATATAATAATAAAGCCTTTTTTGGGACAAAAGATAAATAATTACGTTTTTTTTATACTATTGCACTATTATAAATTTTTTTTATAGAAGGCAAACGAGCAGTGCACCTGATAGTAAGTGATCAACGTCGCTCATGGAAATTCGCAATACCAGAGGTCTTGTAGTTGCGTTGCCAGCTTAATAAGAATGAGTAAGCTTTTCTCTTGAAGGTCCCCAAGTCGTATTCGTTCGGAAACACCCTTGCCAGTTATTGATTCCACAATAGAGTAGTGTGAGTCTATAAGTGTCGAGAGAGTCGCATAGTTGTGGATGTCCAGACTTCAAGATGGTGGGGATAGAACTTAAATTTTGACGCGATGTCCGATAATGGAATTCGGCGACAGGAATTAATCTAAAACTCTTGTTGGAGCTCTCCACATGATCAATGCGGTAGAAGACTCAGAATGAACCTACGTCTCTGCGCAATGCCAATGAGTCAAACCGATTCGGAATAGCATGGTCGTCAACGATTCGAACCACTCTACGCTGAATGTGATCAAGAGGATAAAGCTGGTACTGGGGAGCTCCGGTCCAGAGATAAGCAATGTATGCTGCAAATTCGCATCATGTCATTAGTATGAAGAAGGAACAGTTTCGTTGTTAGTACGCAGCCTTGGGGACTTTTTTCCAGCCAGATTTAAGGTCAAAGCACGCACACATACATATGAATCGATGAGAATGAAATAAACAGACTATATCGTAGGAAAGGATAGTCAAGAAAAACATAGACCTGTACTATGCTTATCATAGACTCATTCCATGAGTGGAAAAAAGACCAAATTATGAAAAATAGAAAGAGCTTGAAGAGAATATATATATGGATATTTCTTATTTCTGTGAATTATTTTTGTGCGTGGGCTTTAAAAATACTCGTAAACAGTTGTATAATTTGTTTTATTTTTATCCACGGTTAACTGTCATAGTTTAAATTTTTAAGATTTTTAATATTGCGAATAAAAATAAAATATTTCTTTTAATTATTAATAAAAATACATTAAAAATGTCATCTCCGTGTCTTGTGCAAAGTCTACTTTTAATAATATAACAGTAAAAATTTAAGTTAGGGCATATTGATTTAATATAATACATAGAATAAACTTACTAATGGATACTAGTTTATTATTACAAACGTAGAAAAAAAAAGCCTAAATCTTATATATATAAAAATCAATTGCTGTTCGTTAGTCTCGCTAAAACTCGAGAATGGCTGAACCGAATTGGCTAATTTTGGTTTTGAATTAATTGCTGAAGTCGAGGGAAGGTTTAAAAGGTGAGAAAATATAGAAAAAAATAAGAGTAGTTAAAAAGGTAGAACAACGTCTGCCAGGTCAGCTATTAATTCATAACATAATAATATGTGCTTTCCAAAATTGTCACCTCCGTGGGTAAACTTTTTGATCGCAATCATAATTCAATAAATTAATAAACGTAGATTCTAAGCGTTTATAGAGAACAGGTATAATGCCATCTTAAGAGTTTTAGATAGTTGGTAAGTTCACGGAGAATAGTGGTGCAGTACTGATTTAAAAGGTAAGATTTTTCTAAAATTAGCAAGCTATTTTGGTCACTTCCGTAGATCACATTTCAAAAAGTATTTATTACTATAAGGTATTTCAGATAATGTTAAATAATAAACAGTCCGCTATATTATTGTAATTTTTATGTAATAAGCAAGTTTGTAACAAAAAACATGCCACTTCCATGGTTTCGTGTCACTTCCATGAGAGGGTATTTTTTATTTTTTTATTTTTCATGGAATTGAAAACAAAATAGCTCGGCGCATAAGTGGAAAATAACGTAGGATACTGTATCATTAATATGAGACAACTTTTGTGCATGTGTAAAAACCTATTTTATTTTAACAAATTTTGGTCCGTTTTTGAGAATGGCCCATAATACATTCCTTCTAAGGAAGGTATAGAAAAGGTAAAGGCTTTGCTATCACAGCTACTTGAGGAAAAGAAAAATGGAAATACTGCATTCTTGAAATATGATAAATTAGTATTTAAGGGTCCCAATGCTGGCAAGAGGAAAAATGAACTATCTAGATCACCGCAGTCGATGTCATGCGCCAAACCTAGTAATCAACAAACGATAATTTTTATTAAAATTATTAAGCCTTCGATTTGATGAGAACTCAAACAAACTCCGTCAATGACGCACCCACTCATGATAAGTAATAGCAATTAACAGCCGCTAAACAGATAACCCAATCAAATAACGAAAACAAGAGAAACAACACAGTCTCACTACCCGGGGGAGATTGTGTTGTTTCTCTTGACTTTGTAATTGTAAAATTATATTTATAACATCATTGGTGTATATTTTAATGATACTGTTTTGAATAATTTTTACTATATACACAACATAATTACTGATGCAGCGTGCAGCCCGCTACATTGTAAAAGATTTTTACGAATCTCGTGAGATCAGCTTATTTTTCCGGGATAAAACGTAGCATGTATGCTATTCCAGATTATCATCTACTTGTGTGCCAAATTTCATTCAAATCTGTTCAATAGCTTTCTCGTGATTGAGTAAAACATCCATCCATCCAAATATCTACCCATCCAAACATGAAAACATCCAAACTTTCGCATTTATAATATTTAAAAATAGATAATATAGATAATTATGTATTTAATTCACTATTACCACACTTTATTTCTGCTGTTTTTTGAAGTGAAAACTTCTTTAGGCGCGTTGAGCGTTTTGGTAGAGGGTAAAATCCTCGGTTCGCGTCACCGACATGCTAATGATAATAGTATATCTATAGCTATGGAGAGCCAGACTAGCGCACGCGCAGTAGCCTGTGTACACGTATACACTAATACATCGACTATTTCTGACTGTGTTATGTGCGCGTTGGACGCTTTATATAGTTATATAGTTATAATTACTCTCAACTTAATAGTTCCGTTTTCACTTCTATCGGCAGTCCCACGACTGCTACTGTTTTTTTTTTATTAGTTTAATGTATTTCTAACGTATATTATTTAAAAATATTAGGTTTATGCAATCCCTCGCAATGTAAACTTTAAGTGTGCCAAAAAATGGGCAAGATTTCATACATCGTTTTGTCTTAAGTTTAATATATTTCTTAAAATTCTATATCAACTCCTTAACTTATCCGCATTTAATAAACATTTTTGTAACTTGAGGAATAGTAGCTAAATAAAGTTGGAATTTAGTTTAGGTTAGCGTAAACAATCAGTTGTCTCCTTAGTAGTCTGTGGTTAGGTATTTTGCTTGTCATTGAGTGTACTCAGTACAACAGCTGCTACTCTAACAAATCTTTTTTTTTTTTTTTTTTTTATATCATAAGAAAGCAAACAAGCAGATGGGTCTCCTGATGGGAAGAGTCAACCATCGCCTATAGACACCAAAGATGTTAATGGTGCGTTGCTATCTTGTGGCGAGGTCTAATGCCACATGCATAAGTTTACCGGCTACCTTACCCTCCAAACCGGAACACGACAGCGACAAGCACTGACGCTATTGCGGCAGGAATAGGTACGGCGGTGGTACCAGACCCGGGCGAGACAATGCAGAACTCTACCACCTAGTAGCCACGATGATAGTGACTCGATAGCCAATCGGTCGCCTTTTACGACCTGCCTGGCAGAACGGCAGTTGGCCTATTCTACAAAGGAGGCCGGGAGTTAGATTGACAGAATTCTGAACTAAGATTTTGCGAATACACTTTACAGATACTTAAAAGAATAAAAAATAAATTAGCATTTATTAGCATAGTAATAGCTGTTAGCTATTTTTAATACAAAAACAGGGAAAATTTTTATTTGATACTTATAATGAAAATTATGATATATAAAGTTATTGCTGTTTTAATGAAAACTCTGTGGTCTAGTGGTCCAGCGTTGGCGTTGACGACATGAGGTATCGGGTTCGATTCCCAGGTCGGGCACATTAAAAAAAAGTATTTTTTCAGTTTTCTGAGAAACACAAAGTTGCCCGGGATTGGAAAGTACCCGGTTGGCGATAGGCTTGCCACCTATCACATTTGCGGGACTTGTATGATAATTTTAGTTTCATCGTCAACTAACTATGAGCGATAAATTTATGTATTAATGCGTGAAAATTATTTAAAAAGTATTATAATAAAAGAAAATGAGATTTTATTTTAATGTATATTAAATATGTAAAATTGTAATAAATATGTCCAATTATTGTAAAAAAAAAATCTAGATACATCAGTTTTTACATTAGAGTTTATATTAAGTACACGGTTCTTTTGTAACCGTTCGCAGGAGTCAGGTATTTACATTGTTTTTATTCATGTATTAATTTAAAAATAGTAAAATTAATTTATTTTAATGTCACAAAATTGTTTTATTATTAAGTTAATCATATCTATTAAATACTTATATAAATCAATTAGCTATGAGCGGTAAATTTAGGTATCAATGCGTGACAATTATTTAAAAAGTAAGTAGAGTAATTAAAAGAGATTAAATATAACTTATCTCTTGATATTTTATTTTAATGTAAATTAAATATGTCTTTTTATTGTTATAAATATGTCCCATTATTGTAATAAAATCTATATAAATCAGTATTTTATATTAAAATTTATACTAAGTACCTATATGGTTATTTTGTAACTGTACGCAGGAGTTTGTTTTTATTCATGTATTAATTTAAAAATAGTGAAATTAATTTATTTTAATGTCACAACATTGTTTTATTATTAAGTTAATCATATATATTAAATAATTATTTTATTAGTTCTTTTACTCAATATCTTCATATTATGTTTTATATTTTATTTTTAACATAAATTTAATTTGAAGTCCAAATACAGTAGTTTATTAACGTCACATGTTTATATTTATGTCGATTAAATCCCTAATTATTCCTTAATGTTATGCTTTTAAACTTTTTAGACAGGTAAATTCTTTTATCGAGTAAAACCTTTTATCCAATAACCATTTAAACAGCCTAATTTTGAACTGTAGTAAATTAAGTTTTTTAAATTCCTCGGGTATTTTATTATATATTTTTACGAACATGCTGTAACAATTATTTCGATATAGAGCTGTTTTAGGTATCCGATCTAACACTAGTCTGCTAACATTTCTACATGTACGGGGGTAGCATTCCTTGGCGGTAGTGAATTTATCCATACTGCTTTTAACAAAAACGGCTATCGTGTAAATGTACATGCATGGAAAAGGAAGAACTTTAAGTCTGGTAAACAGAGGTTTGCAAGACTCCCTTGGTGCTACACCACATATTGAACGTATGCATCTTTTTTGTATCCGAAATGCTCGTGGAAGATGTACGGAGTTACCCCAAATTAATAGTCCGTAGCGTAGAATGGATGCTACGTATCCATGATATGCTATTAGAGAAGTTTTTTCATCACACATTCGCCGTAATCTTTTTAGAACATAAATAAATTTGTTAATTTTATCACAAATTTTTTCAACGTGAGTCTTCCAACTGCACCTATTATCTAGATTTATACCAAGAAAAGGAGCGCTATCTACTTCTTTTAAATTATCTTTACCTAATTTCACGTTATATTGGAACATTTTCTTTCTTACATTAGTAAATTGCATGTAGTTAGTCTTGCTTATATTTATGGTTAATTTATTTGTGTTCATCCACTGTGCAATTGATGTAATAGTATTATTTACTTCGTCTTGTAATTGTTTGGGGTTTTTACTCACTATATTTACGGAAATATCGTCGGCAAATAATATACATTTGAGTTTAATTGTTTAATTGTTTGTTGTAAATATATATTAAAAAAGTAATGTGCCTAAAATGCTACCCTGAGGTACCCCAATGTTTTTTAATCTATGCATTGATTTGTACTTCATTTCTATATTATTCTCATTTATGCGAGTTATTTCTACATACTGTGGTCTATCTTTCAAATAACTTTTTAACCATTCTAAAGCCACACCCTTCACACCTATTTTATCCAGCTTAGAAAAAAGGATCGAATGATTAACCAGATCAAAAGCCTTTGAGAGATCGAATAGAACCATTAAATTAGGATTACTATACTGTATATATTATTGACAATGTTATTCACCATGTCAAATAAAGCAGTACCGGTAGACTTATTTTTTTGAAATCCATTTTGTTCGGGACATAACATTTTATGTTTATTAAAATAATTTATCAATCTGGAATGCATGATTTTCTCAAATATCTTAGAAAATATTGGAATCAATATAATGGGACGATAATTTTCTACTTCTTGCTTATCACGTTTCTTAAAAATGGGTTTTATAACAGATAATTTTAATCGTGATGGGAAGCATCCTTTTTCTAGGGATAAGTTGATAATATATGAGAGAATAGGGAAAATTACTGTGGCAACTGATTTGATTATTTTGGTTGCTATCTCATCATAACCAACTGAACTTGTATTATTTAATGATTTAATCATTTTTTCTATTTCTTTACTATCACAAGGTGCTAAAAAAATACTGTGACTCGATGTAAACTGACTCGTCATTTCGTTCCGGTATAATGTATTATTGTTTTCTCCAGTTAAGTTTATGTAATAGTCATTAAAATTTTCTGCAATGTTATTAGGATCTTCAATAATACTACTGTGACTCACAAGCTTTTCTATGTAGTTTTTAGTGTAACAATCATCTTGTTTATTTTTAATTATTTTCCATGCTGCTTTACATTTATTTTTGGCATTAGTAATATTCAATATGTTTGTATTTCTTTTAGACATATTAATACAACTTTTAAATTTTTTTGTGTATAATTCGTATTTATGTTTATTTTCTACATTTTTATTCTTATAATATGCAAACCTCAGTTTCCTTTTTGTGGAACTAAGTATCTTCGGCTAATCGTGGGTGCACTTGTTGTACCTCTGCCTACCCTTTCGGGGATATGGGCGTGAAGATACTATTTTTTTTAATGAAAATGTAACTAAGGTTTTATACAATGGTAACACTTAAATAATATCATTGAAGTTTTACTAATACACTTGTACTGTTTCACAAATTACTTTAAATTTAATTGATATCACCAACCGGTTTCGCCTTTTACGGCATCTTCAGGGCTATGGCTTCAGGGCTCATAGCCCTGAAGATGCCGTAAAAGGCGAAACCGGTTGGTGATATCAATTAAATTTAAAGTAATTTGTGAAACAGTACAAGTGTATTAGTAAAACTACAAATGGAGTTTCACCAAGTGCCGACGATAAATAGTGTAAAATATAATATCATTGAACTCTATCAAATTAAAGTCTCAATATTTTTTATGTGATTATTCCTAGTGAAATATTTTATTTAATTGATTTAAAAATAATAGAAAATTATTCTAGTTTATTTAATATTCGTCACTATGAAAGACACGCAAGGGATGTACAAAACCAAAATGACCTGTGTTCTTTCATATTCTACCGTTCGCGTAATTTATATACGTAAGTCACACAATAAGTTTTGCGTAACTTAAAAAAACAACATGTTATAGCCAAAGTATTATGTTTATTGCTTTTCAAAATAATCTCTTTTACATTTTAAACATTTTTTCATGCGATCGAACCATTTTTAAAACAGGAGGACCACAGATCTGAAGGCATGTTTTCTTCGTGCTGATTGAACGCTATCACTACCTTTTCGGAGTTGGTAAAAGTAAAACCTTTCATCAAATCTTTGATTTTGGGGAAAATACAGAAACCACAGGGTGCTAAGTCGGGATGCAGGATGAGTGACAAGATGTACTTTTTCGGAAGCTAAAAATGACTTTGTTTTGTTGGCCGTGTGTGAAGAAGCGTTATCATGGTGTAGGAGAATGCGGCTTTTGGGCCGTCTTTCGCGAACTTTTTCTAACACCCTGGGTAAACAAATGGTAGAATATCACTTGGCATTAACACTCTTTTGATCCTCAAGTAGAATTGTACAGATGAGACCCGTAGCTGAGAAAAAAAACGCGATCATTTTTTTACCAACATTTCTCGCCTGTGTCACTTTTGTTGGCCTGTTCTCATTTTCAAACAGCCTTTCACAAGATTGCTGTTTTATTTTCGGGTTCAAAACAATAAATACACGTTTCGTCTCCTGTGACAATGTCATAAACAGCATTAGAATATCCGTGGTCGTACTTCAGTAGCATCTGTGAGCACCATTCCACGCGATCCCGCTTCTGCTCCGCTGTCAGCTTATGAGGGACCCAACGACAACAAAGTTTCCGAACTTTCAATTCTTCGTGTAAAATTTTCTGAATTTGGCTTATACCAATCCTCAATAGACCCAATAGTCCTCGAAATATCTCTTAGGTAATCTGGGGGTTTTCTTCATTTAACCGCTTAACAGTAGCCACATTATTTTTGTTGTCGGCAGTTGAAGGCCGCCCTTCACGAAATTCGTCATGTAAAGAAACTCGACCTCTCTCAAATTCAGAAAACCATCGCCTCACGGTGCTCAAACAAGGTGCTTCTCTTCCAAAAATATTTTAACGATGAGCGGCACAGTCTTGCGGAGAAAGAGAACTTTTAAAATCGTAAAAAATCATCGCTCTAAAATCTTTTCGACTTAATTTCATTTTCGTTGCGTACGTACAAACTTTGATGTGTGATAAAAAAAATAACTGACAAATCATTTCCCGCCATTTGTTCTTTTTATTACTAAGAAAGTTGCAACGTTTTAAAAATATAACATTCGAAATTCAAATAGTTCCGATTAGCTAGATGTACAAAACTTGTGTGCCCCATGTATTAATACGTGAAGGAAAGCTTTGGATCCCTTTTTAAGACAATTCCTCGAACGGTGAATTATGAAATTTGGCATAGTTAAAATTTTTATTGCGGAGGACTGCAGAAACCTAATATCTATACATATAATAAAATCGTAGGAAAGTCAAAACTGTACATTGAATATTTTTTAAAAAGAATACTTGGGGCGTGATCTACAATCGATATCGAAGCCAAAAATATAGTTTTTAGAATTTTGTTTCTTTGTCTGTATGTATGTCCGGGGTAAACTCAAAAAGTACTGCACGGATTTACTTCAAATTTGGCATCAATATTACTAACAGCGACCTGTTCAACACATAGGTTACATATCATCACGCTATCACCTACGGGGGAGGTGCTATGCGGAGTAAACGAAGTCCACGCGGACGAAGTCGCAGGCAACAGCCAGTTTATAAATAAAATAAATACATCAAATTAATAAAAATAAACATTACAAACACTACATTCATGTGACATGCATGACAATATACGTGTACACACATGTTTACTATATATAGTCCGATACTTTTCGATACGACACAACATTAAAACTTTGGTCTTGGTTATACATAAATATCTACAATCAAGGAGTAATAATAATACCTTGGTTATTGCAAAAAAAGTGAAAGTCTAAAGTTTCTCATGTCTTTCTTATTTCTTTCTATCTCACAAGTCCCTTTATAACTTCCCGCTAAATAAAATAATGATTTCACCCTGATTTTAGATAATCGAATTTCACTAGATTTTCACGTTCACGATCTAATCTAACTTTTTCAAATATTTTCACCATGACGCCAGTATGTTAGTATGCATGTATGTGTGTGTATATGTATGTGTGTATGTAAACCTCTCATAATTTTGAACTCTTTGATCGAATCGATCAAAATAGAGGTATATTGCATTAGATTTGATTCTGCAAAACTAAAACTTCCTAAAATATGAACCAGTTTGGCCCAAGAGATTATAAAAAACTAAAAAAAAACTTAGGTGAAATAATATTTTTTAAAAATTACTTCGAATATAATATACTTATTAATTACAAAATCGATTTAGCTCTTTTTCTTAAAAACTATATCCAATCAAAATCGGGCTATCCGTTTGGGAATAATCTTTGACAAAATAATTTGGAAAAAGTGTTTTCGATATAACATTGACGGTTTTCAACCAATCGATTTTTGAACAACAATATTTTAGTGTACTTAAAAACTGCATTTAAAATTGAGTTAAAAATCGAAAACGAACCAAGTGTTTAAAAGTAACAGCTTTTCAAATATTAAAATGATGTATTCTTTGATAAACTTACTTTAGATTTTTAAAATAACTATCAGACTAATATACCGATTGATTTAAAATCCAACAAACTATTTGCCTTTAAAAACTGCATTAAAAAGTGTGCATTAGATCAAAATCGGTTAATTCGTGCGAGAATAATCGATGACAAAAAATCTGAAAAGCGTTTTTTTTTGACAATACTTTAAAATTTTTCAACCATCCGATTTGCGATTTCAACCATTGC
Source organism: Apodemia mormo (assembly GCA_036924255.1). Lineage (NCBI taxonomy): Eukaryota > Metazoa > Arthropoda > Insecta > Lepidoptera > Riodinidae > Apodemia > Apodemia mormo. Next base: position 8,219,757 of record JAUPFN010000009.1, on the reverse strand, counting down.
GTTTAATGCCTTTGAAAGATCGAAATCGATTACCGTATTCAAAATTCACAACAATAAAAATACTGTCATTTTAACAAACTAGATTTTTGAACTCCCAAAATTAACTATATATATATATATACATAGTTAGAGTAAGTTAGTATAGACTTCAAAAAACTAGTTTGTTAAAATGACAATATTTTTATTGTTGTGAATTTTGAATACGGTAATCGATTTCTATCTTTCAAATGCATTCAAATTTTACCACAAGCATAATTTAGATCCATTACAACATACGGAAAATTTTGTATCGTTGCATAATTTATGATAAAAAAAGTCACCTGAGCGTATTGTTTGTATCAAACTGTTAAATCCATATGAAACCCAACATAGAGAAGTAGTAAAGAAATATCCGACACTGAAAATAATAGATCTCTTAATAAAGGATCGCTCGACATCTAAATCGCTATACTCTTGCTTTAAAGTTATTGATAATTTGTGGAGCAAATTTTGTATTACTTCCTTATATATCTCAGCGTTTATTTCAAAGTAAAATAATATCGGGTGAGAGAATGAAGCTACAGCCCTATCGGCTTTTTGTTTTTCAGACAAACTATTCTGTGTCCAAAATGATACCCATTGGCTTAAAATAAAGAAAACTATAATCAAAGTTATTAGATTATGGAAATATCCCAAAAATATCGATGATTTTATATTATCTAGCCAAAAATAAGGTAATCCACTGTAAAAACATTTTACGCAAATGTTTTTAAAAAACTCAGATGTTTTATTTGGACGTTTGACAAATAAAAACATTTTCCTTGTAATATGTTTCAGTATTCACTATAATGAACTGATGTTATAAATGTTAGCTTTCGAAATTGCGTTTTAAAAGTTATATGATGGGACATTCAGGGCCGTATTCACTATAGCCCTGTATAAAGTATGTTCTTGATTTATTTTACTTTACTGCGAGTATTTTTAACGTGAAGCATAATATTATATTAGCGCTAAATTGACTTATATGGCGTAGCGTTAAACGGCATGAGCCAAATATTCACTTCCCTCACCAAGTTAGAGATAATATTGTAAGTGTATATACAATATAAACTTTACGTACAATATTATCTCTAACTTTTCGTTGGGGATAGTAATAAAAAAAGTTACTGTTTTTAAATAGAGTTTTTAGAATATTGTGTGTGAGAACATTTTAAAGCTTAAAAATTGCATTGAATGCCAATCGAAAGATTAAAATCGGCCATCTTTTTGAAAATATATAGCTTTTCAAAAATGTAAACACTGTAATTGCTTACAAACTTTAGATTTTTAATATCATTTTATTTAATATAATATTTATATTAATTACTATTAATATAAATATAATAAACTTAGGAAAGCTAAGTAACTATCAGACTAATGTATCGATTGATTTCAAAATCCAATAAGCTATTTTCCTTTAAAAACTGCGTTAAAAACTGTGAATTGGATCAAAATCGGTTGATTGCTTACTTAGCTAATTATTTTTTACTAGCAACCTGCCAGCGGTTTTACCCGCGTAGCTTTTGTTCCCGTGGGAATATCAGAAAGTTTTATATACTAAAACCTTCCTCAAGAATCAATCTACGTATTGAAAAAACGGCATCAAAATCCGTTGCGCAGTTTTTAAGATTAGGGACAGACAGTGAAAACGACTTTGTTTTATAGTATGTGTAGTAATATTCTAACAATTTCATACATCTGATAATTTCATGATATTTTCTCAACTAAATAATGAAATACAAGATTTATGAAAAAATTTAAAACCTTTCAGTTTGCTTTTAATAAATTGCTTTGTAAGGGATAAAACTGAATACGCCTTTCTAGACTATTTCTTGGTTATCTTATATTTACATTACATTACTTACCGATGAAATAAAATTACTCTAGGAGAATCTCTTAAGCTTTAGCCGTCTGTGAGACACGATAAAATATCACAATATGGCATATTTCTATTTCTTACGATAAAGTATATCTAAAAGCGTTTGATATTTACATACATTTGCTCATATGAGCGGCTACGCATTTTGCGTCCAACACCGTGTCTATTGTGTATTTATGTGGTCTGTAATAGGAAATTAGATGGTCTGTCTTAACTAAGAGATCTGGCACAATACTGAGAATAGATACTTATCTAGATAAAATACTTGTTATTGATAAACACCCCCTTCCCCCGCATTGGAATATACCTCCTGCCGATCTGCTAAGTAGTTCGTAAGATGTGGCTATGCGAGTTATTACCATCATGGCTAATAGTCGGTAGAGTTCTGCATTGTCTCGTCCTGGTTTGATACCACCGCCTTATCTATTCCTGCCACAATAACGTCAGTGCTTGTTACTATCAGTTTCGAGAGTACGAGAGCCGGTTAACCTATGCATGTGGCATAAAGATCCTGCCACTAGGATAGCAACGCACTATTAACGTCTTTAGTTAGTAGTATAAAAGCCTTAAGTTATTTTTTTTCATCAGGGGAACCATCTGCTTGTTTGCACTATTTTATATATATTACTAGCTGTTGCCTGCGACTTCGTCCGCGCGCTTCGTTTACTCCGCACAGCTCCTCCCCCGTAGGTAATAGCGTGATAATATGTAGCCTATATGTTGACCCGACCTGTTAGTAATATTCATGCAAAATTTGAAGTAAATCCATTCAGTAATTTTTGAGTTTACCCCGGACATACATTGACTTTCCTACGATTTTATTATGTGTAATAATAAAATCGTAGGAGTTTACCCCGGACATACATACAGACAAACAGACATAAATTTTAAAAACTATATTTTTGGCTTCGGTATCGATTGTAGATAGTAGACGCCCCAAGTATTCTTTTAAAAAATGTACAGTTTTGACTTTCCTACGATTTTATTATATGTATAGATAAGACCTTTGGAATAGTTAAAACTACTTTTCCCCGTGTTGGTCCCGTTCTGCTAGGCAGGTCGTATAAAGCAACCGATTGGCTATGCCAGTCACTACCATCGTGGCTGCTAGGTGGTAGACTTCTGCATTTTCTCGCCCGGGTCTGGTAGCACCGCCTTACCTATTCCTAGCGCAATAGTGTCAGTGCTTGTCACTGTCGTATTCCGGTTTGGAGGGTAACGTAACCGGGAAGCTTATGCATGTGGCATTAGACCTCGCCACAAGATAGCAACGGACCATTAACATCTTGGTGTCTATAGGTGATGGTTGACTCTTTCCATTAGTAGACCCATCTGGTTGTTTGCTATCTTATGATATAATCCATCCCCGCATCTATGCGTGCCTCTACAGGTCCCATAGCGGAAATGCTGAAGTCGACAGGCTCGTTGAGCATCTTCAAACGGCTGTAGATTCCTTGTTTCAACAGACCCTTTTCGCTAAGATCGTGATCTTAGGAGATTTTAATGCCAATCACGCCGAATGGCTGTGTTCACGCACTAACGATCATGTGGGGAGGTCTGTTCACGATTTTGCCTTGGCATATGGTCTAACACAATTGGTAACCTCGTCTACGCGAGCTCCCGATGTAGACGATCATACACCTTCACTGCTGGACCTTCTACTGACCGCCCATCCGGACAATTATCAGGTATCTGCGGACGTTCCTCTTGGTACGTCAGACCACTGCCTGATCCGGAGTAAAGTGCCGGATACGCGCTTATCACGGCCTCCTTTTGCAGGCTGTCGTCGCGTTTAGCACTATAGGTCAGCAGATTGGGACAGGATGCGGTCTTTTTTTGCGTCCTATCTATGGGGGCGGATGTGCTTCTCGCTGGATGATCCGAGTGTCATCGCTGACTATCGCTGATGTGGTGCTGCAGGGCATGGAACTTTTCATTCCATTTTCTGCGGTACCAGTTGGTTGTAAGTCTCAGCCTCGATTTGGGCGCTCCTGCTAAACGGCTTCACGCCAAAAGCAGGAATGCTACCGGGCTTGGGCTGCAGCGTCGACATCTCGTGATGAAAAAACCAGCGCGTTACGTAAGGAGTACAATTCCGCTTCGAGGTTCTTCAAAAGAGCAATCGCCAAGGCAAAATCTGAACACATTGGCAGAATTGGTAAGAAATTAGTTCGCCTTCCTTCGGGAACTCGTGCGTTCTCCCGCCAAGGCTGTTTTGGGGAATTTCTCACAGCTGTCTCTTCCACCCTTACATGGAGATGATGACTCTCTGGCCCATACCGCAAGGGAGAAGGCCGATCTTCTGGGCTCGTTCTTTGCGGCCAACTCGACTCTGGACGACCAAGAAAATGCACCGCCTACCATCCCGTAGTGCTATAGTTCTATAACGGAATTAAAATTCCTGCAGTCTTCCGTACGTAAAGCACTTTTTTCCTTGAACATCCATAAGTCGAGTGGACCGGATGGCATCCCTCCGATTGTACTTAAGTCATGTGCTCCAGAGCTGGCGCCGGTACTAACACGCCTATTCCAGCTCTCTTACTCACTCGATCGCTCTAATCCGTCTAACTATCGGCCGATAGCTATAACCTCCTTGTTCTCTAAAATTATGGAGAAAATCATCAACTCACAGCTCCTCAAGTATTTAGAAGAGCACCAGCTGATTAGCGACCGCCAGTACGGTTTCCGTCGCGGCCGCTCAGCTGGCGATCTTCTAGTATAATTAACACATCGGTGGGCGGAAGCAGTTGAGTGCAAGGGGCAGGCATTGGCAGTTAGTTTAGACATAGCGAAGGCCTTTGATAAGGTATGGCACAAAGCGCTTCTGGCGAAGCTGCCTTTCCATGGGCTTCCCTAGAAATTATGCAAGTAGATAACCAGTTATTTGGCTGATCGGAGCATCAGGGTCGTAGTTGACGGTGCGTGCTCTGACCTTAAATCTACCAATGATGGTGTTCCACAAGGCTGCGTGCTATCACCGACACTGTTCCTTCTGCATATCAATGACATGATGCGAATTCGCAACATACATTGCTATGCAGATGACAGTACTGGTGATGCTACATACTCCGGCCGAAGCGGTATTTCTCGAGAACACGTCGAAGAGAGCCGAAACAAGCTTGTATCCGAAGTTGAGAATCGACTAACCGATGTCTCAGAATGGGGTCGTCAAAACCTGGTTACTTTTAACCCCAAGAAGACACCGTTTTGCGTGTTTTCCGCTCAAAAGACACCCTTTGTAGTTTCAACTCGATTTGGGGATACTCTCCTGACAGCCTCAGCTAGTATCGGGATTCTGGGAGTCGACATATCGAATTACGTTCAGTTTTGCGGTCATTTGGAAGGTAAGGCTAAACTAGCCTCCAAAAAGCTCGGTGTGCTCAGCAGAACGAGACAGTACTTCTTGCCGGCCCATCGCCTTCAACTTTATAAGGCTCAAATTCGGACCCACATGGAGTACTGTTCTCATCTCTGGGCTGAAGCTCCTCAGTACCAGCTCCTTCCTCTTGATGGCTGAATGCCATCGTAGTACATCGTACTACATCGTACGCATCGTACATGCGTAGAGCGGTTCGAATCGTTGACGACCTTGCTATTTCGAAACATGTCTTCTATCGAATCTTTCATGTGGAGTGTTCCGACGAGTTATTTGGATTAATTCCTGCCGCCGAATTCTATCATCTGACATCGCGTCAAAATTTGAAATTCCATCCTCACCATCTCAATGTCTGGAAATCCACAACTGTGCGTTTCTCTCAACACTTTTTTGCCTCGCTCTACTTTGTTGTGGAACCAATTACCGGCAGGAGTGTTTCCAAACGGATACGACTTGGGGGCCTTCAAGAAAAGAGCTTACTTACTCATTCTTAAAAGGCCGGCAACGCAACTGCAAGACCTCTGGTATTGTGAATGTTCATGGGCAGCGGTGATCACTTACCATCAGGTGCACCTCCTGCTCGATTGCCCCCTCTTCTATAAAAAAAAAATACTTAGGTACAAAAAGGCCCTGTCCGGCAGTCATTATTTAAATGTAATTTTCTCTAGATTACTATACTTACCTAATCATAGATATTTAAACTGTATAATCCCTTAATCAATAACTTAGTAGAATGAAACGAATTATGAAGTTCATGTAATATTAATTGACAATATATTATTATTCTTTCAATTGTATTAGCCTTGGATTGACATAATTTGATACAGCCAATACTATAATTTAAAACACTGGAAAAAAGACTACTTTACATTTAAATGGCAATCATATTATATGCATAATAAAAAAACAGCCTATTACCGCATTTATATTAATTTTTTTAAAAGACCTTAGCCTTAGCTATATTATTCCTCCTTTTTGGTCGAGTTGGAAGCATACAAATACAGGTCAACGTCAAGCTGATTAATGGTCCATAGGCCAAATAATGGTCATTGTCAGAAAAATAAGAAAACGAATATTGGCATTACAAAAATTGAAAAACTGACAACTTGTGGTATTCTTTCTGAGTCATTCCATATGAAATCGTCTGAAAAAAAAAAAATTGTTGCCGTCTCATTTTAGATTTTGATGTAACTTTGAGAAACTCTTTTCTAGGGTCCCAAAGAACAAAATTTACACGAGTTTGATTTTTACAAGCTCTTGTTTTCGCCTATTTAAATAAAGACTTTTAAAAATCGATATTTTTAAGCCTTATCAACTTTAACTGTGAAATTTTTCTGTTTGAAGCTATCTGCATGATCAAGATGGAATTCACAGTGGGAAAGATAGTAGTTTAAGGGTAAATGAAGATAATTGGCTCGGACGAGTCCTTTGAATATAAGCAGCATGCTGAAAATGAGTGTTTTTTAGTCATTTTTCGTGAATTTCATTCAACTCTAGCGTCGTAACTGTTGAGAATTAAAAACTCATG